>JAJEJO010003529.1:260867-350647 GCA_020662805.1 Glaucomys volans
AATCAGGTTTCAGGGAGTATCAACTCTCTCTTCGGTGTGCAAAGATGGTGTCACTCAGCCATCACCATCAGGACCCATTCTTTAAGTGGTCTTTCCACCATGGCTGTGGGCTTGCCCACATGCTTCCACACACACATGCCTGGTCCCTGTTGTAGACATCAGGATGCATTCACAGGGCTAGCTGAGTTGACACCATGACATGGTAGATATGTGGCATGGAGATAGATCATGCCAGCATCATGAGCACCCCAACTCCTGTCCTCTACTAGGAAGCAACCAAGTATCTGGGCTCCTAGCTTCAGTGTTTCCCAGTCTGCCTTTGCCAGGAAGTCACTTCACTCCTGAAACCATAGAATTTCTTGTAGAAGTGCATTTTGCTATGTTCACTTATGAGGAAGTGAACTATCAGGAAAGAATCTTCATTATAATTGACTTTTCATATCTGCCAAAATCACATAAAAGCAGCAACAGAAAACAAGCCCCCAAATTCTGAGTCCCATGTAATGAGAGATGATTACACTGAGCCTTGCTGGTATGTACCCTGGTGACTTTCTGAACATATTTACTATACCTGGGAAAAAGTCAACCTAATTCCTCCCTTTGTAAAATGAATGCCCCTGAGAACCGCTTGCAGGGTTTTGAGTAAGTAGAGCCATCCCTGGGATATGTGCCGACCACAGACTCACTGTTTGGAGCTCCATCGCTGTTTCCTGGTGTTCAGTTGTGCTTCTGGAAGCAAGCCAAGCTGCCCCCTACATAAAGCTGAACTGAGCTGGTGAGGGCTCCTTTCTGGAATGAGGAGGCAGCCCAGAGGAAATCAGCATGTTGTATTTGGTGGCATTCTGCACAGTTCAACTTCCTCCCCTTAGCCTGCAGTACATTCTCTTTCTTGCCAGATGCTTAGAGAAGCAGTTCATTCAAAGAATTTGCCATAAGGCATGAAATAAACCCCCTCCCTCCCACCCTTTGTTTCATTTTAGGCCAGGTTGCTGTGCTGGCTCATCCTCCTTAGAGAAATATGCCAGCTCCAATGAATTTCCTGATGACACCCTGAACTTCATTAAGACTCACCCACTCATGGATGAGGCGGTGCCTTCTATCATCAACAGACCATGGTTCCTGAGAACGATGGTCAGGTGGGTGCCAAGCAAACCATGTCCTAAATGGATTTCTCTGACTTTATTTCATGCTCATAGAATCTATCAGTGGATCATGCTTTGAAATGCCACAAACATCTTCTGCTATCCTGGGCATTGATTCAGCTATGAAATGCTGGCAGGTTGGGTGGATGCCATCAAATCCCCATAGCCACATTCCCAGTGAGAAGAGTTCCAATATTTTCAGGCTGGTTGTACACATGCCAGCAATTAGAGGAAAGGAAGATATTTCCTTCCGGGTTAGCTCATTAATCCAATCTGCACAAAAATAGAAAAGTGGTGAAAGAGAACCAGTGATTGAACGTGGATACCTGTTTGGGTGGTTATAGTTGCAAAACGTGCCGCAGATTCCACATGAGCACAGACCCTGGATCATTAGCTGTCAAAAAGCATGCATACCACATTTGCTGAAGCATGCCAGCATAAAGGGCTCATATTTTAGTATTCATTTTCTGAAATGGTGACCAACAGAGATCTATGAGAGTATTAAGAATTCTTTCTTTTGTTTATTTAGAGCTTACTTTTCCACCAGTACAATAGCTTTTCCCAAGTACCATGCAGTTGTGGCAATCTTCAAACAAATGTTAATTTACTTTATCATTATTTTTATACCTTGTCTTTATTGAAAGATATTTAAATATTATGATAGCTCTTGACCATTAGATACGAACCATGATGTATAACTTTCAGGAAGGCTCATGAGTCCTGCCATGGTACTTAGGATAAATACACATCTATGGAAGGTTGAGACCAAGGGATTTCAGAGAAAGAGAATGCCCAGTAGGAATTATTCTAGGCACCTGGTTTGACTTGCTTGTCACTATATATATTAGCAGTGCCATCGACCCTCCCCATTCAGAACTCTTATAGGCCCTTTTTATACAATCAGAAAGCTATCTAGTCTAGCATTTTGTTGATGAAAGCTTTGCACCTCGGAGGAAGAGTATGGAGAATGGTAGCCATTTCATTTCAACATTAAAAGGAATGTTAAATGAGTTCACTTATTTCTCACTGTCTTCATAGGAGACATCAGTCTTTCCTTATTGCCCATGGAAGGGATCATTGCTGAGTGGTTTCAGATGGTTAGGGCTATTTATTATGGAACTTGGCCTCCACACACACATACCTCTTTTCTCCCCTTTGGAGCCATACTAATGCTCTGCATATGGAAATAAAGGACCAGAACAGCTTGAGAGAATTATTTATATGCATATATTTTTCTTGAGATTATTAGTAGAAAGCTATGCCACAATTGAAGTGGAAAAGGGGACACTTATTGATAGACCAACAAAGAGATAAAAAATGTGATCCTGTCATTTTAGATACCGCTTGACCAAAATTGCAGTAGACACTGCTGCTGGGCCATATCAGAATCACACTGTGGTTTTCCTGGGATCAGAAAAAGGAATCATCTTGAAGTTCTTGGCCAGGATAGGAAACAGTGGTTTCCTAAATGACAGTCTTTTCCTGGAGGAGATGAGCGTTTACAACCCAGAAAAGTGAGTGGAATGTTTGATCCTTTCTTAGTAATAATTTGTTTTGCCTTATGGACTTCCTTTCATTCAGAGAAATCATGACAGATTTAAGTTTTATGCATTTGTAGGTGACTTTTCATGCCATTTGTAAAACTCTCATAACACATTAAAAGCATTATTTTTTCCTGACCAGTCGTGTATGTGTGTGTGTGTTTATATAGATGCACATGTGTGTGCATGTCCACAGGATCTGTTTCACCTTTAGTTAGATCACATTGAGAGATCACCTTGTGAATGGGAAGTGAGGTGTGAGAGTGGTGGTGGCAAAAAGAAAACCGATCCAAAGAACCTATGAATGATACTATCATGCCCCATGAAACTAGATGCAGCTATGATGGAGTCGAAGACAAAAGGATTATGGGCATGCAACTGGATAGAGCCAGCAGCTCTCTGTATGTCGCATTCTCCACCTGTGTGATCAAGGTTCCTCTTGGCCGCTGCGAACGACATGGGAAGTGTAAAAAGTACGTATTTTGCTATATTGACAATTAGAAAAATCTGCTGTGGTTAGAAAGGAGTCCTAGGTAGCTCACAGTCATCTTCTTCTCACAGAACTTGTATCGCCTCCAGAGACCCATATTGTGGGTGGGTAAAGGAAGGAGGTTCCTGTGTCCATCTGTCACCCAACAGCAGGTAAGGAGCCCCAGGTATGGGAGAGGTTAGAGTGGCCTTGGGCTGTGACACATCTTAGCTGTACTCACTCACAACACCAGTGCTCAGCCTTCTGTGCATACACCTCAACCACAGGACTGTCAGTGTTATCCTTCATTTTCTCATTTCGTAGACTTCCTACGACATCATACGTGGCAGCTTTCCAACTGAATAATCACCCTCGCATGATTAAAAACACACAGAAAGGAAACACAGTGGGCTTCAACGTATTCCCTGGAGAGAGGGACAAGAAGGTGCCTGCCTTGATCATCACAGTGCGAGAACAGCAGAGAAAAAGGAGCAATAGGATACCAATTAGATTAGTGAGGGGTTTGTCCAGCCATTGCAAAACCAACTCTTCTAATTGACTGTACAGGGCTGAGAAGAAATTGCCCTGCATTTGTAAGCCACACATTTATGCTGTGAGCATGGCGTATACATCCAATAAAGCTTCCTCCTCTGCCGAAGAACAGTTGACCCTATTACTCGTTAGGCAGTCAATCAATTCTTGGCAATTCTCCAGTTAGTCAGCTAGGACAGTCTACCATGCCTGTGATTTTAGTGTTTAAAATTGTTACCCTAGATTTAAATGCTTAAATGGCACTGGCTAAGAGCTTTCTTTTTATGTTTTGACCTCAGTAGATGTGAAATCCAAAATAACATTTGGAAAAATATTCAATCTTTGACAAAAATATTCATCTTTGACAGGTTACAGAAACTCAAGTGAGGTGCCATATGGCAGTACAGGACTTACCTTCAACAAAGCCATCCCTTGAGTCTCCCCAGATCCAAAGGACAAACAACCATTTTCACATGGCTCTGAGCCTTCTTTCCTATTTTAGAATAGCTACACAAATGGGTAGAAGGGCATATCTGATGATCACCACCCACATAATTTGAGGACAAGTATTTCCATAAACACAGCTAATGATAACTGTCAAATCTGACCTGGAAACTTGACTAAGGCAAAGAATTGACCCAGTATATATTATTAGAGCAGCTTTTCATGTAGCAATGTTGACATATTATAGAGTTAGATCTTTTCGTGGGAATCTTCCAGGTGGAGGAGAAAGGATCACAAAACACAGGGAAGAAAGCTAAGAAATGACTTACCTTTTCTTCTTTATTCAACATGTGGCCAAAGGTAGCAAGATTTTTTATGAACTAGTTTTAAATCAACACCAGAACTCTGAAACAATTCCTTTTAGGTCTGCATGCATATTTCAATGGCTGGCATTGCTCAAAACATGTGAAACTCTGCTTGGAGAGTCAGCTTCAGGGCCTGATGAATACTGGCTTTCATTACCTCTAGAAATCTTTATCCTTTGAAGATGAATTTGATTTTTAATGCAGCGAAAGACATTAGAAACTAAACATGATGAATTATTAGATCAAGGTGCAACTTTCAAAACAGTTTATATGGCTCACAAATAAACTCTGAAGGCAGTCACAAAATAGAAATTTCAAATGTATTATGGGAATAAGCCTTGTCCAAAAAAGGACAGTGTTCCTTTGGCTGATTCCAGTATGTTTTATTTTAAAAATCAAAATAGGCATTATTAAAATTGATTTTGTTAATGCCATTTAACTTATATAACCCATTGGTGGTCTAGCAGACTTGTAAGAAAAAGGAGCATGCAGAGGGGAATGGGTGTAGAGTCCTGAGGACTAGGGCAGGGCTGACAGTGAACAGAAATCCTAAATGGTCCCAGCAAAATGGGCCACCAGGTTCTGTGTCCTCACAGGCCCCATATATCCACTGGCCATTTGTACCTTTGAACACTTGGGTATACAAATTTTTGCTAGGTAAAGAAATAGGAAAAGGTCTAGGAAGGCAAGAATAGTAGTGAAAGAGAAAATGGAGAGGAAAAGATTCCTTTTTAATTTACTGTATTGCTTATATGAGGAGTGTTTTTTAACATCTAAACTTTTTAAATGTTCAAGAAATGCTCGGGGAACCAAACTAAAAAAAGAATGTAAATAATCCACAAACTAATTAACTCCCTGAATAAGATCTGAATTCACTGCTTAAACCATGGATTCTCTTTGAAGATTCACATAAGACTCATTTCTATAAACTTCAGAGATAAATTTTCAAGCTGTTATCTTTTTTTTTTTTTTTTTTTTTTTTTTGCACCTGTCACTCAATTTATCAAATTGTGTTACTTTCTTCAATGAAACTTAACACTCATTCCTGAGTCATGGCTCATATTATTGTATTTGTTTCTGTCTTTCCTTGTCTTCTTTTTTTTAAAGATTGACTTTTGAGCAGGACATAGAGCGTGGCAATACAGATGGCCTGGGAGACTGTCACAGTAAGTAGAGCTTTTTATCCATGTTTGTCTTTGAGTGAAGATGCTTTTATCACATGACCTAGAAACATTATCCCACATGTGGAACTGAAAGCATCTTAGGCTGAAACATGCATGAACAGAAATTATCTTCTAAATATCAAATAAAGAAAGTGGGGTGTGTAAAAGCCAGTGTGGTCAATGTTGTTGCTATAAATGCTGGCACCCATTTTGTGGAACAAGTTCACTCTATAGGATATTAATTATAGCAAAGCAGTAAGTTTCTGTCAGCATTTCCATTACAAAATGACAGTTTTGTTTTTTCAAAAATGTGCTATTATACTATCACTTTTCGACAAATAATAAAAAGATTGATCATTGTGCTCTAGTTTTTTAATTGAGTGAGACTGTTTTATCCTTTTTGAACATATTGACTAACGAAAGTAATTATTTTTTAAAATTAGATTTATGTATATTACCATTTGTGGTAGGAAAAAACTTTCAGAAATAACCCATAAGCACAAAGTAATTCAAAATAACATTTCTATAGGAGTTAGCTTGCTGTGCCAATCTCAGAGTTCCTATGTTATTAAATGGTACCATTTTGGTTACCTATGACAATTGGACAGAATTATAATATAAAGAATAGTATAATAGCACTGTCCTATGACTTGATTAATATCAATAGTCTCCTGAAATATTTTATTAATACTAATTTAAGAAATAATGCCAAGTTCTTAGAAAAATGTTTAGTCTGTAATTTTTTTAAATGTGACATATGTTGAATTTCAAAAAACTTGCATTCACAATGGCACCAAAAATTATCTCCTAAGGGAATGAAACTATATCACTTCTCATACTTGATTCTGTAATGAAAATCTTGGCACTTACTCTTATAGCCATGAGTATAGAAATGTCAGACTAACATGTCATCCAACTTTCTACCTTATGCTTTTTATAGATCAGATGTAATCAAATAAAGAGGCCTAATCCCAAATTCTTTGTCCTATGTAATTTTGGTTTACAAGGATGTTGGGAAAAAAAAATCCTTACTATGCCTTCACATGTGCAATTTAGGAGAGAGTGTCAATACTAAAATGTCTATCACATGCATATATACCTTAGCGTGTATCCCTGAGACAATCTTAGGTTGGATCACTAGGTCTTAATCATCTTGGTGCCTTATAGCTTCATTTTTGGGAGGAAACAGGTTTTTTTGGGGGGGGTATAAGTTCAGTTAATTAACTCACTTTCCTGAACCATTTTCATATTTTCATGATCTGGTGATATGAGCATCTGTGGAATAATAGCAGTATAGTCTTGGATTGAATCATGAAATACATGAAGAAATGTGAAGATGGCCATGCCTCTATAAATTGTCTACTGTATCAATAGTCTCACACCCGTATATGTGTTATTGGGCAGAGGACTCTAAGAAACCTCCATATGCAGCACAGGGGAGATGCTCAGGTCCCAATCCAGTGATTTGCTTTCTATCCCAAGTCATCTCATCAGTCAAGCCCCTAAGCCTGCTTTTGTGCTTCCTAGTATGTCCCTCACCTTTAACTCCATTCCTGAGGAAGCACCTAGGGGGCTCACTCAGGGCAAGAATTGAGCTGCCCCTCCACCTGCTTGCCTTTCCCAAGGGCTTCTCTTCTCCTTGTGCTACTGGAGCAGAAACTACTTCTATCAGACATACCTATTTATATGTAGGTGTTCAGAGAGGACCTAGGCAATTAGGACCTAGGCAATTGGTTAGACTTTTTTTTTTTTTTTTTTTTTTTTTTTTTGCAGTGCTGGGGATTGAACCCAAGGCCTTGTGCTTGCAAGGCAGGCACTCTACCAACTGAGCTATATCCCCAGCCCGGTTAGACTCTTTAATAGGACCTTAAGAGAAAATGAGGAGGTCATAAGGAACCAGTGTCAGAAGCTGCATAACAGACGGAGCAAATCAGTGACCTGACCCAGACACACAGCACACACACCTACATATGTTGCTTAATAAGTGTGTGGGTTTGGTTTTTTGTTTTAATTTCCAAACTGAAACCCCTGCTGAGTTCAGAACATTGTGATACTGGACACTTCTTTACAGCATGGTCATGAGGATGAGAAGAGAAAATATAAAGAAAAGTTCTTTCCTTAAGCATGTGGCACAGGCGCCTCTTATTTTATCCACATGCATATCATCATCAAAATGACATTAAGTAGGGCTCCAATTCTCAGAATCATATGTAATTGCAGTGACCATTTCCTCTGCTGACTCTTGTTTTTTCCCTGCCTCTTGGCATTGACTTTGGGGAAACTCACTTGATGGAAGAGATATGGATGTGTGAAATCAGACTGAGTATAAATAAAGCACCTTAGGGTTCCATGCACTTACTCAGTTTCGGGGATCATGTGTTGGCGTAGTTCTGATTAGCTCATTCCCACTTATTATGTAAGTCACACTAAGCAGAGTGTGAAACACCGAGTAACCTCCTCCTCCCTTTTGTCTTTCAGATTCCTTCGTGGCACTGAATGGTAAGGAAGATATTACTGTCATAATTTAATATCAGTGGAAATCTATCTGAGAAATCCTATTTCACTAATCCTCTTGAGCATTCTCAAACCTTAGGTTTCTTTTTGATTAATTTTTATCCTCGTTATTTTTTATAGACATTTCAACTCTTCTACCAGATCATGAAATGTCTTACAACACAGTGTATGGTCAGTTTATTTATATATATCTCTATATTCTATATAGAGGTATATATATATGTAAATTTTTAAAAAAATTCTTTAAGTCACTCATACTGTGGTCATTTAGTTTCATTCCTAAACATCATGGACCAGATTCTTTGTTACTTCAGAGCCCCAATTCACTAAAAATTATTTATAGATTTCACTGTGCTTCAAAAGCCACTCTGCTTATATGAGACAGTTGATGTGGGAGACTGAGTCCTAAATTTTTAATCCATATAACATGAAATATGCCAACCTTTGGGAATTTGGTGAATATATTTAATGAGTTCTTGAGGGAAAAGAAACTGCTTTTGGACATAAGTATATCCAAGATAAAAGAATATTGCTTATAACTAAAATAGACTATAGGTCCTCAGCTGATAGGAAATACCATGCCCCAAAATGCTGGCTGTCAGAACTCTACCTTCCACAGGGGAAAATCTGTACCAGTTATAGACACCAGGTTCTTATTAGGCAAAACTTTCCAGTATGGCATGAAATTGGCCATCAAAATTTAGGCTCACAAAGAGTATGCATATTTAAATATATCTTCAGTGAGATTTCTTCAGAATGTGTACAAGGAAGAGTGATGCAGTGGAAATGATGTGCAAACAGAATTTATCCAATTGTTCTTAGTCTGAAATAAGGAGCATTTTATTAAACACAGCTACAAAGTCCATCAACAGAATATTCTGAACTCTTGGTGCAAAAAGTTGAGATGTAGCCATTCCATTCACGTTTCTCAAAGTACCACCAAATATTTGTTAAGTAAACAATCTGTGTATTTTTTTTTAAATATCATATGAAAAATATCTGTGCAATGGCAACTTTAGGCTTTTGCATTTTAAGGGGGACAAGAGTTCAGTCATTTATAGTTTGCATGTTTAAGATATTTAACAAAGGAATAGTGACAGGAGAGTATGTAAGTAAAGTGGTAGGTAATAAAAGAGGCCAGGAAAGTGAAGGCAAAGAAGGAAAAACAGAGGTAAGAAAGGAAAGCAATAAGGATTTAGGATTCAAAAAAATTGTTGAAGATGGCTACAAATGTGTTCAATAGCTCTATGAAATGTTCTCTCCCTGGGTCTCATTAACATAAATAAAAAGTCCCTTTGAAGTCTTAAAGATCATCTTATGAATTGGAGCTATACAGTATGAAAAATCTTGCCTGGTTTCTCCTGACCAGCCCCCTCGGAAGAGAGGCAGGATGGAGTAGATGAGCCCACAAATTCATCCATCTTTAACATTCTCTCATCTACAATTCGAACCAGAATATTGAACACTATAGACTCAAAAAAAAAAATCACTCAGAAAGCACATGTTATGTCATTTAGCCTTAGCCTTCGAAAAGAAAACCCACTTAACATCTGCTCTTTTCCACTATCATACTTTGCAATCATTTCTGATAATTGAATAATCTTTATCAGATTTTGAGAAATTCAGATCTAGAAACTAATTGAACCAGCATCTTCTCTAACATTTATCAATTGTACTAAGACCAATTTTAACTCCCAGGCAATTTCTTATATAGATAGAATAATTAAACCGTGGGATGCTCTTCATGAACAAAAATCACTCTTCAAGCTATGGCTCTCTTTTTTTCCTTTTCAAAGGAAAGGTACTTATTAATTCTTCCATATTAACACTTTAAAGGACAATGTCCATTCATCCTCATCTCTTGATCTGGGGTTTCTGTAATAAATGAAAGAGTTGGAATTTTCCTATCAGCTAATGATCCTGCCCATTTCAGACTGAATATATTCAGTATGAAGAGGTTAGGTGATTAATTGACCATCAAAATGAGTGATGGTCTAGACAGGATGTACAAAAATACAGGAGACTTTTGAAACATATAAACTATTACAAGAGATACCTATTTTGAAGTTAGTAAACCCAAAAGAGATTTAATTAACTCATCCAGCAAATATTTGTTAAGCGTCTGGTATGTGCTAGGCAGTGGACTAGATATACTTGTAGCATCAGAGGAAAGATCAGATTGCTATTTTTATGGGCACAAATATAGACAAGAGAGTCAATCCCAAAGTCTAAAGTGCACCCAAGCTGTTCTAGCTGTGTCCTTTGCATGTCCTGCATTCTGTGGCTAAGTACAGACCCATACAGCAAACCCTAAACCACAACTTCTCAGGAAAAGGGATCATTTCAATTGCAAACTGTCCGTTGCAAAAACTGTATGCAACACCAGTTACAAACACAAGTACCCCTTTTAGTGAATTGGGTTCTGAGTGTTTTCCTTCTCTCTTCCTCTGTATTGATTTAGTGTCTCTTTTTTATGTCTAATTGGCTACAATCACTATTAATAGGTTAGAGTAGTTCAAAGGGTCTCTAACCTCTAGAATCACAATGACTTGTAGATATAGAGAAACGATGTGATGTGCTCAACTTAACTTTTTAAATATATCTATTTCTTTGTGTTTTTGAAGTCATGTAGCATAAGTTCTATTGATTAAAATGTGACCTTTCTTATTGGACTGAGAGGATAAAATTGTAGGTTGCAAATCTATTGACATACAATATCATAGCCACAAATGATTGCCTATTTTTGCAGCACTATTTTGGTTACAAAGTCTCTTAGGGCAATGCATAAAAATAATATAGGCTCTAAAATCAAATTGTAAGAAGGAATATAAGTGATTTCCTTATAATTTCTTTTTTTACACTTGGGGATGTGATAGCACACATCTTGATTTCAAACTGAGGACTGCTGCCTAATGTTTTGATGTGGTGGTTCTAAAATTTTTGAGAATCAGGTGTTGCTTTCCCTGATTGTTTAATTCACCACTGGCACGTGTTCCTATCTTCAAGCATTGCAGACTTCATGCTGCTCTGTTTTTTTCTTTTAAATAAATAAGATACATGGTTTCTCTAGATTTACATATAGAAAATTGAGATGTGGTGGATATTAGACTAACGCTTCAGTGATAGGAAGAAGAGGCTGATTTCTCACATTTGTGTAAAACATTCTCCTACCTAACTACCATCTGGTCCACATTAATTTCCTCTCATAGCCATAGCTTTCCATTACCAATGAGTTTTCCATGTATTTGCAGCATATGGTCCAGGAAATCTTTCTACAGAAAATGTGTCCCTTAGGCATATATTTCCCTTAGATTACCATATTAAGAAATGTTCTCCCTAAACCATACTTATGGCATTACCATAAAATTGCCCCTTGAACACAGTTAAATTGAAAGTGCTCAAAATGCATATCAATTCAGGTAAAAGAAATTCTTGCTACTTGGAAGGGAAGATTTTTTTTCCTTCCTCCCTTTCTTTTTCTAACTCCCTCCAAAACTATTTCTAATTTTTTGCTTATGCTGAGTGCTGAATTCTCTCTTAGCCTGGCCATATATTTTACTAGAACAGTCTTGAATTCATGAGTGGAAAATAAAGGTTATGTTTTAGACTTCCATGTAAGCAAAGAGGAAATAAAGGAAATTCCATGTTTCCCTTTCCCAGGCTGATTTCCCTGCCCCTGTTCTCTTATCGGTATTATGAGATGAGATGTGAAACTCAGAAACATAAAAACAAAAAGTCTAGAAGCAAGCATTCCTTGAGTCTTAAACGCACATATTTTTAGCAGTGGGATATGAAGCAGACTATTTTCAACAAAGCGGATGTTTGAAGCTGTGTGGGAGCCACGCAAATTCTGCATAGAAAGTGACTTCTTAAACATTACCAAAGCTTTATGGCAGTATTTAAGTGTGGTGTTTCCAGAGAAATCATCATAGCTTAGATGAGCCACTTGGCTTGCTTTACCTTTCAAGCAAAATCCTAAAATAAAAAACCAATTTTTAAATGTTTTCTGTAATTTGCGATATTATAGTCTCATGAGACTCTAACATCCAATAATAATTGTGGAAAAAAATAGAATGCAATGCATTTATCATTATTATCTCTCTTTCTGGTGGCCAGTATTTATTTATCATGCATACAGTGATCACATCCCGAGGCTGGAGGTTTGGGAGTTATTGTGAATCTGCCCTACTTTCTATCAAAGGCACCGATTACACATGCACAGTAGTTGTCCTGATGTCTTTTAAAAAATTGTTCCAAGAGACTGCTATAGGTAAAATGGTTTAATAAGCCAAAGACTCCAGTGGAAAATCACAGGGAGGTCATATTTCATTTCTATCAGACAGAACAGGTAGTAGGGCTTCTTTAAATCATTATGACAACTTAGATCAAAGCACCTGATAGAATCTGCATTCAATCTTGTGCAGTGATGGAGCGAGAGCTTACAGATATGTTCACAGGAAATGTCCACTATATCTGCTGAAACTCCCAACCTAGCCATTCTCCTGGCATTATCCTATGGGAGGCTACTCTAAATCTCAAAATCTCTTTTTCTGGTTTGAATCATTTCAGTGAGACCTCAAAAACAACATCTCATAAATGTAAGTCATGAAGCTATGAAACCAGCTTTATTGGAATAAAGCATACAAGGCACTGCCATAATACGTAACAGTTGAGGCCTACATTCCAGTGAAAAAGAGGTGGGGGCAGATCCCTTTGGAAAGCAGGAACTCCTCCCGGAACAGGGCATGCCTATGAAGTTGAGTTCAAGCTGAAGTCAAGACACCCCATGGAGCCTGCATGGGAAGGGCTCAGGCCAGTTGTGTTACTTGTGATGTGGAGAGACACATCCCCTACCATGGTCACAGTTTCCCAGGGCAGACACTTTCTGTCTTTTTGCTGCCCTAGGATGACCGGAGAGAGGCCACTAACATTTCTTGAGCCTCCAGTGCAGGTCAGACACTGTGCTAGATACTTTGACCATTATGTCACTTTCTCCTCCCAACACTGGGAGGTGTCATTATCCCCATGGTGTGCAGAGGAGAGGCTAAGTGATTCCTGGGGTTCTCCCAGCAAATGGTTGAGATAAGACCTGGCCCTTCATGCTCTAATTACAAATTTAAGGGGATATTGTTCTGCTGAAAAACACCGCCACCATCACCACCAGTAAGACTTGCCATTTCAAGGGCCATCTTCCCTCAGTCTCTCAGCCCACCTCCTGGCCTCTGAGCAAAGGGAATGTGGGTCTCTCCGGTGATGTTTTCCCTAACTGTATTTGTGATGAAAACAGGGCACGCCAGTTCCCTCTTGCCCAGCACAACCACATCAGATTCGGCGGCTCAAGAGGGGTATGAGTCTAGGGGAGGAATGCTGGACTGGAAGGACCTGCTCGATTCACCTGACAGCACAGATCCTTTGGGGGCAGTGTCTTCCCATAATCACCAAGACAAGAAGGGTAAGGCCTTGGAAATGCCTCCTCCTTGGCGGGGAGAGTTGGGGGGGGGAAAGCGGGGAGGACTGTGTAACTGCTTCCAGCTGAGTCCAAGCAGCATTTAGGAAACTCCAATGCACCATGACTGAAAGCTTCTCCCTCATATGAAGCTTAATCCTAAATTAATCCTGGACCAAGGAGAAAACACACAAAACAAATAACACATCTCTGAGCTTCTTCCACCCAGAAGAGGGGTAGATTGGCTTCAATCAGATGCTGGCTCCTGAGATCCCTTTCCACTCCTCTCAGTCAAATGCTGTGATTTTTTTTTTTTTTTTTTTTTGGACCCTCTCTTCCCACCATAACATGATGGAATGCCGCGTGGACTTTGGCAAGTGAATGTAATCCAAGTAAAAGCCCATTAATCAGTGAATTGAGAACTAGCCGGGCAAAGTCTTTTCTGGCTGGTAGCATCTCTCCCTCTCACATGGTGCTGAATTTGAATAGGGCTGTGGTCCTCAGACTACTGTAATTGCCCTCAGAGGACAACAGCTGAAACAAAAATATGTCATTTAATCAAGCAGAATTGCTATGCATTTAAAATGGAAAGGAAGCCACGCTAAATGAAAGGGACTCTACTGTGATCTGTCCTAAATTCTCCTTTGCTTTC
The DNA here is from genome assembly GCA_020662805.1 of Glaucomys volans. Classification (NCBI taxonomy): domain Eukaryota; kingdom Metazoa; phylum Chordata; class Mammalia; order Rodentia; family Sciuridae; genus Glaucomys; species Glaucomys volans. The sequence goes on from JAJEJO010003529.1 coordinate 275,135, forward strand.
TTTGCTTGACTGCAGACAGGAAATGTCATCTCTTTTTTCGCTATTTGCTGCTTCTGGTAACACATCCTACTTCAGTTGCAGCTGCAACCAAAGAGGCCTTTACTTGTCCAAAAAACAGTCTTGTAAATCAGAGCCTGAAAAGCCCAGTTATGTTGCTGAGCTGTTTCCCCCCATTCAGAATTGTTAACTTCTATATGTTTTCAAGAGTTTCATCCAAGCTGGGTGTGAGTTTCGAGGGCAGAGCAGCCCCTGTGACCCTTGAAGACAGTCCCTGTCGTGTCCTCTCCCAGAATTTTCTGCACACTTATTTCCATTTTTACTTCGATAGAATATTTTCTGAGCAGACCCACACCACAGTTTCATCCTCTTTTTTGCCATCCCTCTCCTGAGAGTGCTCTGCACTCTGCTGTCCTATTTCCGGAGCCTAAATGTAAAGATCAACTCAACCCCTTTTATCTTGCCCTTGAGCATGTCCCTTTTAGATTTTATTATTCTTCTTTAGACTTCCCCTCTTAATATGCCCTGCCTCAAATCTATTTAAAGAAAAAAAGAAATAAAAAGCAGTTTTTTGTCTCATCAGCCCCTCTGTTCTTAGTGTCCTGAGAAAGCACCTGATGGCGGAGAAACTGCCTGACAGGCCATAAGCCCCAGCATGTGCCATTACTTGTGATGTGTGGCTCCAGACCTCAGATGTATTAGTCTTGGCTGTGTTCAAAAAGAGACAGCTTAGTAAAAATCACTTTGTTTTTGCCCACTGTGATTTTCTAGAAAAACAGTCTTTCCAGTAAAGTCCTAACTATGTCAACCAAATATCTAGCTGTTGGTTGCAGTAATTTACTCTTTACTGAGAGGGGTGGCATGGATTTTCTCCAATCGTTAACTCCCCTAAGGAATGGAGGTTCTCAAAGAGTCCAATTAACACTTTGACAGATTGTTTTAAAATTCGGCATTGTTCATTCTCTTGGGTCTTATTATGAATATTGACAAAGCTGGAAGCAGTCTGCATATTGTCAAACAATGGTGGCAGAGGTGACTGCATGGGTGTTTAACATGATCACTGTTCTTGTGCTGTTAACTCCTTGCCTTGCCCTGTCAAGTTTGAGTTTGATTTTTGACAATTGATTTTATGTTTGATGGGGCAATGCCAATGAGTTGTTATGCAGAAATTTGAAAACGATATAGCTTAGTGTTCCTTTTACCATGATTTTTTATGATTTTAATTTCCATTTTGCTCTGAATTATTTTTCTGTTTACTGTTCATGATTTATTTCAAGCTTTTGTTTCGTTTTGCCAAGCACTGTGTGGTATGACTTGGTGATGGCGTTACTCTGTTGGAAAAGTCTTGGTCCTTTTCTGACTCATTATGATGTCCCTTAACCTGAACCAATCTGTGACTCCCTTGCTTCTTTTCATTCCCTGACGTTGGTGCCTGAATGATGTCACACCCGTGTGCGCAGCATCTCCTGGGATGCGGGAGTTCCGTGGGTTTCCTGAGGGCCTCTGATGGGTGCTCTTTTCACTGGGTCGATTGTCTCATGGGAATGTGACATTTGTGTGCTCCAGCTTTGGGAGCTAAATATACTCTGGAATTGTTTCTAAAATATCCTACATTCCCCTGCTAAGCAGAAAGCGTGTCTGCTGACAGTGAGCTGAGGAAGAGGCGAGTGTCCAATGCCCTTTTTATTTTGGCCACTGAAAAAGAGCCAGTGAGCAAAACGATTCCAACAGCTCCCGTCTGCGGATCAGCTACTGCCCCTGGGCTTGTCCCCTTCTCTGCCCCAGTTCATGCTCCAAACAATTCTGCATTTCCAGAGTATGTTTGCTTGCCTTTTTCTTTCTTTTTCTTGCTGTCTTCCGTCTTGATTTAATCCCGTGCGTCCCTCTCATTTCTGTCAAAGCACTGCTCTCACCTTGCCATCTAACCCCCTTCTGCTACCATTGTTCTTAGCCTCCCCCTTTCAAAGTAATAGAGGCCCAAAGCCCTCTGCCCTCTGTGGAACATTCCAAGGCTCTTTCCTTCTAAACCGTGACCAGTGTTTGGATGCTGTATGTATATATAGTTCTCACTAACAAACTGAGAGGAGAGCTGCAATGCGTGCAGAGCATTATCATAGAAAATGAAGTCATTTTCTCTCTCGGTAACTGGCCTTGCCCTTCGTTACCCTGCTGGCCTTGTCTAATGTCTCTTGTCCTTACTGCTTTCTTTAAAATTGCCTGATATCTTTCAAGTCCTGAATTCATTAGTAAAAAAACCCAGTCAACCGCTCCGTTTTATCTCTGGGTGTCTCGATGTCTGGAGCCTCCAGAGCCAGCCCTTTAATCACCACGCTGATAAATTAGATGCAGCCCCGACTACTCCTTTCTTGGTTTTGCCACATCTAAAAATATATATTATTTATTCATCCAATAACTATCGAGGTGGTAATGGGTAGTTACCTAGGGGCTCTAATGACATGTAAATAAGAAAGAAAACCCCGTTTATTTTTAGATCTAGCTTATTCCCCACTACCTCTCCTAATAGCGAAAGACATAAGAGCTTCTTTTTTAGGTTAAACAATTCTGAGAGTGAATAGCCACTCCTGTGCCTCTTGTTTCTTACCAATAATAACAATATCATAAAACTGATTTCCAGGAGGAATGTAAGACGTGTGAAGGAAGTTAGCTATGCACAAAGTGGGAGGACCACTGTGTAGCAGAATTGTAAAGTCTAAACACCAACTGCTGCCATTAGGACACAGCACAAATCCTGATCAGAAGAGAAGCCCCTATTTCTGACTTTATTTTATAGAGTTCTTGTGAGCTCTCGGAAAATAGATGAAATAGTAAATATAGAGAGTTGTTCTCGTTTGATGAAAAATTCCAGAATTGTATGTTTATATCACTTAGGGAATCTTTGTGAGGCATTATCACATAATTTCATTTAGTCAAGAGTTATGGCTATTGTAAACAACAAAAACATGGAGAGACAGAATTTAAGTTTGAGGTGACATGAATAATTTAAACCAAATGTAAATGTTGACTACGTTTTAATGGATGTGCAAGCTATTTGTGTACGCAATTTGTAGTGGGGAAAATAATATTCCAATAAGATTCATGAGATCTATAAAGGATGATGAGCATGCTCAGTTACTGTATGAATCACAAAGTTTATCAACAATCCTCTTTAAAGTTAATTATGTACTCCTTTCATCTACTGCAGCCTATGACAGTCTTGCCTCAGTGGCACATGCAGCTCCACACAGGATGATTCAGGGGCTCGGGGACATCATGGCCTTCAGGAATACTGAGTCATGTGGGGGGAACTTATGCCTTTTTTGTTTCTCTTTCAGTCAGTGTGCTTGATTATGTCAAGGAATAAGTCTCAGTTTGGTCCTTGGTCTTTAATAGCTCCCTAAACTTGCCACCACCCCTGTTTGACAAAGAGAGCATCCTTAGAGAGCAGCTTAGACTGCTGCTTTATCTAGGAGCTGTATCCAGCTGGAGTGAACGTTGCTTTGCTTTCAGTTAATTTTATTTTTATGGCTAACCTCTATCTATGAAAAGTGACACGTGTTTCCATTTATGACCATGTTGTAAAGTTTCCATTTGAAATACATTTTAAAGACAATTTAAATACTAAGTACATAGTAATGCAGGAGGTGGAAGGGAAATAAAATCTTAAGTAAATAATTTGGTAGATGAGGCTCATTGGTATGGTTAACCTTGTTTAATTAGTACTTCACTGAGTAAAGTTTGGGTAACTCTGGCCTAAAGCTATTAAAGGAGTCCTGTGACTATTAAACTATTACCAACATGAGGAGGCTGAGGCAGGAGGATCATAAATTCAAGGCCAGCCTGGGCAATTCAGTAAGACCCTGTCTTAAACGAAAAAGTAAAAAGGACTGGGAATGTAGCTCAGTAGTAAAGTGCCTCCCCAGTACCAAAACAAAACAAAACGCAGCAGTCTAGTGGTGCACGCCTATAATTCCAGTGATCTGAGGCTGAGGCAGGAGGATCACAGTTGAGGCTAGCTGCAGCAACTTAGTAAGACCCTGTCTCAAAACTAAGAAGTGGGGGGGGATGTAACTCAGTAAGTGCCCTGGGTTCAATCCCTGGTACCCCCCCTCCAACACACATACATACTAAGAACTTTGCTTCTGACACTCAAAAAGAGGAGAGTTGATGACCCTAAACCCTCTGTTGGTTGGGCACTGAAAGCTAAGCATATGCATGCATGCATCAGTCTGAGTGTTGAGATTACATCACCTCGTGTTCTTCCGATTTCTTTTTAACCTACCAAGCTTTGTGATTGGGTATAGGAAATTTGGTCAAGAAGGAATTTAAAGACAAATGGATTTAGACTGAAAAGAAATTAGCCACTCTAGGCTTGTTAAGCATCTGGCAAGTTTTTCCTCCACCCCAGTAGTGAGCACCCTAGTGTAGGTTGCAGCTAGTTATTACTTAAATTGTGGCCTAGGGAAAGCTTTCCTGCAGCATCTTTGCCTCCCATCTCCTTTTCAGGTATCCATAAGGACTCCAGTACTGTAGAGTGTTCTCCTGATTTGACATACCTTACTTTTCACCCTTCTTCCCCTTTTCTATCATTCACTCTTTACCTGTGCTGAATCCCAGACACCGGGAGCAAGCTTTGTTCATGAACAGAGATCTGCTTATGAGTGAGCATAGTTAATAATAGAGTGGAGTCTGATTATTCTTGCATTGTAACACTCACCAATGCTTAAAATCTGCAGCATTTGGGATTCTAAAGATCCTCATTCTCCCAATGAGGAAGATAATTTCTTGGCTCCTATCAGGTCATGTGTAAGTGATTTTATGTATACAGAGAAATTTATTCCTGATGACAGTAATATGGAAAGAAGAATAGGCATCTCTTCTTTTCCTGACTTAAACCGGGGCTGAATTTTTCTTGCCATTTCTTCAGTAACATTGCTATAACAAAAATGTTTTCTGTATCGACTTAAGCAAAATTTATCACTAGTTCTGTAGTGCAATTTGGATGTCAATGAGAAGTTGGGGGCTATCGAAGAGGCAGACATAGTTCCTGTCCAAGAAATATCAAACTGCCAGACAGACAAAGCACAGGTGGACCCAAATGCAGAGAAAAATGCTTTACAACCACCACTGTCTTTGTGAACAAAGAGAAAACATACCCAACAGACTTTAGAAAAGATACTGGAAAACTAAGGGCAACTCGGCAGAACACAGCAAGGACACAACACTCTGAAACAGCTTTTCAGCTCCTTCTCTGGTCTTTTCCTTCAGTACCAATAATATAGGTACTGCAATAATACATCTCTAGGCAGAGAAGACAAGGAAAATGAGGGAGGTTAGGTGCAGGATTCATAATTTTGCAGGAATGCAAACACACTCTGACTTTGTTTTTTTAAAATAGGTCAAGCTTTACTTAAAAAAAAAATAACTAAGCTCATACTGATTTGCATAGCTTTTACTAGTGAGGCATAGTATGGCAGCCATTTTTAGATTTAAGGTAGAGCAAGACAGTCTTCAGGAGACTTCAGAGAAAATGCTGTCTTATGGGGAGTCCTCTGAGAAGGGCAAGATCTCTTAATTCCACTGAACAATTGGAAATTAACTGAACCAGGAAGAAAAGAAACATTCATGGGCAGAGGCAAGGAATGCTAAGAGCAGGAATATAGATTCTTGATGTTCCAAGAACCCTTTTGAATTAGAGTTCATTTGTTTTTGTTTTGAGGGTAATAGGAAACGTATCGTGCAAAGTTCATAAGAAATTTGGTATGCAAAGGTGCTGCTGTTGGTGATAATGAAAGATAAGAGATTCTTAAAATTTGGTGGTTTTTTTAAATTTGTAAATTGTGCTACACCTGTCCTATGAAGATTCAATATCATTTTTATAACTCAAACTATTTGAACCAACTGAAGGTTTGAGTGCCTGTAAAGAATGTTTGTGGCTGTAATCCCAACATCTTGGGAGACTGAGGCAGGAGGATCGTGAGTTCAAAGTCAGCCTCAGCAATTTAGCAAAGCCTTAAATAACTTAGGGAGACCCTGTCTCAAAATAAAAATATAAAAAGGGCTGGGGATGTGGCTCAGTGGTTAAGTGCCCCTGGGTTAGATCTCTGGTAATAAATAAATAAATAAATAAATAAATAAATAAATAAATAAATCAAACAAACTCTTTGTGGGAGTCATTAGAAACACACTGTGGGGGAGTAGAAGAGTAGGGTTACTACACAAAATACAATATGCCCAGTTGAATTTGAACTTCAGATGCATCTGAGTATTGTTTTTAAATATTTAGATGAAACTAAATAATTTTACTGTAAGCACATCCCAAATATTGCATGGAACATACTGTTCTCAGAAACATTTCTGTTTCTATCTGAAGTTTAAATTTAACCTAGTATCCTATATATTTTTTGTTATCTGAATCCCATTGAAGAGGTTGCAGGTAACACATTCAGTAAGGCTATATAAGACATCGTCTCTAGATTGTATTTGCCCTTTAACTCTTAGAAATTATTCATATTTAATTTCAGAAAATGATCACTTAAAGTTACATATGTATTTGAAATGTCATAAAGGGTAATTTAAAGGATCATCACCGAAATCAAGCTTTCAAATGCCACTTTTAAGTGAGGAAGGTGCAGAAAACAAATTGTTCCTGAACAGGAGCACCATTAAAAAAATTAATTCTTTAATTTTCTTTAACCTCAAGTTTTCATCAACATGTATTTTTGGTCTCATTTTCAGAAAGTACCAGAAAATAGTAGTGGTATTGATAACCCTAGTCACAACAAAAGGCCCACAGAGCCACCTTTCCTTTGTTTCTTCGTTCATTCAACAGATGTTCAGCAAACACATACTACAGAAAATACAGATTTGAACTCAGCATGAGCCTACACTCAGGTAGCTTGCAATCTAGCAAGGGAGGTACACAGGTGATGTAACTGGGGCAGAGTGATTCTGAGAGAGGAGTCAGGAAAGAAGGGTGGGCAGAGCCCTGAGGGAGTTAAGGGAAGGACTGCTGGGGGGCATGCAGCAAAGTACTGAAGGAAAGATGGATTTCAGGGGCAGAAGGGGAAGACATTCCAAGGCAAATAAATTGCATGATCAAGAACAAAGGTGTGAAAGTACAGCATGAGATGATAAAGAGGAAAGTAGCGTGGGGTGACCGAAGTGATAGAGTGCACAGCAGGCTGGAGTGGGGCTGAGATTGAAATGGTCGTCTGGAGCCCTAAATGCCATGCTTTGTCTTTAGCTGCTGGTGGAGGGGGATAGGATGATAGGTGGTGGTGAGAAGACAGGGATCTAAGGAGGGGGAAGGAAGGAAAGGACAAAAGTAGAAAGATTGATAGGTGGTATATAGTAAACGGATCATATAACTGTATGAGGTTATTAATTACATATGCACCATAAATTTGGGAAGAGGAACTTTGCATCTATTTAGAATCTACAGTGTCTGTTACTACATATCCCTGACATTTTCCTGATAGATGTTTATTGCCAAACTAAGAGCTCTCTCCCAGGTAAAGTCTGAGGCAAGCTAAACTCCAAACAAGGGCTTCTCTGTCACTTTAGTTAAAACACTGGGGTGCACGGCTTATGACAGACATTTTATTCAGGACAGATTTTGAAATCAGAGGAGACTGAGAAAGAAATGACAATGTAATCCAGGATGTTACCCTGTATTTTTACTCTATTATTTCTTTGTCACCTACCAGGAAAAGAGTCTATTTGTGGTCTGTGGCTTTTCTTTGAAGGACAGAAGAAAACAGCACTGTAAGCAGGTCAGGTGCTGGTCCTCAAATAGACCAAGTGGCAGTTCCCCTGTGTGAGTGTGTGCCAGGGAGGAGGGTGAGCACCGAGAAGCCAGAGTGGAAGGCTGTAATCATTTTTTCACTACTGCAGGCATGGATGTAGATTTGATTTAATTAATTTTGTATCCTCTTGACAACTTGCTGAATTTATCTAAGGTCTTGATGAGATTATTGTGGAAAGGGTGGAAGAAAAAAAGTGAAATGCCAGCCATGTAGAAAGCTGTTTTATCTCCTTGCCTGCCTGAATCTGCACACCAATATTTGAATTTTCTAGAGATAACCACTAAACCATTTTTTTTCCACCTACTATCCATTTTTTCAAAAAATGGAGATCTTAAATTATGATTATGGAGACTTGAACTTTTGCTTTTAATAGAAACTTAAACCTTAGGGTATTGAAAAAGTAAATTCATCTTCTAGGGGTTCTTGGTACCTTTAACCTACAGCTGCTGTTTCAAGCCCTATCTTTCTTGACATGAAACTTTACCCCCACCCTTTTCCTTCAGTTTCTTCTTTTTTTTTTTTTCTTCTCCATTCTCTCCCATCTTTTGTACAAAAACACACACAGTGACAGAGTTTTCTGACAGCTTAATGGAACTTTCAAGGACTACAGGGACTAGGTTAGGCATGATCTTATTAACAGAACATCTGGAGTTGTTACAGACTTCCTCTTTAATTGACTCAACTGCACTGTGTTCATCTAGATTCTGTGTTATCCTAACAATAAAACTGTGAAGAATCAATTTATAGTTTGGCTCCTTGCAATAATAGAAAAATAATATTAGCTTTGTCCCAAAATTTTCTGATAGCCTAGTTTCATGAAGTTTGTTTGTTTTAAGGTTAGAAGTATGAATTTGCAAACCGTATTGTTTCATAGACAGACTAGTCTGCAGAGGGCAAAGTAGTGGCAACCAGGTAGTTCCTGAGGGTAACTTCTCTTTTCTTAAGCGTTGCACATGAGAATGACCTCACCCTCTGTAGGACTTGCTGAGAATACATAATACATGTCTCCTACAGAGAAATGGGCTGAAAACCCTGTGTCCGCTTGCTGGCCCCAGAGAGATACAGGCTATGAGAATAATAGGCAAACCCCTATAAAATGTGTGGGCTACTGGGGGTACTGAAAGAAGCCACAGAAGCCTCATCATATGTAAATCTCTTAGCACTTTAAATCTCGGAAGGGCCCTGAAGTAAACTAGTGAAATGGAGTTGGATATAACACATATACTGGGGGCACAGAAGATGGGATCCTAATCAGTGTCAGAGTCAATTATAGGCCATGTGAAGGTCTGTCATCTTTAATATTTCTTAAGTTCTTGTAAATCCACGGCTTAGAAACTGTCTTTGTAAAGTGATTCATCTTTAATGGGGTAATATGAATTCTCCCACTTCAATTATTTTTTAATTTCATATTTTTAAAAGGGTGCTTTTCTTTTCAAACATACATCCACATTTACTGAAGTCAGGCAGCGATTATGAGCTGTATAGAAATAGTGAAATTTCAGTATAGACAGTCATTGGTGATGCTTTATTAGGAGGGGAAATGGTGTCAAGAAATTTATAGGCCTGCAAACTGCATTTTGCCTGACCTTTTGGACATATTAAAGCACGTCATTTCCAGTCCTGTAGCCTCTTGTTATTCATAAATAATAGATAACACTGGACACAATCACCTGACATTTGTGAAGGTAATAAATACATTCTAAGTGCAGAAGGGTCCTGCACTCCAGGATTTAAAAGCACATGACAGAAATTTTATGTGACTTGAAATGTCTTATGTAATTCTATGGATTTGCAGATTCAGTTCAGCTCAGCAGATCAGGAGGTGCTGAGCCCCATGGAGCACACTGTTGTGCTGGGCATTTTTATTATTATAAAGTAGGATCTTAATGTGGGAAATGAAACATGAGCTCAGATCCCTCTTTCAGTTCAGGAACATAAAGGAAAACTTTCTTGAGTTTCCTTTCTCTTGTCCTGTCATGCAGATATCAAGGAAGAGTTCAGGCACCCCCTGATCCATTCTCAGTGTCACTTGATGGCCAAGAGTTGAGTTTAAGGGTCTGATTTTTGAGGTGACAGTAGATGTGGGTCTATAAAAGAGGCTACTCTATTCAATGACCCTACCAAGCATTCTGCCTCTTCTGCACCTGAGTCCACTCATGACTGGGCAGACCTCTGTGGTTCCAAGTGCTGTGTGAGGACCACCATAAACAGAGATGGGAGCATCCAAAACTCCCTCCATGTCTTCATGTCAGGCTAGAGAGACCACAGGCATTTTGCCATCAGCCGTAATTGCTAGCAAGTTTGGTAGATTGGTACCACAGGAGTAGTACAGCATTTTAGGTCCTATATCACTTTGTGAAATATCAAGGGGAAGTGTGAGGAATTTTATTGTCTTTCAAACAAAATAACAATTATGTGTTCTTTATCAGAGTATGAAAACCTTAGTAAAAAAATCATACATGTGACCTACTAAGGACTCATGCTTTGAACATCAAGAAAGATTTCATGCATTTACTTACGTATTTTACAAACCACTTTGGAAGCCTAGCTAACCACTGGCTCAGTGGTGTCTGAGGATGGACTTCAGAGCTAAACACCCAGATGTTTTCTAGAATATCATCAATGTCATTTAGGACAGTGCGTCTCAAACTTTAGTGAACACAAAAATCATCCCGAGACTTGTTTAAACACAGGTTTCTAAGGCCAGCCCAGAGACTCTGGGGCAGAAGGGTTGAATAGGACCTGAGGATTTCTTTATAACAAGTCCCAGGTAAGACTAAGGCTGAGAGCACTGGGACTCAAGATGCTCCAAGTTGCTCACTAGCCAAGACTTTGTTGTATTTTTAAATCTTTGTTTTTCTACTCTTGATTAACACAGTTGAGCCCTACCAAAGTATTGCCTTAAAATAGTCTACCTTGGATGCTATCAAAAGCAGGCAACTTGTCAGAACTTCTAGAAATCCTGTCTTTGTATTATTAATTGAGCATTAACACATTTCCTGCACAATGTCAACTGCTTTACATATATTCATCTATTTAGCCTACTTTATTCTTCTAACCATGCTCATCTCACAGAACTACTGGGACTTAGAGATTGAGTGATATGCCCAAGATCACACAACTGTTATTTGTAGAGCCAAGATGCTAATCCAGGTCTTCATGACTTCAGAGTTTATGTGCTTAACCAAGAACACCCAGCCTCATCCTTGACCCAAATCCGCAGAACTCTTCCTACCAGGTTTAACAGTTTTCAGAATATTAAGGGAAACCTGTTTCCTCATATTTGTTTCACCTTTGCTTTGTAGAGAAAAATCAAAGCACTACAAATACTCCAAACAATGTATTATCTGAATTTCCCATTTTTTAAAAGAAGAACCACTCCCCATTGTGTAGCTTTGATGCCCTGTGAGAGAGCAAAGGAAGAAGATGGGACCAGGAAGCTGGAAAATAGAAATGCTTTGTCTAGTTTCAGAAAGTACACAGATGTTGGGTTTCCGGTCATATTTAGAAATAAAACCTCAGGATAGGAAAATAAACCTTGAAAATTCTGCAAACACTTTGCCAAATGAAAAAATTCTTACCAAACACAAAAAGAAATGCAGGGACTGGGTTTGTTTCATGAAAATAGAAAGGAGACTGGTAGAGTAGAGGAAGAGGATCATTTAAAAAATTTTAATTTTTAATAATTTTTAAAATTGCCATAAAATAAAGTGCATTTAAGAATTAAAAAATAAAATAATTTTGGCCTGTACAGGGACAACAACAGGTCTAAGACAGAACCACATACCAACAATCCTGGGCATGGCTTTTGAAAATTATCCTGTTATGACTCTTGGTCCAGATGTCATTCCATGCTCTGGGTAAGGAAGGTGTCTTCCTATTGGCAATGCAAAGTCTAAAAGTGGAGCAGGAGGGTGTCAATGATCAGAGCATAGAGGGGAAAATGAAGCTGTTTCTTCTCTTAAAAAGAAGAAAAAGAAAGTGAAGTTCAATGAATTTCATGCTCACTCTCCCTTCTCTCCCTGGGATGTCATTCCAAACAAAAGTGCATCAATTCCAGAGGTGATAGAAGTGGAAGTGGGCTCATCCACAGTCAGCCACACATTATTTCAATATGTGAGCATTACAGTTGCTTCTTTACTGAGGATATTAAATGACCAGGAAGTTGCCTCTACTTTGGCATGGACACTGGCCTTATACCATGCCCCACCCAGTACCTAATCTTCAGCCTGCCAGGAAAACCAAAAAGAAATAAAAAATAAGAGGAAAAGGAAAGTTTGAGTTATAAACTCTGAGCCCATTTCCATGGCTGCTGGCGGTTCAGTTTATTCCTAAGCCATCTGGTTCCCATTATGCCGTAAGACAAGAAGGCTCCCTTGAAGGCTGCTTCCTGCCGAGATAACCACAGAGTGCTCCCATTTCGCTTTCCGTGTGGTCATCTCGATTGGATAGGGTGTGGTGTGGAGGGTAAATTGTCTCCAGTTGGGGATTTTCCCTATTTGTTTTCTTCTCTCCTTAATAGGGCTCACAGCAGACCCTGTGTGGTTAGCCTGGTGATATTTGGCTCATGATTAGTTCATTCATTCAGATTGCCTTGCAGGATTGTGAGCCTGGCATTTCATTGCAATAAGATTTTCAAACAAGAAAAATTGGGTTGTTAGATTCCATTCACCCAAGTTGTTATGAGGATTTCAAGGAAATTGCAGGCTTGTCTTACTATAAAGCAGAATCAAGAGTCTATTTTAGGGGATCCTACTCCGGGGGCTTTTCTTGGTGATTTGCCATCTTTCTTTGCTCTGAGACCCAACACAAACCTTCTCTGGCTCAGTGATGGAGGAAACGTCCATCCTCCTTTTTGCCTTTGCATATTTCTCTAAAGGACACAGAGAGGCTTTGTTGTCTTTGTGGTCACCGGGTCCGCTTTACACAGATGCCTATTAATCACTTCACTATGGAGACAGACACATCCATCATATCACAGCAGCTCAGAAACAGCAGCCCAGTAAGCAAGGGTGAGAGGGGAAAGTGCACACTTAACCATTTCGAGGTACTGGCTACATATTTGTTTTGCTTCATATTTTGATATGACAGATACTTTCCAGCTGTCTGGGTAAGGTGCAAGGAATAAGTGTACTTGAAGAATGAGTTTTAATTTTAAAAACACTAAGAAAAATAAAATGTGTTTTTGATGCAAAGATACTGACTCTGAAACCAGTAGTTTTTAATGGGTTAGTTATGGAGCAGAACTAGCTAGAACTCAGCTTCCTTGGGCAAGAAGGTCCTTGAAATTTCACATTAATTAGCTAATAACTTTCCTTCCCAAACTGACAGGTCTTACAAACTTTTTTGGTCATTGGAGGCTGCTTTTGGCCTTTTTCAAATGTTGTTTCTAGCTCTTATTTTTCTTATCTTTTCTCTATATTTTCTTATCTTTTCTCATTCATGCATGCATTTGTTTACTATTGGTTTAACAGATATTTACTGAGCACTTTTAGGTCTGGGAATTCAGTAGTGAATACCTCCGTTTTAGAGCAGACTAGGTGAGAAAAACAAACAAAAGCAATATCTTAGGAATGATGATTTAGGATAAAGGAAGAACAGAGCTCTGGGGACATGTGTAGAGAACAAAGAGCTCACCTGGTCTGAGGAGTGGAAGAAGGCTGCTTCATTGAAGTAGAGAGGTTAAAGGATAAGGTTGCATGTGTGGGAAGGTGGGGGTGGGACATTTCAAGCAGAGGGGACAGCCTGTGTGAAAGCACAGAAGCAAGGACAGTCCAGCAGGGTGGTTCATGCCTAGAGAATAAGGAACCAGAAGGAAGTCAGACCATTAACTATTACTAAATACAATTTTCCCTTTCCTTCCCTCTACCCTTTGGTTTTTGTTGCATTCTTCACTGTAGCTGAAATGCTGTGCATCTTTAAGGTGTTATACAAATACCATCTCCCAGGTAAAACTGTTGCCCATTATTGACATAGAAAGGATGTATCTCATCACTTTGTGAATGGAGTTATGTGCAAGTAGTTGCCTTCTTCTTACTGGTTTATGCTTCATTCACCTTTGTCCCAACATGTAGCACAGTACTTTAGTGAGCTCAAGAAACATTTGCTGAAGGCAGCCACAAAGATGCTGGAAGCTGAAACCTTGTTACATCGGCATAAATAAAGACACCAAGAAAATCACAATCCAACCCTGAGTTAAGACCCAGCACCCTTCCTAACGCAAGCTGTCCCTGAGCCTTGTGTTGTGCCCACCCCCACCCCGTGCACAGACTAGGCAGTCATGGAGAATTGGGAGCAGGGCTATCAGAAGCCTTTTTTAAAAAGAGAGTATGGTGTTTGATTATTTCAGAATTCATTAACAAGGTCATCACAGGAAAATGCTGAAAAGTATCAGGCTTTCTCTTTGCAGTTTGTTATTGTTCTTATTTATAATTACATGTTGTTTTGGCCTGTGAGGCAGGGTCTTTCATAAGCATTGGCCTCTAAAGAGCTTCAGTCTGTCTCACTGAGCTCTCCCTGCAGTATCTGAAAACTCTCACCTCAGGGGAAAAAAAAAAGTGGAAATTCTATTCTTTCTCAGTTCTGCCAGTTTAAGGCATGATTTCAGAGAAATCTCTAAGCCATTGTGTGCCTTGCTTCCTGCAATAGGAAGGTGGAAAGAATAACCATTTAGCACCCCATGAGTGGTGAGAAATAGCTGGTGGTTAATGAATCAATGCAAAGGATGTTTCAGATACTGTTTTCATTACTAATGTCCCATTTTAAACTGGTGAGAGCAGAAGACCTGGGGTTGGTAGAGGAAGGCATTTCAATACCCCAGAGTGAAGAAACCTACCTGATTGTTCCCTCTGCAGTGTGGGGACCCCTGTGCAGGGGAGCACACCACCCTACAAAGGCCTTCCACTTCCCCAGGGCTTCCGTTCAGCATCTGAAGCAATGGATGCTCACCCCAGCTCCAGCCTGTTGCCCTTTGCAGAGATGCATTTGTTTTGAATTATTCAATTCCACTGGAGCACTCAGTTGTCACAAATAACCCATTTACCCTTATTGGCTCTTTTGGAATTATCCCAGAGCCAATTTCTTTTTATTTTCAAAATTGTTTCTCTTCTTGTTTTGAACAAATATTGAGCACCTTTATGGATTTCATTTGATTTGTCTGATAGATGCTACTATCAAAATTCCGTTACGATTAGAGATATAATTCTTTTCTGTGACTTCAAAAGCAAGGTTATAGTCACTCCAAAGATGACCTAGAAGTTTAGAGGTTCATTTAAAAATGTCTCTATGATGTATTGAAAACTTGTTCAGCAGTCATGGATTTAACTATACTATCCTGAGCCCTGAGGGCAGTTAGGGTTATAAATGCAAATAATGCATGGTTCCCATCCTTGAGGAGTTGACTATAGGATTATTACTCCACTAGGAATATACAATTGTTTTGTTTTGCTCGACATTTTCCTGTTTTGTTTTCAATTATTTTCAAATTCAGGACCTATAGACAGTCAGAAAGAGAGGTGTTTCTTTGTGTCATTTTCCTCAGTATTTCCTCTCATCTCCTTGGCCACATTTGAATAGTACCAGGTTTGAAGCAGAGAAGAACACATCTGCCCCTCTCCCCTGGGAGATCAATGGCTAATGGAATCAACTGGAGCAGCTGTGACAATCCTCCTGCAGCCCTCTATGAGCCACTTACAGAGGCTCTTATCTTGTGGCTTCTTTTGACCTTTAGATTTGTCCAGCAAACTACAGCATTTAAACTTTTTCCTATTCTTTATTTGATTCTTCTAACACCCAGTAAGATAGTAAGATTGTGTTAACCCCATGTCACGGATGAAGAAAACTAAGGCCCAGAGATGTTAAATCTCTTGTCAAAAGGTCACCCAACCTGTAGATTGGAGCCCAAGACTCCAGGCCCTTTGAGATATTCTCTAGTGTTGCTTGTATCACCGACTGGCCTCTCAGTCCAGCTTTTTGTGTTACATCCTTCATGATGATCAGGCCACAAAGTTTTGTTTGCAGTTCCAGGGATCAAACCCAGGACCTTGTGCACAATAGGCAAGCACTCTACCACTGAACTACATGCCAGACCCCAAGTAGATTTGATCATTTGCATGAATGCTCCTAACCCTTTTCTTGATATAAGCAGAAAGCTTTGTTTGGAAAGGAATTTCCAAAAATAACCTCTTTCTTCAACTGTACTTTCAATTTAATCTCTGATCTGTTTCTAACTGGGGTGGGGTTTCTGAATTTGCCCGGGCAGATGAGATGCCTGCTTCTTTTAGGTCTGAAAGATGAAACAAGTCATAATGGTTTTTTAAGGGCACTATTTACATAACAAAATGAGATAGGAGAATAAGAAAAAAAAAAAAAACCCTGCCTGAGACACAGTTTCCTCAAAGGTCAGATTCTACTTGACTTGTTAGCAACAGGGAAAAAAAAAAAAAAATCCTGAACTCAAATGTCATCCATTAAAAAAAGTCTTTCCCAATGAAAGAGCAAGTGGTTTCCATGAGTCTGAGTTAAGGACCTTCAGACACACACACAAAAAAGTGTTAAAAGTAAGGTTAAGAAGCAATGTATAAATTTGAAAATTGTGCAGTTTTCCCAGTTCCATAAACGAATAGTTCTAGCCTTATTACTGTGCAAATGGCTCACACTGCTCACTCCCACGCCCAGAAGACAATTGATCAGCAAGACTGTGGTAGACACCAGAACTTTATTATAATAAGCTAACCATCAGAAGATGTACAGCCTTCTCATGCTAAAAGGCCATCTTTCCAGGAGACTAGCTCAAGATGAGTACTCAGAGATTGGTGGACACCTTAACACAGGTGGTTTGTGGCCAAATTAAGCACATCTGATCCTTATCACCTAGTCAGAAGTTGCATTTTGTTCTGCAGATCTCAAAAACAAAGATCATTATTTCCTCAGGCTATTCTTGCTATGATTGTGTTAGGAACCCATATGCAGTTCCTAACATATTACACCGTGGACCAGCTCGAGTGAGTTCCTGCCACAAGGTACTCTTGCTGATTACTGAACTCATGGTAATGAAAGAAAACACATTTCACCTGATGACTGAGGAAAACAAGGATCAAGTGAGGTTAAATAGGAGTCAGGCAGGCGATCTCGTCTCAGTGATCAACTTTAATGCTCTTTCCATGTTTCTCTTAATCCAAGAGGTCAACTCTTGGATTGTCAAAGTCAATTGTAAATAGCTCCCTTTTAACCTACACAGCCCCCCACCCCCTAAATATGATTGTCTGAAGGGGTGGGCTCCATGAATTCCCCATAGAAAATTTTACTTACTATGCACTACCAGTGTGGGTACCTAAGTACCTAGCCTGTGTTAGACCCCACTGAAATCACCAAGTCAGTGAGGAAAATTAAACCCATTTTGTTCACAGGTGTACATTTTTGTGCAATTATGTGTAGGTGTTTAAGAATGATGTTCAATAGAACTCTATACACAATCAAAATGGAAGGAAAATCTGTTGCTATTTTAGCTTAACAACAGGAAATGCAAATTTTAGGAAGAAATTTTCATTAGCACATTCTCTTGCTTGACTAGGTATTAAAACATACTTGAATGCAAGATGCTCCACTCTTTGGGGAGCTCCACACATAAAAGGTGTAAGTTATAGCCAACGATTGCTTCTCTGATTCCACCCCTTAAAAGCACATGAAGATAAATCTGGAAAGATTTAACAAGTGTCACACTTAGAGATATTTCAATATCTTCCCATCTTAAGCACTCTTTCCTTAGGGCAACTGCTGTTCATCTCCCTCATCTCCAAGGGTATTTGTTTAATCACAGAATCTTTTTTCTTAAGAGAGATTTGCTGCTTCTATTGATTCTCACCTGAGGTCACACTCCTTTGTCACAGGACAGCATATCCACAGCAACCAAATGTGATGTCACAAGTGAGGGGAAGGGGAGGAAGACCCTCTGGAAAGAAAAGAGTGTCATCTTCAGGCAGGAGGCTTCAGGGTTTTGAAACCTTCACTACAGTAATGAAATACTTTAGCAAGAAATCACCCCCCACACCCCACGGCCACACCCCACACTACTCCCCATCCACCCACCCCCACCACATGACAAAGCTGCATTTCTTCAAGGTCTCAAGTGTGACATTAAAAAAAAAAAAAAATCATTTCAGCTGAAGTTTTAAGGATTGCATGTTGTGGGTTTGGAATGGGGTAGAGATTTTTATTTCATTTCATTCTAATTCTGTGCCACTGATACCTGCCAGTAAAATACATTAAACGTATTCCAGAAAGACTTGATTTAGTAGATGAAAAATGTGTCTCTGGAGACCAGAGAAGGTACATTTTCTGTCTTGCTCTCGTTTCCATAATAGGAACAATGTTTACATTTCCTCAGCCTGTGCGGTGCCTGTAATGTATTCATGTTCTTTCACTCTCCAGAGGCAGGAATTGAGGTATTTGAGATTTTATTTTTTTTAGCTACTGCATCAAGCACTTGAGATCTGACAATTGTGATGTGTATTCTCACTTGGTATTAAAAAAATAAAAGCTTCGGGTGTTTGCATTTGATTAGAGTCACTCAGCTTGGTGGCTGATTAAGCAGGAACAGGGAAAGCAACTTTCTTCAGAAACAACATTTTGGTTAATGTAGTGTAAGAATATAGACGGGTGTAGTCACATAATTTTTATTAAATTGAAGAGATTAGCTCTGCCGAAGAATCTCATGGTGACAGCAAACTCTAAGCATAATAATGGGACCTGACACTTCTCCAACCCACTACAGGGCCCCACCTGATCTTTTTCCTAAATATTCTTTCATTTCCAGTAAGGAGAGAGCTGCATTCAAATATTCAGCCTATTTATCTGAAATTGAGAGTGGTTTTTTTAAATGTAAAATAAGCGTAAACATTGTAATCTGTGAGCTTTAGCTCTATTCTTTCGCTGTAAATGACACACACCCACTATCCCCTAGCTGCTTGAAAAGCAAACATACTCCAGATAGAGGCCGTGGTGCCCATTTTCACCCCGACTGGACACTGGCATTGTTCTGTGACTTGTTCATTTAGCAGGCACAGGGCTGTCCCCTCTTCCTCCAGACTCAGAATACCTCAGTTATCCTAATTCTGTAGGGGAAGACTGCAAAAAGATGAAAAGGGAAAGACATGAGTAAATTCTGAAAGCCAAAACTTGCTGTGTTCTATGGAAGGAAGCTAACTGGAAGCATGTACTGGAGAGAATAAAAAACACAAAGAAGTCAACAAATTAAGTTGATTTGCATACTCCACAATGTAGGGGGGTAATTGATGAATATTTGGCAAGCTGCACCCCGAAGACAAGTTATGCAGAGGTGCCACTGTCACTTATTACTGTTATTAATTAACAGGCTGAGTGCCAAGCAATGGTAAGCCTCACACGTGTTCTCATTTCTTAACACCATGTGTGATGTCTATTGCAGGAGTGATTCGGGAAAGTTACCTCAAAGGCCATGATCAGCTTGTTCCTGTCACCCTCTTGGCCATTGCAGTCATTCTGGCTTTTGTCATGGGGGCCGTCTTCTCTGGCATCATCGTGTACTGTGTCTGTGATCACCGGCGCAAAGATGTGGCCGTGGTGCAGCGCAAGGAGAAGGAGCTTGCCCACTCTCGCAGGGGATCCATGAGCAGTGTCACCAAGCTCAGTGGCCTCTTTGGAGACACCCAGTCCAAAGACCCCAAACCAGAGGCCATCCTCACACCACTCATGCACAACGGCAAGCTTGCCACTCCCAGCAACACAGCCAAGATGCTCATTAAGGCTGACCAGCACCACTTGGACCTTACTGCCTTGCCCACCCCAGAGTCCACCCCAACACTGCAGCAGAAGCGGAAGCCCAGTCGTGGCAGCCGGGAGTGGGAGAGGAACCAGAACCTCATCAATGCCTGCACAAAGGACATGCCCCCCATGGGCTCCCCTGTGATTCCCACGGACCTGCCCCTCCGGGCCTCCCCTAGCCACATCCCCAGTGTGGTGGTCCTACCCATCACGCAGCAGGGCTACCAGCATGAGTACGTGGACCAGCCCAAACTGAGCGAGGTGGCCCACATGGCACTGGAGGACCAGGCTGCCACCCTGGAGTACAAGACCATCAAAGATCATCTCAGCAGCAAGAGTCCCAACCATGGGGTGAGCCTGGTAGAGGACCCGGACAGCCTGCCCCCCAAAGTCCCACAGCGCGAGGCCTCCCTAGGCCCTCCAGGAGCCTCCCTGTCCCAGAACAGCCTGGGCAAGCGACTGGAAATGCACCACTCCTCTTCCTATGGGGTTGACTATAAGAGGAGCTACCCCACGAACTCGCTCACCAGAAGCCACCAGGCCACCACTCTCAAAAGAAACAATACTAACTCCTCCAATTCCTCTCACCTCTCCAGAAACCAGAGCTTTGGCAGGGGAGACAACCCACCTCCTGCCCCGCAGAGGGTGGACTCTATCCAGGTGCACAGCTCCCAGCCATCGGGCCAGGCCGTGACTGTTTCGAGGCAGCCCAGCCTCAACACCTACAACTCACTGACAAGGTCGGGACTGAAGCGCACACCCTCGCTAAAGCCAGACGTACCTCCTAAACCCTCCTTTGCTCCCCTTTCCACATCCATGAAGCCCAATGATGCGTGTACATAATCCAGGGGGAGGGGGTCAGGAGTCGAACCAGCAGGCAAGGCGAGCACCCGCTCAGCTCGGCAAGGTTCTCAACTGCCTGGAGTATCCACCAGACCAAGATGGCCCACGGCAGAACTGAGGACGCTCGCTGGGTCCTCCCCTCTGGGACACAGGGGTACTCTCAATCAGGCCACGTGGTTTGGTGAAGGTTCACAAAAGTGGGATTCACCTCCATTCTCTTCCTTCACCCTCCTGCACACCCTACAGCAGGTTGGACCCACAAAAGACTTCAGTTATCATCACAAACATGAGCCAAAAGCACATACCCACTCACCCCCCCATGCACACATGCACATGCACACACAACACACACACATACACAGGTGAACAGCAGCCGCAACATTGTGTCCATGACTGCACGGGGCGTTGCCAAACTCGGCTGGCGTTCCAAACTGCAAAACACAAATACATTTTTAAAAAATCATGAAAATTTAAAAAAAATTATATAAAGAATTCATTGATAATTCTAACTCAGACTTTAACAATGGCAGAAGTTTACTATGCGCAGATACTGTGAAATGCCCACCAGTGTTACAGCTTTCTGTTATAGCAGATAAATGCCATGTTGGGCGACTATGTCATAGATTTCTGCTCCTCTCTTTTAATGAAATAACGTGACCGTTAACGCAAGTAACTCTTTATTTATTGTTCACTCTTTTTTTTTTTCCTTAAGGAAAGGACTCTTCCATATATCATCCTACGAACAGCTCTTCTGAAGCCCATTGAAAGTTAAAACTATTTAACGTGAAATCCATTAACTGGAATAATTGAGTTTCTTTATTTTTACAATAAATTCACTGAGTAAATAAGTTGGAGCTGGAATTCTGAGCTTTGTGTTTGGACTGTCTGGTCTGTAGCTAAAGGAAAGCATTAAAAGGGGAATATTTATTTAAGTATACCAGTTAATTTGCTGGTCAGGTCTCTGGCCTATAACATGAAAAAAAAAAAAAAAAAAATCCATTAGTTTCATAGTCCTTCCAGATCCTAACTTCTGAAGCAACCAGGAGAGAAACTTCTAGAATGGCACATCGTCGTGTCCCATTGCTGCCGACATGGCTCTGTCAGTGGTCCCTACTTTCTGCGAAGGCACCAGCTTGAGATCCGCCATCTCATTTCACCTTGCATGTGAGACAGCAAGCGAAATCCACAATCAGTGTGAACTAATTAATATGCTGGCTGCTACCTTGCATAAATTACTGGTTTGATCACACGGGTTTTTCGTGGGGTTACATCTGTGAAATAGCCTGTTTTCCACATGTAAATTTGTGCCTTACACCCTGAGTTGTGTACACCTGTAAACTGTCGTTATGATCAACTTTTCCTTCCTTTTGAAATAAATGCAAATATTTATTTAACCCTCCCTCCCCACAACCCCCACTCCAACCCTCTGGAGGATTGGAGTCAAACAGATGGAAGAACACAGTGGTGATGGTCGTAATGCCGCAGCCCGGGAGCGCTGGGTGGCACACACCCTCCAATTCACACTGCCTTCTAGTCGTGCCAACTCGAACCACCCTTTGGCTGTGCTGCTGAGCATGGACCCCCAGTGTCTCGGGTGGCAAATCCCCTTCCTCCAGAGCCCCTGCTTCCCTTATATTTTCAGATCATTTCAATACGATGACATCCTCATTCCAGCAGAAAAGGACTAATGTCCCAGTCCTCATTCTGCTGTGTCCACTGGCTGGAGAATACGCTGTGCACCATCGGGCAGGCACCTGGGAGGAGTCTCCAAGCTGTGCCGCATATAGACAGCACACAAAGCAACGACCTGGAAGTAGATGCAGGCAGGCCGGTCCCTGCTGTGGTTAAAGAGTAACTCGAAGTATGAGGCCAACTGCGATGGATGCTGCGAAAACGTTGACTAGGGCAAAGTATTTTTCATTTGTTGTTAAATTTCTTTATCCTTTTGTTATTGTTTCTAGACAGTTGGGAGGGAATGGCCTGTGCTTCTCTCCCCTTGGTTTTCATTTCATTCAAGCACACGGAAGAGACTTCTGTTTACTCATCACCAACAAAAGAATTGTCAAAATACTGTAAACCACAAGCATTGTTGTCAGTTGTTAGTGTTTTTTAAAAAACCGTGAAACAGTATATTTGGTGGTCTCCTTGTCTCTTTTAATTTCTAGTTGGATCTTCTGGGTTTTGTTTTGTCTTTGAAATTTTTTAAAAGCCTTCAGAGAAAGACTGAGTTGGTTAGGGGAAAGCGGAGCCTGCACAGTCAGGGTCACCTGAGCCCTGAGCGTCACTGCTGGTGTGAGCGCAGCCCTGGCTCTGAGAGTCCTCCCGGTTTGGCTGTTGTTTGGGGTCAATCATAGCTATCGTTTTGTTTTGTTTTTTTAGTGGAGTCCCTGTTCACATTCTGTGAACTATGTATTCTGAACCCATGGTTTCTAGAAGACTTGCCTGGAAATCGAGATACTGTTTTCTCTATTTTCTTCAAAAGTGCAGAAGTTAGGGAGGTGATGGGTGCATGTCACCCTGCCACCTTTGCCCCCGTGCTTGACTCCCAAGAGCATTGAAAGTGTCATGCCCACCCCTCGTCAACTTGAGCCCCATGTGATGCCAGTGTCTGCGGGCATCATTGTCTAGGCTGTGCTAAGGAGACCCGTGTTAAAACGTACACATCCCGTACCCCTGTCACTTGCGGTGTTATCCCTACTATGCCCATATGTATTGAGCTGGTCTTCTGCATTTAAGTGTTTCCCCTTTCTTTTCCCCATTGCGTGTGGGGGAGGGTCCATAAACCCGAGTGTGCCTTTGCTTTCCACCCTTGCTAGACACTGTAGATGCAGCAAACTCAGATTTATATTTGTTGTAAAGTTGTAAAAATATTGTGATGTCACCAATTTTCCTTCCATCTCCACATCCCCTAACATCTGATTCACGACTTAATGTATGTTGTAAAAAGAAAAAAAAGAAAAGAAAAAAGGGAAAAAAGAAAAAAAAAAGCAAGAAAAAGGCTCTTTATTACTGCAAAGTAATAAAACCAGACTGTTCTACATTATTTTTTGTGTCCTGGATGCTTTTTTAAAAATTTCTTAAATACATTTTTTTTCCTTTTTTTTTTAGCCACTTTTCCCAACCTCTGCTCCTTTTAGGCATGATTCTCCTCTTCCTCTATCTCTATTTCGTTTCTCCAGCATAAATAACTATGCAGTTAGACATATCTGTTTGCAATATCCACACCCTGCTCCTCCCAACCAAATTATCGATGTGTTCTCTATGCCTGCACCCAGCCTGGAGCAGAATTTTAGCAGAAGCCACCAGTAATTAAAAGGCAGAGCACACATTGACTCCCTCTATTCATTTTATGCGTTTTCTTTTTATGGACTTGTTCATCATCAAACATTTATGGTAGGCTTGATAGTTTAAGAGATCAAGGCTAGGTTTTTAGTATGAAGGGTCCACTAAAAATAGATCCTTGCACAGATGTGGCTTCAGCCTTTTTACATATTAATAAGGCGAAGGGTGCTAGATTTTACTTCTTGTTAGCATTTCTTTCTTATAACTCAGAAGACACGGTTGGAAGTATATTGGGATGCAGTACTTGATTTTTATTTTGCAGAATAGCATTATGAAATGCCTGGATCGGTGTCCCCTCTGGGGTATTTTAAAAAAGTTATTTAAATAAGTCCTTGGCTAAGGTATTTTACTGTTGACCTTCCAGAGTAATTTTTTTTTTTTTTTTTTTTTTAATGCTTTAGGTCACTTTGAGTGTGGGAAGCTGCAAGTTGGAGCCTAGGGTGATCTCTTGGTCTGGCCCAGTCATCTTCTCCCAAGTCATTTCCAATTGTATTTTGTGAAGTATATCCATAGTGCCAGGTACTGGTAAACCAAGTTGACTAGCTATAGTTCCTGCCTTCTCATTTACAAAGACAGACCAATGTGTCCCTGTAATTACCATTTGGATGTAAGCACCAGTGTTGTTGAGGGGCTTCCCAAAGGTTAGGGTCACGTGGCAACTTTTGAGTTGGTTCCTTTTTTGGGGGGGATAGGGTATCGGGTTATGAACTCAGGGGAACTCAACCACTCACTAAGCCACATCCCTAGACCTATTTTCCTATTTTGTATTTTTTTTAGAGACAGAGTCTCACTGAGTTGCTTAGCACCTCGCTTTTGCTGAGGCTGGCTTTGAACTCTCAATCCTCCTGCCTCAGCCTCCAGAGACTCTGGGTTTACAGGCTTGTGCCACTGCACCCAGCTTGAACTGTTTTTTAGGTGAGTTGTCGGGAGAGCTAACCCAGGAGCAGGAGAGACTGAGTGTGCTGCTTATAAACAAAACAAAACAAACAAACAAAAAACTCTTAGAGGCCTCATAGAGGGCCTGTGAGATCGGCAGTGTGGCCCTGGAGGGTGCTAGGGATGAACTAGTAGTAGCCAGGTTCCCACATGTGGGGGTTTGAGCTGCTGGGCAGTGGAGTGCTGCCCTGCTGGGAGAATGTGAAGCAGCAAGCATATGTGTCAGTGCCTTAGAAATCTACCTGGCAGTAATATGGATAATGGATTGGTCCAGGGAGAGGCTGCAGGCTGGCCAGGCATTGTGCCAAATGACATGCCAAGTTGGTACGAACAACACAAGTGGAAAGCCCACATCCAATTTCAGATTCTCTAGGAAACACACTGAATCGGCTCAGTGATGTCTCTTCTTTTGCCAGACAGAAAAGCTTCCCTCTCCTTCTGTGACTTACAGATTTTCTCTACCCAGTTATATCCAAATGCCCTATGATAGAACTCAGAGGATGGCCAACAGCTAATCTGACAAAAAAGGGTGAGGGAGCCGAGGTCCACTGAGTGAGTGAAGGATTTGCTTCAAGCTGGTAGAGAGCTAAGTAGAAGACAAACCCATTGCCTCTTACCCCATGCATCCAGAGCAATACTATCCTGACAGACTTTGACTCCAGACCCAAGCCCTCCACACACACATTGTCCTTCCCCAGATGAACCTGCCAGAGTCCTTAATTTGGGTGGAGGGAAGGGGGAGGGCAGAAGCTCCGATCACAGGGATTTGAAGCAAACAGTCCCTGCAACTTAATACTTGTCTGGTGCCTTTTGCTGCAATCAGCTTTGTTCTGGTCTGGTGAAGAGGTGACCAAGGCTGAACAGGTGTAGACAGTATTTTAGCTGGGGCCCCAGGGATGTCCCCATGCAGACACAAAAAAAATGCATCAGACAACCTAGATTTTTAATTGCTGCATCTGCTTGGTTATGTGCTTGTTAAAGGCTGAAGATTTCTGTAATGTGTCTTTCTGCAATAGGAGGGACACTCCTGTTGTCTCTAAGGAGTGGCTGAAGCAATACAGACCAAGGTAGGTGCTTCATGGGTCCAGAGCTGACATCTTGGACCTAACTGCTTCCCTGGAGAGGCATGTCAGGTAAACACAAACTGGTGCCTTTTTTCATTGTTGGATTTGGCTGAAGCCAAAGAAGAAACCCCAGATCCATGGTCATAGGTTTTACAGCTTGAACAAAAGTCATTTAAAAAATCATTCAGTGAGTGAAAGTGTCAGAAAGGCACCTCCAATTTCAAACACTGGTACATTCTGCTTGAGGGAAAGGAGTAAGGGGAATTTAAGAGAACTCTTTAGTAACAAAATAACATGATTAAGAGCCTAATCCTTTTCCTGGCTTAGCACTGTGACAGCTGGGTGTTTGGACTCAGTAACCCTTAGAAACCCACATCTCATGCTTGTCTTAAAACCAGGTGGTAACGTGTCTCTTATACAGAAGTGAATGGAAGGGATCACATTTATTGATTGGGACTGCCAGACAGATGGGGATCTTCAATATTCCATTTAGAGTACTGTGTATCCTTAGTTCTAACCCCTCCCCCACCCCCAGAGATGCCTGGAGGTGGAACACAGTTGACCTCAACAGAGGGTTAGGGCTGAACTGATGTGCATTAAATGTGGCTGGGCAGAAAAATGTGCAGATGTCCCCTAGTAAATGGAAATGAAATTTGAGCAAATTACGGGAGGCAGCAGAGCAGTGGGGGAGGAGTGTCTCCACCCCCTCTGCAAACACACACACACACATTTGCACACACAAATACTATCACTTTTTTTTTCTCTTGGTGCCTCATACCAAACATGTAATAAGGTCAGAACCCATGTCTGCTGAAGGCTGCTTTAGAAACACTGTCACCCTTTTCCTCATGAAACATGGGTCCCACCCTCATCACTTTCTGGTCAAAAGTGAGCTGTGACCAGAATTGGGGACCAGAGCATTTGCAGAGGAGCCTGGACCTTACAGCCCATTGACACTGGCTGAGGTGGCTAACAACTTTTTTATTCTTCCTAATCACCGTCAGATAGAAGACTCTCTTGAGAATCATTAACACCATCCCCAGCCAAGTCATTGGCCCTGCTAATAGGCTACAATGATGGTCCAAATAAGTTGAAGCTAATGAAAGAGAAAAGTAGGTAACCATGAAATCAGAAGGATTTTTTTTTCACTGACGGATTTCAGGAAGAAAAATTAAAAAATGACAGTGACATTGAAAAAAAAAATGAAGGTGACCAAATGCCAGGATACCAATATTGAAGAAATTCGGCCAGTATTTCCAAGGGTTTCTAAGATGCAGAATGTGATGAAAAATCAGTCTGGGAGCCATTCTTTGTTTCTTGGGCATCAAAACAACTGCCCTGACCATGTAATGGGGAGGTGAGAGGATGGGCTAATCTCAGCCCAACTTAACATCAGTTCTGTGGTGTGGACACTGATTGTTTTACAAATCTCATGCTGAGTCACACAAAAGTATAAATTTCAATAATAGGACTAAGGTTTATTTCATTAAAAAAAAAATTGAAAAGTGGAATGGTACCAACACCCAGAAGAGAAGGCAGGGCTTCCAGCTGTCAATAACAGTGACATTTTGCATTTGTCACATTTTACACTCTGCAGACAATCTTTGATCCTCATAGCAACCTTGTAGGATGGGCACACATACATGATCATCCCCATTTTTCAGAAATGAGAGTTTGGAAAGGTGGAACCTTCTGAAGCACTGATCAACATAAAAATGTAGTCATGTTTCCAAAACCTGTGTGTTGACATCATCCCTGCAGCTCTCTCAGGAACACCTCAGGTTACACAATTACTTTGCTTCACTGAAGGGAAAGAGCCTCCTACAGCATTTCCCAGGGGAGATGGTCACAACAATAAAGTCCTCAAAATAAAGGCTAGGCACACACAATCTATTTTAAGAGCATTGTGCTCTAATATTTTTCCATCATTAAAGAAACATCTCTTCCTTCCTGTGCCGTCTGCAGAGTCCTGCTGCCAACAGTGTTATTGGGAACTGTCAGCAAAGCAGGGAGAGTTGAAGCCTAACTCAGTGGCCTCCCTTCTAAGGGAACACCTGCCACTTCAGGGGCAGCAGTGGACCACCTCTGCGGAAGAAAAACGATGCGCACCTCAGGTTTGATAGCTGCTTCATCCAACCCTTGAAGCAGAGATCACTAAGACATTTAAGAAGCTTACAAGAACCCAGGATGAAATTGAGTGAAGATGAATGCAATATACCTACAAAAGTGAAGAATTTGCCCTGCCTTCCTTTCACAGAGAACTGAAATAAAGTTACTGGGAAAGGAAGAGAGTTGTAAGAATTATCCACCATTGTCTTTTCCCATCAGTTCCACTGGCCACTTTGGCACTATGGACACAACAGTGCAACTGGACTTCGTTGCCAATGTCAATGGCTGGATGATTTCATGGAGGGCCTGGAAAAATCTTTCAGGTGACAGAAGGCAGAGATCACCTCCTCCTAGGTGCAGAGTCTTGTCATTTTCACTGCCCCCATGTTCTATGTTGCTACCCCCACAGACTCGCCCTCCTTAAATTAATGAGCTGTGAGAGCAGGAGAGGCAGGGTAGGCTTCCCTGGAGTGGTCTGCAGCCTCCATACTGCCCTGGGAGCAGCATTGCCCCACCACCATATGGAGCTGCTCTACAGCACTCAAAAGAAGCCCACTCACACTTGCCCCTCAAGGTGACTGAATCCTAGTCAGAAGGAGAAGAAAATAAATATTCTTCTTTGAGCCCCACTGTCCTCTTTCTGCTTTGTGGGTTGATGATTGTTCGCTTGTTTAACAATTAAAGCCCTGTTCCCAGTCTACAAAGCTCTTTCTCAATACACAAATGTGTTTTTTAGTAAATAGGGTAGCTTGGTTGCAATCAACTTTGGTAGCTCTGGTATAAAATATATAAGTAATTCCAACTGCCTTGTAATACTATTTACTTAATTATGTACTCAATAAAAGCAACAACTTTGAAACAATTAACTTTCCCTGATCCAAAGGGTCAGAGTCAATTAGTGGTTAATTCTGAAAAAGAAGTTATCTATTCTGAAGTGTGGATTGCAATTGCGAGCATTCTTCTCATGACCTGCCTTCTCCTTTCTTGGGGACAAGTGTGTGTGTGTGTGTGTGTGTGTGTGTGTGTGTATGAAACAAAACTGTCTGTTGAAGGTTGACGTAGGTGTTGGCTGGTTTGAATTCTTATTGGTATTTAATTTTAAGAACCAAAGATTTATTCCCCTCTGTTTCCAGGGTGAAGGGAGGGCCTGTGATCACATTTCTTGCTTGGGGAGAAAAGATAATGTGTTAGACTTATATGTATGAATAGAAACAGGTAAATAGTCATATTTCCTTCTGACTTTGTAATTTAAACAGTGTAAGTCAGTAGGGAAGGGCTGTAATTGGAGCCAAAGTAAGTGAGGTGAAAATTACTAGGTGTTGGAGCATCTGCATCTCATTTTAATTAGGTGACTATAATAGCAAGATCAAAAAGTTTTCCTTGTCACTCAATCTGTTGGGTTTTCTAATCAAGAAACCAAAGGGATCATTTTTTGTCCTCAGGAAAGAGTGGCCTAAAACAATCCTCTCTAATTACTTGGCCAGAACAGCAGACAGACCTGGGTTTAGGGACATGGTTCAGTGTGTGGGATGGGAAGATGGTGCTATGAGGGAGAAGTGCTCCAGACCAGCCCCACAAAGACCAGCCCCTATGGGCTCTCAAGGACAGTCATTCTCAACATGGCAGCTTAGAATTTCCCCTCTCATAAGACCAAGCAATTTAGAAGGGCATGCATCCCATGAATGGGCCTGGGTTCTAGTTCAAGCAGTTCTAATTATATTGTGGGTCATCATTTGGGGCAGTCATTCAAGCCTTGGCATCACATTTTCCCCATATGCAAAACAGATTACTGATACCTGCCCTGTCCACCTCATAGGCCTGTATACCAATCACATGAGGCAAATCTTTCACTAATCTTGCAACACTCTAAACCCTACTATGTCCCTCTTCTCCAGCCTGGTGCAGAAAATAAGATCCCAGCCATCTAAATCATCAAAGTAAATGACTTTGACTCCCATCCTGCTGATAATAAAAATGTCTCTTTTTTTGTCTCCCCTAACTATTCCTTATCTGTCAACAAAAGCAACAAAAACAACTGGTGGGGCCTGGTTAAACAGCCCCGCCAGGCCTGATAAGGAGTTCTGGCTCTTTTTCACTGGTGTGGTCATCTCAATCACATGATGCCCACACTGAGGCCTGGGAGCTGGAAACCCTGTAATATAGTCCTTCTTGTCCATTCCCAGATGGGCGGTCTGGAGAGAACTACTCACTGAATTCTGCCTCCCCTGACACCTGGGGTACTTCCTGATTGCTTGGCCCAAATTGCTGCCTTTGGGTAGGATGTTCACGTCTTGAGAAAGAGGCCCAGAATGCACTGCAGAGAACTTATCTATAAATTTGCTTGCTGCCTTTGATCCATGAAATTATACTCATGGACTCCAGAGCACAAGGCCTATGGCCTTGGCTTGCCTGTCTATTTTGGCAACCTGCTCTTTGAGCTGATACTCTTACAGTCATTTCCCCTAAACACATCTGCAGTGCTGCCCTGTCCTGTCCAAGTCCAGCGTGTTTCCATTCTCAGCTGCAGATGGCCTGGATGAAGTACAGCTTGTCCAACCCCAAGCCTCTCCCTATGTCCAGACCCAAGAGTTTGTGATATTCCTTTCATGGGAAAATTCTATTTTATAACTATAAAGCACTGTACAAAAATATAAGTGTTGCTATTGTATATTTCATGATGTTGAAAAATCAACTCCTTCCTTTCAGAGAACAACAAATCAAGACAAGAGAGTTTGCTGAATTGTGCACTGCTCATTTGTGGCAGATCTGGGGACAAAAAGTAGGTGTCTCAATTCTTAATTCATTGCATAAGCTCATGCTTTATTAAAGACCTGTATTAACTTTTGAAAAAAAAAAAAATATCTCCAGAACACAGGCTGAAAAAAGAGACCAATTTCACTCTCATGTAAAAGCTCAGAAGCACATGGTCCAGGGCTGGCGGAATAGCTCTCAGTCTTCAATGTACGGCTTCACCTTCAGACTCAAGCTTGTTTAGTTGTGCCGATTTCTCAGTGAATAGGAAGGCCAAAGAAGGAGTGAGTGCAGCTCATACAGTCATTTTTAAGGGCTCATCCCAGTGGTGGCATGGAACACTTTAACTCACATCCCACCGGCAGGAACATAACCCTAGGGCCACATTGAACAACCAGGGAGTGCAGAAATTTGCAATTCACGGCCTTGTGCTCTGCTAAAACTCAGGAATGTGTATTATTATTTTTTTTAAAGAAGAGAGATGAAGACTTAAATGTAATGTCTGAAACTGTGAAAGTCCTAGAAGAAAACATGGGGAAAAAGCTCCTTGACACCTTGACATTGGTTGTGGTGATGACTTTTTGATAAGATATTAAAAATAGAGGCAACAAAAGCAAAAATAAATCAGACTGTATCAAACTTCTTTGCTTCAGCATAACAAATCCAACAACAGGATGCAAAGCCAACCTACACAATGGCAGAAAATATTTGCAAACCTTATATCTATCTGATAAGGGATTATTATCCAAACTATGTAAGAAATTTACAAAATTCAGTAGCAAAGACAAAACGAAACAAAAGAAACCAAAATAACCTGATTTTAAAAATAGGCAAAGGACTTGAATAGACATTTTCCCAAAGAAGACATCCATATGGTCAATATGTGTCTGGAAAGATGCCAAACATCCCTAACCATCAGGAGATTCCAAAGTCACATTATCACCCATACCTGTGAAGAAGGCTATTATGACAAAGATATGAAATGGTAAGTCTTCATGAGGGCATGGAAAAGGGAACATTTATATGCTGCTGCTAAAATTGTAAATTAGAAAGCAAAATAGAGGGCCTTCAAAAAGTTAAAAATGGAATTACAGGGCTGTAGCTCAGAGGTAGAATGCTTGCCTAGCAGGTACAATGCCCTGGATTCAATCCCCAGCAAAAACAAACAAACAAACAAATTCCCATACCATCCAACAATCCCACTTCTGAGTAGAAATGCAAGGGAAATGAAATCAATATGATGAAGAGATATTTGTATTGCTGTATTTCCCCCAAATAATCAAGACAAGGAAATAACCTAAGTGTCTATCAAAGGATGAATGGGTAAATGTATTGTATACACACACAGTGGAATACTATTCAGCTATAAAAAGAAGTAAATTTTGTTACTTGAAACAACATGGATAAACTAGAGAACATTTTATTAACTAAGATAAGCCAGACATAGAAAAGAGAAAGACTACATGAGCTCACTTATATGTGGAATGCAAAAGAACCAAATTGAACTCACAGAAGCAGAGAGGAGATTGGTGGTTGCCAGGGGATAAGGGGACAGGGGACATGTAAAGATGTTAGTCAAAGGGTACAAACTTCAGTAATGACTAAATTCTGGAAACCTAAGGTGATGGATGGCTCAATTTTTTTTTTGTCACAATCATATTGTACACCAGGAATATATTCTATCTTTATTCATCAATTAAATATTTTAAATAATAATTTTTAATATTGTAAAAATAAGGAAGAATGAATATTGCAGGAAGTCAGCAATCTGTCACACTATACGCATCAGTTCATATAAATCTTATTGCATAGTGGGAACCCATTATATCAAAAGCCATAGCACATGCTATATCAACATCTGGTTGAGACCTCCTGCCTCCACCAAACCTTCCTAAGCCCCCCATGTGGTGCTCTTTTCTCCCAAGCATCCTGTGCATTTAAAGGTTTCTGACACCTACCGTAAAGTTTTACTTCCGCATTAAACTGTAAGCAAATCAAGGGCAGTCACTTTATCTTTTTCATTTTTATAAGTCTACATTGAATTGTAGGTACATAATAAATCATTTGCTAAATGGAGTTATCATTATCAGACTTAACATAGCAAGGGTGAGTCTCCACGCACCAAAGAAACAAAATTACTGCAAGTGGTTGCCATAGGTGTTATAATAGTTGTAGCATAAATTGCATGTTCACCAGCTGCCGGGCACTGAGCTAGGTGTTTCTCAGGTACAAATCCATTTAATCTTCACAAGAATCCTATCAGGTAGATACCCTTCATTATTTCCATTTGACAGATGAGGGAGGAAATAGGAATACAGAAAATTAAAGAACTTTCTCATACTCACTAAACTAGTAATTGGTGGACTCAGAGTGCACATTTGGGTGACCCTGTAACCAGTGCTTTTAGTCATCTTGTCTTATTAGGTGTAGTGAGATGGCGACTCTTTTCAAAAGTGATCAAGAGGATCTATCAGGAACTAAGAGACAGCTGAAAAACACTGTAGTAATCCAAGTGATTGATGACATGAGGGATGAGAGTCAGACTAATCCCTCAGCAACATTCTCTCAGTAACACATGGTAACCATGAGCAGTCAATCCCACAGATACTCCATATGTACACACCTACATCAATACTGCCAAGATGCTCATCCTGTTTCCCAAAGGGCTTTAACATTGGAGTGCAATTTCAAGCACTTAAAACATTTTCAATACCCTCAACCTTGGCTCTTACCAGATCCTACTCCCAATGCACCTGTTAGTACCTCAGTCATTCACAAAACCTTAATAACAACTGAACATGCAATGATAGGGACTGTAAGAACCAAGACAACAGTGTGGGCATCAGGCGACTCTGATCTGAGTGACACCGGGGACACATACACTCATCAGCTCTGCACATACTTGTAGATCTTGGCAGAGACAGAGGCAGAGAGAGAGAGAGAGAGAGAGAGAGAGAGAGAGAGATTTCTCCATTAATGCACTGTTGTGTAAGTGCTGATAAGAATCTCCTAAAACTATTTTAGGAGATTTTTAAAAATGCAACTTGGGTATATTGAAGAGAAAAGACTCATGATTTGGAAGGGGAAAAGACAACAAGATTTGATTTCACGGACGCTTCAAAAATAATGGCATAATCTTATCCGTTTTCAGCAAATACAATCTGAAGCATTCAACCCCTGATAAAGGTGTATCACCCTTAGTGCAGCAAACTGCAGATTAAGCTTTTTTTTAATGCTGTTCAAATTGCCTGTGAAGCAACCTTTTATGAGATATGATGGTTCAAACAATATTGCAAAGAACAGAAGACAAAGAATACATTTTTACGCTGAACTGGTTTCCTAGGAAACACTGAAAAAATGTAATACGATATCTCTTAGAGGTAGTTCAAGGACCAGGGCTCCTCTCTATTTATTTAATTTTTTGGTATGGTGTTTAATATCTGCCTCTTCCTCTCCCTGCCGTGGAAACCTAGAAGGTCTGAACAAACTCTCTTGTACCCAGAAGCCTGAGTGTCCTCTCATTAATTGACTGCCTGTTCTACACAAAGGAAAAATATTTGAGCCAAGTTGAACTTTCATTACTCTCTGGAGTAATCTGAAGTAAGAAATTAAAGAAATAGAATTTGAGTCTTTTGCTCTATCATTTAAAAAGATCCCCTAATCCCAACTAAGAAATTAAGAAAAAAATAAGCTAATCTCTTTTTCAAATTATGTCTGAATTAATCTGTCTCAAGGTCTTCAAATACCATTTTAGCTTTATTTTTTCTTTGGCTCTTCATCCATCTCTGTGATGTGCTGGCATATGTAGGCTGACAGAATGGTGTCTGAATTAGCAGGCTTACACATTTCCCAAGTTCATGCTCAAGATCACCACTGTGTAGAGGTGGCAGAGAAGTTCACATAAGGGTTGGGAGAATCCACATGGCAGGAACCTTCTAAGGAGCGCAAGGTTGTTTACAATGATACCTCTACCAGCCCTCATTTCTATTGTTCATTGTTGGTGCCAAGAGGAAATCAAAACAGTGAAAGCGAAAGAACATCTGGGCTGTGTGGGAAGGAGTTAAATTTTATTTTAAAATAAATAATTCATCAGAGATTCAAGTTTCACATATTCAAAAAATGGGGATGAAAAGCAAAATGTTGGTATAAAGAAATTCAGAGTCTTTTTGCAGGTGGGTGAGGGTGGGAGACCTGAAGCTCTTCACCCTGAGGTATTTCCAGCCCACCTCTCCTGGGACCCAGAGAAGGCAGCAGGCTGAGAGAATGATTGTTGATGGTGGATGACCTCCTACAGTCAGTTCACCACAGACCTCCTTCCTTGCTTCACAGACACTGAGTCCAGGTAAACACAACATTCAGGGAAGAAACCTCTACCAGCTGAAAACAGGACCATTGTTTTTCATTTGGGATGTTTGAGGAAGGGACTTGGTGTGAGAGTCTATAGGGTCTTCAAAGCACATTGAATCACATTTTAGATGGGGTACTATGTATGCAGGGAGGGAGAGGAACCCAGAATTTGAATTCTGTCACAAAGATAGAAACTGTGAGATAAAAGAATGTTGACCCACACAATGGTTATCCTGAATCCTTCCTAGGACCCAGGCTTATGCTGAAGGACATGGCAATCCTGGAGGGGACCCCACTACTCCATCTATACATGTTAAATGAAGGTTGAATTGGACTTGAATGAACAGGATGGTTCTCATTTGAAAAAAACCCAAGTTTGAAAGCAACCTGTAGAAAATGAGAAGGAAAAGGTCCATGCCTGACACTGCCTTGACATTATAGCCAGAGGTGATCATGAAAAGAGAATGCACAAAAATCCTTCAAGTGACAGTCAACATTTGGATGCCATGTTTCCTTGCTTCTTTTTTTTTTTTTTATAACATCATTCTGTTTTCATTTTGAAGAGTTAATGCCTCCTTTGTAATGATCTTGATGGCACCTACCATCAGGTAAGGATGCTTGCCTTCTCCTTACCAAGTGGTAGGCAGGTGTCCCAAGACAAATCAAACCAAGCGTTTTTCTCAGAAGGGAGAAGGGAGTTTCTCAGTAGTTGAACTCATTCTTGACACTCAATAGATGTGCCCTCCAAAGCCAAGGCCCAGGCTTCGCAGCCGGAAGTTGGAGTGGATAGTGGATATAGAAACAATAAGATGTTGATGATATACAACAAGGACTTGGGTAAAAACCGGTTAAAGGAGAAAGCATATATTGGTACACAAGGGGAGTAAATTGGAAATGGAAGTCATCGTATGAGCCCTCCACATAAAGCAGGCAGGGATATAAGCAGCAGCATTCAGCTGAGATATCCTGGAAGACCTTTGCAGGCATGGCGATTGGTGGTGGTTTTTATCCAATGTTGGAGAATCATGGAGCAATAGGCCATCTGGGCAAAGGGTAAAACTTGGGGACCAAACTAACAAAACATATAGTTAAAATTTACTTGGTTACAAACAACAGAAACTCAGAACAGTTAAATTAAGTACAAAGGAAATCTGTAGTCAGGATGTGGGGAGATCTCAAATAGCCTGATGCCAGAGTTCACAGGGCTTCATGCAGGAAGTCAAGAAGCAGGGTACACTCTGTGACCTCCTGGGGCCACTTGGCCTCTGGGGTCCTGTTGAGTCCCAGAGACTACAACTCTCTGACTCTTTGCACATGGGTCTAAAGCAGCCATTCCCAAAAGTTTTCAAATTATATTGCTTCCAGGTTCAAACACCTGGCAGAGGGTGGCCAACATCTCTGTGTCTCAGCCTTGGAACACGGGAATACAGCCCAGGGTTTGGGGTCTAGAGCCAATGGGACCTATGTCAGTGGATGGATGCCTGACAATCATCTGCCTAAGCAGATCCCAGCTCACCTGTGCTCTCTGGAACCTCTTGCAGTTACAGGCATTACCTGCCTTCTGAAGAATTTCTCAGGGGCCATCTAAAGGCAATAGAGAGAGTAATCTGACTCAAGAGCTGAATAACTACCATGCATAAGTTGGAGAGTTTGGAGAAGTTAATTAAACTTTCTCAGTCTCAATTTCCTCATTAAAAAACAAAAACAAAAACAGATTCTTTTGGGCAGAGAGACTTCATTTAAATAATTGAAGAAAAGTGCCCAGCACACTCTGGCTTTCCCATATGCTGGTCTTTCACCTTGCCTTGTCAGGGTGATCAGAGGACAAGGATGTTTTCCTGTTCTGTTCTGTCACAAGGTCCTGGGAAATTGAGCTCATGCAGGTAGCACTGGATGTTCATTAGCTTTTCTGAAGGTTCTGGCTGTAAACACAAATTCACTGAGCTTGCTTTAACATCCAGACTTGGCATATAAGACCATTAGTCTGAGTGACAGTGCTGTAAGCAGTCTCTGGGACCTGAATGTGTTTAAACAAACATGACATTCTACATGGCTAATGCGACTCAATAGGTGCTCTATGTTTCTTTGTGCTTTAATGGTAAAAAAATTAAAATATATTTTCCCAGAATATCAGAGAACCAGCTGACAGGTGAAGAGGAAAAATCTCAAAATGCGAATTGTATTCATAGACAAGAGGATGTGGATGCTTGAGTGCAGAGGATAGGGAATGGAGTTTTAATAAAATATAAAGTCTTCCCCTTGGTTAAGTCTCACTCTCATTGTTTTTGGTGTTATCATGCAAAGAATTGTGGCACAATTCTAGTGGCCACCAAAAAACAAATGTATTTTCCCCAAACGTCTGTTGGAAAATCTAAAATTCATTCAGTCAGCAAACATTCTTTGAACATCATGCTTGATGTGCTGTTCGAGGGGCTGGAAAAATGAACAAGTTGAAAGATAAATAGAATGCAGCGGGCCATGTGCTCTGACCTGTATGTGTGACTCAGTGGAACCAGGGGAGGACCCCTCCCCAGACTGTGGGGCTGGAGGGGGCTTTGAGAAGACTGCTTAGAGGAGGTGGTCCTACATTGTATCTTAAAGGATATAGAAGAATTAGCTAAGGAGTGGATCTGGTGGTTGGGTTTGGGGGTGGGATGACACACAGGGAATGTTTCATGAGAAATAAAGATATATACATACCTAGAAGAATGTAAGAATGTGTGAGCACTTAATCTTCAAGTCTAAGATGGACACACATTCTTCAGATATTAAGGTCTCTGAAATCAGCATACTTTATACAATCAATATCTATACATAATGTTGTTTTTCCCCTGGGTGGCTTCCTCACACACACTGGCACACTAGCATGCGCACGCACACACACACACACACGACCACTGTGGACAATTTGACATGTGTCCTTACATACTTTGTCTTTTGCAGGATTTTTAAAAACGTAAGATCTGTCTGTATTTCCACTAACCACATATGGTGAATCGTTTACATTGACCAGATAACCAAGTTAATAGTAATATTACACTTCATCATATTATAAATATTGTAAATATGTAGCATCATGTATCTAGTTGTTTCCATGTCAGTAAGGCTCAATAGAAATGCACTTATACTAAACCTGACCTATATCTTTAAAAACTAACATTATATGTATTTACTAGGTTCCCAGAAATTGGATTACTATGACAATGTATAGTCATTAAATGTATTTATATAGTCGTTTATGTATTTCAATATTAACAAATATTTCTGAAATTTACTCAAAGCAACTCTTAAAATTCACAAATATCAATAACAAATGAGGTTATCCTTCTGCATATATTCTGACCACCCTTAGAGAGCATCCACCTTTTTAAGTTTGCCCATTCTGTGAGTTAAAAAAGCTCATTGTTGGGGCTGGGGTTGTGGTTCAGCAGTAAGAGCACTAGCCTAGCATGTGTGAGGTCCTGGGTTCGATCCTCAGCAGCACATAAAAATAAAATAAAGGTATTATGTCCACCTACAACTAAAAAATGTATATATTTTTAAAAAGCTCATTGTTTTCATTTCCATGTTCCTGAATATTAGTGAAGTTAAGCAACTTTTCATTACTTAGGAAAGCAGAAAGC
Organism: Glaucomys volans; assembly: GCA_020662805.1. Classification (NCBI taxonomy): domain Eukaryota; kingdom Metazoa; phylum Chordata; class Mammalia; order Rodentia; family Sciuridae; genus Glaucomys; species Glaucomys volans. The sequence continues at coordinate 313,751 of JAJEJO010003529.1, forward strand.
AAATGTTTTCTCTATTTCCATACACTTTCTCCATTTTCTTAATTTATTATCATACGCGCACAAGACACACATTTAATCTTTCTGCCTTCTTAGCAGATACAACCCATCTATTAAATGAAGCCGGCTTCCCCACTGTCTTGCAGTCACTGTGATCACTTTGAACTTCATCAACTCAGTTGAGCTGCAACTCTGTTTTCCAGAATTCCCTTTCTTATATGGTTTCAGTTTGGGGATGGTACAAAAAAATTCTGGAAAGTGCAGTTATTTATGATGGTGCACACCTGTAATCCCAGCGACTCAGGAAGTTGAGACAGGAAGATCTCAAGTTTGAGGCCACCATCGGTAATTTAGTGAGCTTCTGTCTAAAACAAAATCAAGAAAGATCTGGGGGTGTCACTCAGTGTTGAAAAAAAAACTCTTGAAAATCTGGAAGATAGTTGTGACACAGTATTCTATGCCTTGAAGGTCACTATAAGGTGCAAGGTACTGCTGCCAGCTCTTATACATCATCAGTTTGGAGCAGTGCCCATGCCTGCTGCTCCTTCAACTTCCCTGAGTCCTAGGACTGGTGTGTGTGCAGCTCTGTAGCACAGCTTTCCCTGGAGCTCACCCACAGCATCAGGGTTGGAAGGGATGAGAATCAGTAGCAGGTTCCAGCTTATCCTCAGGGATTCCAATTTGTCCTTCCTGGTTCTCCTGAGTTTGTCCTTCTTCACCAACTTCAGTCAGTCTTCCTGACTGCTGGCTAGACTGACCAATGGGTCTCAGGCCAGAAGATCACATGCGACAACAGCCTTGCATAGACTTCTCCATGAGCTCTCACCACTCATAAGGTCTAAGTCCTATAATAAGTCCTTGACATCGGGGTTTCTTAGTCTCATCACTGTTCGCTTTGTATTTCTTTGCAGTACTGGGAATTTAACCCAAGAGTACTCTACCACTGAGCTATAATCCAGCCATTTTTATTTTGAGACAATATTTCATGAGGTTGCAGAGGTTAGCCTAGAACTTGTGATTCTTCTGCCTCAGTCTCCCAAATAGCTGAGATTACAGGCATGCACCACTGTGCCCAGCTCTGCCTCATCCCTGTTGATATTTGGGGTTTGTCTATTCATTGTTGCAGTGGTTGTTATCCTGTGCATTATAGGTTGTTTTGAAGCATCTCTGTCTCTATTCATTAGATGACCATAGCACCTTCCCCCTCGCTGTATCTTAAAACAACAACAACATGTATCCACACATTTCCAAATGCACCTGGGAGACAAAATCATCTCCACTGAGAATTTGAGAACTTGTGTTCTATTGTATTAATAGTGATTTTGCTTCTGTGATTGAGCCCTGAGTGATATCATCACCTTGTTATTTATTACACTTCCAAATTTGTTTAGCTCCTCTTCCTTATTCTATTCCTTTGATCAATTTGTGTATTTGTATATTTACTTCTTTCAATTTTGGTAGTTTTAAAGCAGGTAAAACAAAACTGCCATATTGTTTTTCTAACATCACCTCATCACCTTGGCATTCCTCACATATTTATTCATCTACATAACAACTTTCTCTTTGGCCATCCTGTAAATAATAGGTTTTTAAAGTGGAGTCCCTGATCTCTTTAAGATTGTATGTAAAATTGTGTGTTGTCAAGAAATTAAGTATATGAGCTCTGAATCTCAACATCTTTCTAATTGACAATACTTTCAGAATCTTCTGCTGCATTAGTCAGCTTTCCATTGCTGTGACAAAATGCCTGAAATGAACAACTTATAATGAATTAAGACATTTGGGCTCATGGTTTCAGAAGTTTTAGTCCATGGTCTCTTGGCCCTGTTGCTTTTGGATCTGTGGTGAGATAGTACCTCATGGCAGGGGATGCATGGTAGAGCAAAGCTGTTGACCTCTTGGCAGCCCAGGAAGCAGAAAGAGAGGAAGGAGATGGGAAAACAATATACCCTTGGAGGCTATGTCCCCAGTGATCTCACCTCCTTCAACTGGACCTCACATCCTAAAGGTTCTACCACCTCCAAGCACACCAACACTGTAGTCTGAAAACCAAACCTTCAATACATGGCCTTTAGGAGACATTTAAAATCCAAACCATAACCTCTACCTAAGGTCTCAAAGCACCTGCCAGACAAACGGGTGGTCTACGTATAATGTAGATGAACTTAGTGCATGCACAGAAATGCATCCCTGAAATTTGTGAGAGACCCCTAGAGAAGGGCATAAGGAAAAGATTCTGCCTGTGCACCATCCTGCCCCCAGGGCTATATAAAAAGAAACATAGGCCTTGTCAACTCCTGAATGTGACCCAGAACCCAGGCATGCATTTGAGGGGGCCAGGAGTATATACCCACATACTGAGAGAGAAACTTCTTTCTTTAGCAGGCAGAGGAGCACCACGAGAGCATCATATCATATGCTCATTTCTCATTTATTATTTATACCCCACCTGCTTCCAAAAGGATGTGACATAGCTTTCACTTAAAAGCACAGATATGAAAAAATAATGCCAACTCTGAAACTAATGTCATAAGGCAAGAGCCAAGAAGGAGAAGAAGCAGTAGGGGGAAGGAGCCTGTAGAATAATTATTCCAGAAAGTGTTGACTTCGCTCTGAACTTCCTGTCCTCCAAGAAAAAAAGAGAGGAAGAACATACAATGGCATGTAGTTGTCTTTAGCTAACAATCGGAAGCAGATCATTAGGAGAGGCATTAACAACCTCCTAGGAACTCTGACCCCTTTGGCCAACAGAGCCAGGCAAGGAAAGAATACTGTGAGTTGCTCTAAACATCTTGTCTCTACCAGAACCATTGCCTATTTAAAAAAAAACTGCTAATTACCTGGTGCCCCAAGGAAAGTTGCCCTTTCAGAGTTGTTCATTTTGTGCATCATATATTTTCTTTGACCAAACTTGGAGCTGATGGCTTAAAAGAGAATAAGAACCTTGTGCCTTCCTTCAGGGAACTTAGGGTTGGATAGGAAGGCAGACATGAGCAAAAAGTTAAATGAACCTTGATGGGGTCCCAGCAGAGGGATGGCCAATGTGAATTAGAGTACAGAAAGGACCCAAGAACTTTTCTTGGGAGAGACACCAGTGCATAAGAGACCAGGATAAGGATGAGCACCCAGCTGAAGACTCCATTTATGTAAAGAAAGCAGAGGACTGGTAAGCTGGCAAGAAGCAGGTGACATGCATGGAACATAGAGTCCACGGTCATGGGGAACAAGTGGGAAACCTGAAAATTTGGCTACAGCTAAATCGTGAGGAGCCTTTTACATTATGCCAAAGAATCTGGGCTTTGACAAGGGAGCCAAAAACAGTTTCTAAGCAGGGAATGATGAACTCAGATCCTGGGTTTTGTATATTTGCTTAAGATCTTCAAATCCATACTTATAAGGCTTATGTAGAGGCTAGAATTGGTCAACAAATCCTCACCTTGAGCAACCCAGAGCTGAAAAAAAAGGCACTTCAGACAAACCCAGTGTTCTTTTGCAAAGCAGAACTGTATGTCCTTCCTCATCTTAAACAGATAATGAGGGACTCTGCACAGCAACCCTCCTTAGACACAGCCAAGAAGAGAAGTAAAGTCAGCAGCAGGGGGCTGCTTCCAAGAATAAATCTAGGAGTTTGCGGAGGGAAAAAAAAAAAAAAAAGACAAGACACATTTTTGAGTCATCTAAAAATACATTCAGTGGTGAAGGACACACAGGTACTTTCTGCTTCTCTGTGTGGTTAAAAGAACAAAAAGTGGCCTGCTCCCATTAGTGCAAATGATGAAAGTGGGTTTCTAGTGGCACAAAGAGCTCAGGGCAGCACATCTGAATTAGGAGCAGGGGCTCAGAATGAATTGGGGACCCAGACAGCGATTTCGGAAGGAGCCTAATGTTTTGTGGGGGATGTCACAAGAACTATACCTGTTCTAAATATCGGGGGATAGCGTGGCCAGGAAGGGGCAAGAAGCTGCTGTTTTGCTCTTCAGCTCTGCAGAAAGAAAGATGGGGCCCCTGCCTCACACCATCTCTGACAGTCACCCAGTATCCTTCTCCTCGATGCCCAGGCTCCATGGGCTCTTGATCCAATCCGTGGTCCTTCACAGTGCCTTCCTCTATGAAAGCTTACATGTGTTCTAAGCCTTAAGAATTCAGTAGAAAAGGAAATATTTTCATAGTTGGAACACAGAAGTGATTTATGATGCCAGAAACCCTGCAGTAGGAGTGGGCTGAAATCCAGCCAAGATACTTCCATGTCACAGCTACCAAGGCCTCGCTGTGCAGATTCTCAGCATTAATTGTGACCCTTGCTGTTTGATATAGTAAGTGCTTCCATAGGGCTGCATGATGTCATAAGTTTGTTTGTTTGCCTTTTAAAAGCCAGAAGTGATTTGTTTTTCCTCTACTAGATCTGAGAACCAATCTTTTATAGTTTCCCATGACTTTCATGACTTCCCTACAAATCTCTCTCAGGCTAGTGTCACCTATGAGCACTTAACACCTCAGATTTCCCAGAATCCTGAGCAGAGATCCTCCTCAGAGTTTTAATCTCAGCTAGTAAAGCCTGGATAGCTCCCTCCTTGGAGTTTGCCTCCTTTACTCTCACTTCATTTGGACTGGGATACCTAGGTAGATAGATCTCCACACCTGACCTGTTCTCTCTGTGTCCTTTCTGAGGCCTATAAACCATCTGTTATGGGTTGGGTCTGTGATGTCCTCCCAAGCATGGTTCCTAATGCAGTAAGGTTCAGAGGTGGAGCTTCTAGGCGATGACTAAGGCTCTGACCTCAGTGGATGGATTAATCCATTCATAGCTGAATGGACTATGGGGTAGCAATCATAATTAGGTGGGGTGTGGCTGGAGGGAGTGGGTCACTGGAGAACATGGCCTTGGGGACTACACCTGTGCCTGGCTCCTTCTGGCTGCTCTCTCTCTCTGCTCCCCTGCTTCCATGAGCTGAACATTTTTCCTCTGTCACACTGTTCCACCATGATGTTTCTACCTTGGAGCCAGGAACTGAATCCTCTGAAACCATGAAGGAAAATAAATCTTTCTTCTAACTTGTTCTTGTTAGGTATTTTGGCCACAGCAACACAAAGTTGAGCAACATACCATCCAACAAAGTACCCACTCCTACTTTTATTCTCCTTTACATCATTAGCAGGGCAAAAATCTATACTAACTTGGAAGAATGTGGACATTCTAAGAAAAGGAAGTCTTGGAAAAGACTTTTTCAGACAAAGTGGCTTTGGGAAGGTGTGAGCATGCTCCTAGAGAAATGGGAGGCATCAGTAAATGATTCAGGCATATCAGAGGGTCTCTCTGCAGTTTTGCCCATAGGCTTCACCAAGAGGACCATCAAAGGACTGAGGGTTACCCTTGATGTAGTGTCTGCATGAGTGTCCCACTCACTGCATGGTCAGAAGGGAAGACTGCTATGTCTGATCATGCCCTTCCCTACACCTTCCTGAAGGTGATGCTACAGAGTGGAACTGGTTACTGTGCTGGCAGGGCACCTGGCCCTGACTGTGCACAGTGGAGAACAAACTGCAGGACCCAGGAGGAAGCTTTCTCCTCATCCCCTGGGAAGAAGGCTCTGGCTCCTGGCTATTCTCCAAGAGAGAAGGGGGGAAACTAAGTCAAGTACAATGAAACTAATAAACATCAACCTTCAAGAACCAATACTTCCAGTTTCACACTACATAAACATTCACTTCTACACATAATTCCTTGTTGTTTTGTTACATGCTTTTCATGAAGCAGGTCCTCCAAATTGTGTAGGCATCAGGCCCCATAAAACCTTAGATCTACCCCAAAGTAATACCAATAGGAAAAAGAAAAAAATAAAAATAAAACTAGGAAACTCAGAGATGGGAGTACTCTGAACGAAATTAAAAATTGAAAATGATTTTTATTTTTGAAGTTGAGGGATTAATAACCCAGGTGTGTCACGATCCTCCTTCTTTCTGTCCCACAGGCAAGGGGATGTCCCTCACTATATACGGGGAGCCTGGGGCAAGCAGAGAAATATGCCTTATGGCTCTTGGGAGTGGGGGATTGTCTACCATCTGTGAAGGACTCCTCCTAACAGTCTGCAGGGGAAGAGCTGAGCAAAGCTGCCAGGTGATCAGGAAACAGGTGCTTCCTCTTTGGAAGAACCACCACCCTGTTTTCCCCAGAAAGAGCCCAGTCTGAACCCAGCAGGACTCTCTACCAAAGGCTCAAGAAAGTATCCCAAGACAGACACAGTAGATGAGTCGGAAGATGGGGCTTTATTTAAGTAACATTGTTCCTGGTGCCAGGCGAAGCTGTGGGTGGGAGAAGAAAGCCTCTGAGCACAGGCTCTCAGGGGAAGTCCCTCCTGCACAGTGCTGTGTTCTGTGGTTGCTAGTTTGTGCTGTGAGTGTAAGAATTAGAAAATACAGACAGCTCCCCCCTCTTCAGGGTCCTCTTGGCAGACACTGCCTTGTGCTTGATGCCTCACTTGGTAAGTGGAGCTTGGATTGGATGATGGTCCCTACTCATCCCTTCAGCTCTTATTTAATGCATAACACATTAACCACCCAAGCTCATGCGGAGGCCCCAAGATCTCCTGACTGTATCTCCTGACCCCCTTCTCCTATAGCTCCTCTTTATGCTCTGCCCTTCCCAATTTCTTACTTCCATCAGTCTGTTGGATACATCCCTTTCCAAGGAAGATGAGCTAGGAGAGCCAGTAGGGATAAATTCTCCTAAAATGGTGCAAATGGTCCCCTGCCCTCTCCTTTCCTTTGCTGGCTGCAAGGTGAGGCAGGGTGGGCTCTGTCTCATGCATAGTGGGGATCCACTTTAGTTTTTCCACCACTAAAAGCTCAGGCGACCTTATGATTACTTAAGAGCAAACAACCTCATCCAATAACAGTTCGTTTTCTTTTGAAGTTAATACAATCTGATTTTGCACGAAGCATACTTATTTTTTCTAGTAACAATAGTTTGGCTCTACTCTTAGAGAAACAATAACCCTGGCATTATTATCTTAAAGGAAATAGTGCCATCTCCAAACAGTTTCATTCCGACATAAAATCCTCTCTACACAAATAAAGATGGAGAAGAAGTTTTAGTATATGACACCACAAAAATGTTTTTAGGGCTTAGAAGAAGAATAAAGCTCTAGCCCTTTTGTGTGTGCCTGTGATCCACTTTGTTCTCCTGCTTCCTTGGAACAGTTACTTTCTCTGCTATTTAATATATGCAGCACTGATTATGGATTGTGAAAGCTATAAGGTAGTTATGGCTTAGCTATTGCTACAATAATGCTACATAAACTTAGAGGCATACAACAACAGGCATTTATGTCTCCCTCTTGCATCTGCAGATCAGCTGGGGTTCTGCTGATCCAGGCTGGGCTCAGCTGGATTTGACTCCAAGCTGCCATCTGGGCCCAGGTCTCCACATGCCTCATCCTCCATGGACCAGCAACTTCTTGAGGCATATTGTTTCCATGGTAAAAAGTGGGAGCACAAAAGAATAAACTCCACCACAAAAATACATTTCATGCCTCCACTGTGTCTCTGCTGATATTCCAATGGCTGGAGCAAGTCATGTGACTAAACCCAAAGCCAATCAAGTGGCCAAGCCCAATACCAGTGGAGCAGAAAAATATACTCCACCAGTAGTGGAAAGAACTTCTAAGTTACATGAAAAACTGTGTAAGAGGAATGAAGAATTGAAAATAATAATGCCATCTACCACAAGGAGGCAGGAATAAGGAAAATGTGGGGAAAGAAAAAATATTTTTAGGTACCTGCTTCATACAAGATACTCTACTATCTGCTTTAGGTTCAAAATGTTATTTAATTCTCACTAGAGCCCTATATTATCAATAGAAAACTGACATCGAGATGGGGAAGCTGGTAAGCAAATAAACCAGAATTCACACATGAGTCTAACAGACTCCAGACCATGTCACCAGATTTAGAGGTTAAGATAGCTAGTTCTAGAGCTATGTCTTGCTCTTTCAGAGCTACAGATGGCTTATTGGACCAAGAAAAACATAAATACACAGTAATCTTTTCAAATGCACCCTTCTTCAAAGGACCTGAAACAGGGACATTATTTTTGAAGTAATAATTGGAGTCTAATGACCTGAGCTCTTCATTATCAGGCTGTAGATTCACTACTGATTCCCTGTGTTCCTTCAGGTAGTTAAACTAGTGTTGGACTGTATGATTCATACAGTCCTACCCTAAAATCTGTTATAATAGGACAAGGAGTCATTTTCAGACCTATATAAGAAGTTCGGGTTTGTACATATGTTTAAAAATTATTTGTTCTAATTAGTTATGCATGACAGCAGAATGCACTTTGATTCAATGTACACAAATGGAACACAACTTCTCATTTCTCTCATTGTACACTATGCAGAGTCACATCATTCATGCAATCACACTTGTATTTAAAGTAATAATGTCTTTCTCATTCCATCATCTTTCTCACCCTAAACTCCCTCCCCCACCTCACTTCCCTCTGCCTAATCCAAAGTTCCTCCATTCTTCTCTTACCCCAACCCTCACTATGGATCAGCATCCACTTATTAGACAAAGCATTTGGCCTTTGGATTTGGGGGATTGGCTTATTTTTCTTAGCATGATATTCTCCAACTCCATCCATTTACTTGCAAATGCCATGATTTCATTCTTCATTAAGCCTGAGTAATATTCTATTGTGTATATATACCACAGTTTCTTTATCCACTCATCTATTGAAGGGCATCTAGGTTGGTTCTACTGTTTAGCTATTGTGAATTGAGCTGCTATAAATATTGATGTGGCTGTGTCACTGTAGTATACTGATTTTAAGTCCTTTGCGTATAAACCAAGGAGTGGGATAGCTGGATCAAATGGTGGGTCCATTCCAAGTTTTCTAAGGAATCTTCATACTGCTTTCCAGAGTGGTTGCACCAATTTGCAGTCCCACCAGCAATGTATGAGTGTACCCTTTTCCCCACATCCTCGTCAATACTTACTGTTGCTTGTATTCTTGATAATTGCCATTCTGACTGAAGTGAAATAAAATCTTAGAGTAGTTTTGATTTGCATTTCTCTAATTGCTAGAGATGTTGAACATTTTTTCATGTATTTGTTGAAGATTGTATATCTTCTTGTGTGAAATATGTGCTCAGTTCCTTAGCCCATTTATTGACTGGGTTATTTGTTTTTTTGGTCTTAAGTTTTTTGATTCCATATATATCCTGGAGATTAGTGCTCTATCTGATGTGTGTGTGGTGAAGATTTTCTCCCATTCTGTAGGCTCTCTCATCACATTGTTTGTTTCTTTTGCTGAGAAGCTTTTTGGTTTGAATCCAACCCATTAATTGATTCTTGATATCATGTCTTGTACTTTAGGAATCTTGTTAAGGAAGTCAGGTCCTAAGCCAACATGATGAAGATTTGGGCCTGCTTTTTCTTCTGTTAGGCACAGGGTCTCTGTTCTAATTCCTAGGTCCTTGATCCACTTTGAGTTGAACTTTGTGCAGGGTGAGAGAGAGGGATTTCATTTCATTTTGCTGCATATGGATTTCCAGTTTTCTCAGGACCATTTGTTGAAGAGGCTATCTTTTCTCCAATGTATGTTTTTGGCACCTTCGTCTAGTATGAGTAACTGTATTTATGTGAATTTCTCTCTGTGTCTTCTATTCTGTACCACTTTGGTGTCAATACCATGCCATTTTTGTTACTATAGCTCTGTAGTATAGTTTAAGGTCTGGTATTGTGATGCCTCCTTCTTCACTCTTCTTGCTGAGGATTGCTTTGGCTATTCTGGGTTTCTTATTCTTCCAAATGAATTTTATGATTGCTTTTTCTATTTCTATGGGAAATGTCATTGGGATTTTAATTGGAATCACATTGAATCTGTATAAAGCTTTTGTTAGTATGGTCATTTTGACAATAATAGTTCTGCTATGCAAGAACATGGGAAATCTTTCCATCTTCTAGGTCCTCTTTAACGTTCTGTGGTTTTCATTGTAGAGGTCTTTCACCTCTTTTGTTAGATTGATTCCCAAGGTTTTTTTTTGTAAATGGTGTAGTTTTCCTAATTTCTCTTTCAGAGGATTCATCATTGATGTATAGAAATGCATTTGATTTATGGTTTTTGATTTTATATCCTGATACTTTACTGAATTCATTTATTAGTTCTAGAAGTTTTCTGGTGGAAGTTTTGGATCTGCTAAATATAGAATCATGTTGTCAGCAAATAGTAATAGTTTGAGTTCTTCTTTCCCTATTTGTATCCCTTTAATTTCTTTGGTCTATCTAATTGCTCTGGCTAGAGTTTCACAGATGATGTTGAATAGAAGGGGTGAAAGAGTGCATCCCTGTCTTGTTCCAGTTGTTAGAGGAAATGCTTTCAATTTTTCTCCATTTAGATTGATGCTGGCCATGGGCTTAGCATAGACAGCCTTTACAATATTGAGATATGTTTCTACTATCATTAGTTTTTCTAGTGTTTTGCACATGAAGGGGTGCTATATTTTATCAAATGCTTTTTCTACATCTATCAAGATGATCATATGATTCTTGTTTTTAAGTCTATTGATGTGATGAATTATGTTTATTGATTTTCATATGTTGAAACAACCTTGCATCCCTGGGATGAACCCCACTTGATCATGGTGCACTATCTTTTTAATAAGATTTATGCATATTTTAATTACTTTCCTGCATTGGACTTATTATGTATTAATGCAGAAGCTGAGTATGGGAGAAAGAAGATAATGTCAGACATTGCCCTAAATGTAGTTGTGAATCCTTCAGTATCAAGTTTTAGGTAGCTAAGGATGTTCTTAAGAATAAAACAGGACACAAGGGTATGGATCAGGTGTTAAATTGGTACTGAATAAATATTTGTCAAAAGAATGAATTCATCAACAGGGATTTCCCTTATGCTGAGCAGCTGTACTGTATTGTGCCATGGGTACTTGGGCCTGGAAGGATGATCAGGGTTCTTCTAAGCTACTACGTCTCCCTTTCAGACAAAAACACAACCTCTGAGGTTTATTACAACTTTCTCTCTCTTTCTCTCTCTCCCTCTCCCTTTTCCCTCTTTCTTCCCCTGCTCCTTTTAGACATCTGTTGACCTCCGTGACTCCCTTATGTTCCCCAGTGACTTGGGTTCCTGGATGACAATTTCTCTGTGATGCACTGCTCCTACCACAATCCTGGGAACCTTGAGTACTGCTGTGAATGAACATGTGACACGGGAGCCTTGCAGTTCCCAGCTCTCTCCCCTCCAACCACCATCATCTTCACTATACTCACCCATTCTGTGATCCAGGGTTTTACCCTAGGACATCACCTCAGGTTAAATTTTCAAACTTCAGGACAGACCCATTGGTGAGTCATGAAGCTAATTTTGGCAGTTACAAATTTTTTACCAAATAGAAAGTAAAATATCCAAGAGCATTGTATAGTATAAGAGTGCATTTTGTTCATAAAGGTTATTTCACATTAGATGTATTGATGGGTGTATAGGGAGGGTTGTGAAGTCAGATTTTCTCCCAAGTTATGGTATGGTTAAAACAAAATTTGAAAAATACTTCCCATGACTTTTTCATCTGCAGAATATTCCATTTTTAAAGTATTGTTCTTATGTCTATTCACTCTCTACTCTTCATACATGCAGTAGATTGCAGTTCTTTTCATTCCGTATGAGCCCATTAGCGCAGCAGGTAAAAAATAACAGATATATTGGTACATCACCCCCAATTCCCACCAACACACACACACACACACACACACACACACACACTCTCCCACCAACACAATTTCTCTATTGTGGATGGTATGTGTACATCCATACAGAGGAACCCAAATGCTCATGCTTGAGTGGGGATGAAGACAGGCAAGGGTCATGTCTGAGCTGACATGGGACAGAACAGAGACAGTACATGTGGTAGAGTGCATTGACCAGAAACTCAAATATGGAAGCTTGCAAAATCTTGGTCAAGCAGTTATGAACTTGGGGATTTGAATTGGTCTCATGAAATTAACTCAGGATGCAGGAATATTTTAGCATTCATCTATATTACAAAATTACAATCTAGAAAGGAAAGCCTAGTATTCAAAGCATGAGGCATTATCTAAACTTGAGTGCAGATTGCTAGGTTCAGGATTTCCCTTAGAGCATTGAGACACAATGGGGGTTCTCAATCCCAACCCTATTGATAGTTCAAGTTGGATCATTATTTTATGTGTATTTTTATTAGTGCATTATATTTATACATAATACTGGGGTTCATTTTGACATATTCATAAATGCATATAGCCTAACTTGCTCCATTTAAATCCCGTAATTCCCCTTTTCCTCCCCTCCTCTTTCCCACATGCCTTTCTCTGCCAGTCTTCCATCCATTTATCAATTGTTTTAATTGGTGCATTATAGTTATATATAAAAGTGGAGTTCATTGTAATATTTCCACACATGCACATAGCATCATTTGGTTGATTTCATTTTTCAGTCCCTCTCCTTTCTCATCACTCCTCCTTCACCCTAACCTCTTCCTCCACTCCACTGCTCTCCCTTCTATTTCCACAAGACCCTCTTTTTAAAACATCTTATTTTTCTCTGGCTTCCACATAGGAGACAAAACATTTGACCCATGATTTTCTGAGTCCAACTTATTACACTTAGCACTATGTCCTCCAGCTCCAGAGCTGGATTATTCACTGGGTATAAGTGTCAACTGTACCATGTGTTGGATATTTGCAGCATCCTTGGCCTCTATCCAGTAGATGCTAGTTTCACACACACACACACACACACACACACACAAACACACACATGTCTGACAACCAAAAATGTATCCAGACATATTGCCAGTTGTCCTTGAGGGTCAAATTCACCCTAGTTATAAAACATTGGGACTTGCAGCAATATCAAAAGCAATGTCATGAAGTGTTTCATGAGTGATAAGTTCCTCTCCAGTCATGATTCCCTTTAGCTCACACAGAAGCTCTGTGAGGTAAGAGAGGCCCTCTGGAATTTTCTATTGCCCAGGGTATTTATGTTTGGGAGCTCAGCTTCAGCCTTGCTAAAGGAGAGAGCCTATGGCTTCACATTATTAAATCAATCACAAAACAAGCCGCCTCTTACTTCATCCTCAGTCCTCTGTAGCACCAGGGAAGAATCAAAATACCAGCACACAAGACTTAAAAATGCATCAGGAGGCCAAGTTTGTACATTCTTAACCTGCACTGATATGTGAAAACACAGACTGTTGACATCACTTATCCTGCTCATTTGCAGTAGGTTAAGGTCCAGAGAAAAGAAATAATTTCCCCCTCATGAAACAGATATCAGCAATGCCCCCTGCTCAGTTCTCTGATTCCAAAATCAGAAATAGCTGATTACAATGCCAGACTGTCGGCACCCCAATTTCAAATTCCTGGGAGCAAGTCACTTCTGGGCTCTCAGGATGACAACATTGCAAAACTTCAGAGGGCACCATCACATCAAACAAGGAAATCCCATGGGACCCAGCTCCACAGTATGAACAGGGCTTCAGGGTCCAACCCATGGGTAAAAAATAACTCCCAGGCAAGGTGGTAATAAATTGGATAGGCACCTCAAGAGGTGTCTTCTGAAGTGATCTCAGGCAAGTCACTACACTTGGAGTGTCAGGTCCCTCAGCTTCATTTGATAGTATGAAAACATGACCCCAAGATTCTTTGATACTCTTACCATGGGGAAGTGGACCTTCCTGCCTTTCCTTTTTATCTGGGCTTCATGGAAGCCTGACCTGTAGTATATGGCACAAATGCTATTATGTTAGAACCCACGTTATAAAAACTGAAAATTTTTGCTTTCTGTCTCTTGGGATGCTCATTCCACCACCATAAGGAAACCCAAGTAGCCCCTGGAGAAGACCCATGGAGAGCCAGTGCCCACTGAACAGGCAGGTGAGTGCACCATCTTGGAAGTTCGTCTTCCAGCCCCCTGTCAAATTGTGTCAGCTTATCCCTTATGCAGCACAGATGAGCCTTCCCCATGGAGTACTTCCCCAATTACAAACCCACAAGGTAAATAAAGGAGTGTTGGTGTTTTTAGGCACTGTTTGGGGATGAGCTGTTAGGCCAGAATCACAATATTATGGCAATCTAATGAGATAGAGGGCAGGAAAAGAGAATGCTCCTGGTAAGCCAGAGAGAGTCAAATCAGCTTTACTTTGTATTATTCCAAGGTAAACAGGCAGCAAAGCCATGGTTCTGGAGCCAAGTCAGCAGCTGGCCCATGGTTGGGGAGGGGAGGTGGTTGCTAAAGGCAGAGACGGAGACCAGAAGAGCCAGGTTGGATGCGGCAAGAGCACAGAAGGAACCGAGCACGGAATGCTGCAGTTTATCAAGCCTCAGGGCTAAAGGAGATCCTGTGAGGTTGTCTGAGACCCTTCCTCCAGACAGATGCATGAAGAATATTGATTTTATTTTAAAGGTTCTATGAGGAGACAAATGTCAGTGTCTAGCACTAAATTTGGGTTATTCTATATTCTCTGTCAGGAAATTCTAAACCAAGTCCCTCTGGTTTCCTTTTTGGCCTGTATCTTTGGGTTATGTTGTCAGATAAATTAAGGGACAAAAGTGGAATGTCTAAAGGGAAAGCAATTTAAGGGAGTTGGCTGGAGAAGAGGAGCCAAACAGACAGCCTGAAGAATAGGTGGGAGCCAGAGGTGGTGGTGAGACAAATTCAGCAGGCACCTGCATATGCTAGTCCATCCTCAGTCACTGAGCATCTGACCCAGAGGTTGCTTCCAAAAGTCTCCATCCCTGCAAAGGACTGTTTTGCTGTTGTTGTTGTTGTTATCTTTTTAAAAACATTTCCCTCATTTTAATGTACATTTTATAAACTGAATAGAACTCTGCATATTATGTTGCAAACACCACCAGAGAGATCTTTCTGAACCAAGTTCAATGATGGTCCTTGTCCTCCAGGAGTTTTCCTCTTCTGTCACACAGAGCTAGCTCTGAACTTGGTAGAAATGGCCTTTTATTTTCCTGCTCTACTGGATCTGCCAAAAAGCTGAAGAGAGGTGGGCTACCCTGTACATACTGTGTAAACTGAAGACAATATGGGTGTTGATGTGACTGCTACCTATTACTACCATATGAGGCTAAGACAGAAGCAACTCACAGAAAAATGTAAAGAAAAAGAGTCCTGAGGGCACTGCACTACCTCTCCCCTCCCCCGCCCCATCCAGCCACTCCTGAAGCCAGTCCTAACCCCTGTGCTTTGCAGCCTACATGAATCAGTTCATACTGTTTTGGCTAAAGACAGTTTGAACTGGCTCTTCTTTCACTTGCACACAACATATACAAAGAAAATGTCCTGAGGGGACTGTGGCAGGAAGACCACATGGTTGGTGGGCCCACTGTTTGCAAAAATATTGCAAAGATCCCATCCCAGTGGTAGCTCTTCTGTTCTCTCTTCCAGCAACCTAACCGTCAGCCTCCTTGAAGGTGGAAAAAGGTACTAAGCAGGACAAGTCCTGACCAAACACCTCATCTTATCTCTCAGTACCAAGGCTCAATGCATCAACTCAGTGTCTGTCTGTCTCCTTCCAGAAAGTTTTGGCCAGAGTCATGCATGCTTATGAAAGAGCCTTAAGAAAGTTCAAGTCCAATAGGGAACTGAAGTTTTGAAAAATGAATAGCTTCATTAGAGCCAGCCCATAAAACCCAGCAAAAAACAAATGTCACAAGCTGTCTCCAGGTGAATCTACTTGTTCCCAGAGCAAGGCTCATGAGGGGGCAGGAGAAGTGCCTCTCTTCAGTTGTGCCTTGTGTACAACAGCTCATTTCCTATATTATCTGGCACTCCCTTATTTTTTAATAGTCTATCCTCTGATCAAGTCCGGTGTCCTGATTTGGGGTTTTAAAAATATAGCCCCTGTTCATAACCAAGCTGGTTTTTGTTCTATAGCTCCAATTACAGAGGACAGGAGCCACCCAGGTGTCACTCAGGGTCCATCTACACAGTCCTCATCCCACAGCAGGTGGTAAGAGGCCAGGGCGCAACCAGCAGCCACAGAGTCGCTGAGCACAGATGGCCACCCACAACAGAACGAAGAAAGAGTTTTGTGTCCCCTTGAACATAGACAAAGTGTGGCACTTCAATCATTCAGTGCTACACAAATGTTTTGAATTTCAGTTATCATGTCCTAATTTAAGGATGTTTTAGAAAAATGCTTGCTTCTCTGGATCACACATCTTCAGAGTGTCCAGTTTTGCTTTCTTTGCCTTTGCTTCACCCCTCATCCCCCACCAACCACTGGATGAGCCCCAAAATGTCCCAGCTGGCTTTGTACAAATAGTTGCCAGACATGCAGACTTACAATAACTTCCTGTGCTAAAAAAGAGTAATTAAGTCAGGTCATAAATGTGTCACAGTGATAATGTTTTATGTGCTTCACACGCACATGCACACACACACACACCACCCCACACTGCACATGTAGACTTCATACAATAAACAGTTCATTTGTTCACAACTTTATCTGACAATGGTTCAACATTTTTCAACTTTTATTAAAGACAATAGCTACTAGGTGCCATCGTAGGGAGGGGAACAAGGTGGAAGCTGATGGCGGGAAAGACAACATTCCACACTAAAGTTGTCCCCGTCAAGTGTCAAGTGAGAGGAAGAAATGTCAAGGCTATAGGACCCATTTCATTTACAGTTCTCTGGCCCTGGACATTTTGGGTCCTCTTGCACCACGATGTTTTACAAACTGCATAGCTTCCTTTCGTCACATCTATCTCAAAGCCAGGCAAAAGTCTCTATGCCACAGAAGTATTAGAAAAATAGCAGACCAGGATAACAAACCAAGAGTTTTAGAATGAGTTGTAATCCTGAAGGATGCACCAGAAGTAATGGATGCACCAAAATGGACCTGGATTCAAATATGAACTATCTCACTTCCTGTCTGTGGGGTATTCATTGAATCAGTTCTTGTGCCTTAGTCTTTTTTTTTTTTTTTTTTAAAAACAAGGGGTTTAGAAGTCAGGGGCACTTAACCATTGAGCCACAAGCCCTGCCCTTCTTATATTCTGTTTTAAGAGAGCGTCTTGCTAAGTTGCTTAGGGCCTTGCTAAGTTGCTGAGACTGGCTTTGAGCTTATAATCCATCTGCCTCAGCTTCCTCAGCCACTGGGTTTACAGATGTGCACCACCACATCTGGCTAGTCTCCTTATTTTTAGCAGTAGATTACCACACCAATCTCTCAGAGTTCCTGTGACCATGCAGGCAGATTATTTTATGTAGAACACTTGGCTCACAGCTGAAAAATACTGACTGTTCATTCTCTTGTTTTCTCCTACTCCCTCCTTTAGCTGCACAGGTGGTGGGAGAAGGGCAGTCACCAGGAGGAAGGTGGGTACAGGTGGGAACTCTCAGCTATGCTCTGAGGGAAACCTGCTTCATCCACACCCTCTGGTCACAAGGACTGGACTTCACAGATGAACACAGGGTCAAGCCAGGCAGAGAAATTTGGGCCAAGACAGGTGGCCAAGGTTTTGTGACCTCTCCCTTGCCAGAGTTCACATCGTGAATTTTCCCTGCTATGGATGCTCTCTCCAACTCACAGGCCTGTCTGGCAACCAGACTGTGGGTGATGGTGGTTGGCAGGCAGTGGCTTGGATGCCATTCAACCTCCAAGCAATTTAGATGTCCAACTATGGCCACAGCACAGGGCATCAGGTTCAAGTGCAGAAAGGAAACATTTTTATGCTTCATCTCTTATTATTATTAGAAAATAAATTTATGCTGATACCAAGAAAGGGACAGAAAATGGAACAGTTTCCAGTAATCTCACCTCTCAGAGATAACTATTATTATTATTATTTCTTTTGTAGGACTGGGGATTGAACCCAGGGCCTTGTGCATGCAAGGCAAGCACTCTACCAACTGAGCTATATCTCCAGCCCAAGATAACCATTATTTATGAAACTTATCTGCAAGCATCTTAATTCTCCCTTGTTAAAAACTGAATTTTTCTGTCATTCTACTTCTTATTGCCCAGCTTTCTTTCCATATAACAAGATACCTGGCTCATTCGTGGTTTTATAAGGAATGGTCCAAGATGACCTGTTGTGTTTTGTTTCAAAGGTGAAGGTGGAGGCTCTCTGGAGGGTGGTGCCGGGCACATCCACACATGTCACATGCCCAGGTATACACTTCTACCACAAGCTGCTGGGAACTAAACCAGCTGGCTCTTTCTTGGACTCAAAATTTAGCAAAGAGGAGGAACAGGGATTTGCTGCATCCAGATTTCTGCAATCACATGACCAAAAACAGGACAGGTACAAAGATGAACTAAAAAGCCCAAGCTGTCTTGGCTTCTCCACAGCCTCACATTGCTACATATTCTGGGCATTTATCCCAGTGTCAAGGCCTCTCAAGGGCAGTCCATTCTGCTCACCTCTGCATTTTGAAAGGGGCCAGGGTTGGCATTTGCAATTACTCCATACCATACTACTATGAATTAAAGTAATATTCAATTAGTACAGTGTGCATTTAAATGACTTATTTATGATGCATAATTGATAAAGTTTTGGGTACACAGTGTTGCTGAGTCACTTTAAAAGTTTCAGGGTTTCAGATGACAACAAATCTTCTCCTGTCTTTGACTTCCTTGCCCCTTGCTCTTTGAGGGGCCTATTTCACCAAAAAGGTGGTCATCCTTGCAATTTACAGTTCTATGGTTGCAAAGCAAAAGTGGTTCCTGCCTCTCAGTTGCTGAGAAGTCAAAGTCATTGTATTCTGGATGCCAACTCAGGAGGGAAAGAGAGTAAACAACAGGTGTGGAAACAGGAGCTTGTCCTCCAGGAGCTAACCGAGCAGAAAGGAGCCGCTGGCTGAAGTGCCACTACATCAAGGCTGAAGGGAGGGCACCACATCTCTGCCTGTGCCTCCAGCATGATTTCAGGGAGAGCTGAACACCTGGGTGGTTGGCTCACCTGGCTTTCTGTCATGAAAGCTCATTGGCTGCCCACATCAGTCACAAGCTCACAGCCCAAGCAGCTGAGCAGACAGAAAATTGGACCTGTGCAAGTTCATCCTTGGTGGTTTTCTATACTGGTTTTCTAGGGCTGCCAATACAAAGTACCACGGACTGGGTGGTTTAAACCATAGAAATTTTCTCTCTCAGGATGTGAAGAAAAAGGAACACTTTTACACCTTTGGTAGGATTTTAACTTAGTACAACTACTATGAAAATCGGTATGGAGGCGCCTCAAAAGACTAGGCATGGAACCAACATATGACTCAGCTGCACCACACTTCAGTATTTATCTTCAAGAATTAAAGTCATCCTACTATAGTGATACATGCATACCCATGTTTCTAGCAGCACAATTCACAATAGCCAAACTATATAACACCCTAAGTATCCATCAGTGGATGACTAGATAAAGAAAATGTGATATTAAATACACAATATAGTTTTTTCAACCACAAAGTAAAATAAAATTAGACAAGCATGGTGGCACATGCCTGTAATCCTAGCAACTCAGGAGGTTGAAGCAGGAGTATTGCAAGTTTGAGACCAGCCTCAGTCAAGGTAACTTAGTGACATCCTGTCTCAAAATAAAAATATTTGTAAAGGGCTTGGGATGTAGCTCAGTGGTGAAGTACCTCTGGGTTCAGTCTCTGGCACCAAAAAAAAAAAAAAAAAAAAAAAATAGAAAAAGAAAAGAAAAGAAATTTTGCCATTTGCAGGGAAATGGATGGAACTTGAGGCTTTCATGTTAAGCAAAACAAGTTAAACTCAGGAGGTGAAGGGTCATATGTTTTCTCTCATATGCAGAAGCTAGAGCGGAAAAGGAAAATAAAGGTATTGGAGGGAGGGATCTCATTATAATCAAAGGGAGATCAGTAGAGGAAAGGGACCAGGGAGTGGGAGGAAGGAAGGTGAGGGGATGTGCTGGGGTGTGATTTGGCCAAATGTATTTTTATGCTGTGCACATGTATGAATATGTAATAAAAAATCCCATCATTATGTATAACTACAATGCATTCATAAAAAAAGGGGAAAGAGGAAAAAAAAGGAAATTTTCTTTCATAATTCTGGAGGGTAGAGATCTGAGATTGAGCTGTCAGCAGGGATGGGTTCTTCTATGGTTTCTTGCCTTGGCGTGTAGATGACCATCTTCTCCCTGTGTCTTCATGTGTCCTTCCCTCTGTGCCTAACTGTGACTTCATCTCCTCTTTTTATATAGACACCAGTCACATTGAATTAGGGCCCATCCTCATGCCTTTGTTTTAACTTAATTACCTCTTTAACAGCCCTGTCTCTGGATACAGTCACACTCTGAATTGCTGGGTGTTAGGACTTCAACGCAGAATTTTATAAAGACATGGTTTCATAAGGACCCTCTCTCCACAGCAGTGTGATTTTCACCATCTGGGAATGTCTCCCCTGGGCTTCTCTCTGTGTGTTATCCACAATCCAAATGATTGGATGTAAATGGAAAAGGGAGCTTGGTAGACTAGAAGCTACCATATTGGACTGTGCAGTTCTAGGAACCACCCCAGGGAGAGCCTCCAGAGCCATCAATCCACACTTCAAGCCACCATCTATCTTTCAGTTCCAAAGTTCATCTTTTTTTTTCCTATTGTCTAAATTGAATGATTTTATTCCTCTAAATCCCTTTTGATTATCTGAGAGCCCAGGCTGTGTTCACCTGGGAGCTTATGGAGCAATCTTCACTTTTAGATTTAGAAATAAGAGGAAGAACACAAAGATTTGCCACCCTGGGAAAAACTGCCAAGTGACTCAGCATCACTTTAAAAGTACCCAGCTTATGTCATAGAGGTGGCACAACCCTGAAAACCCACAATAGTGTCCAGCCCTGTGCCAGGCAGAATTGCAGAGGTTATCTTGTTTCATTGTTCAGACAGCTATTGCAGAGTAGGCATTGTTTTCTGCCCACCTCTGGGGACCGAGGCCAGGAGATGTGACTTGCTGGATGGCACTCACCCAGTATGTGGTAGAGTCAAGATTCAAACCAGGATCCCCCCAATTCCAAATTCCATGCTTTTTGTGGCATCCCATGGTTCCAGGGACTTGAGTTTAAACATAACTGGTCTAGAAAATGAAATCTAAGATAGTATGGGAAGTCATTGGCTTTTTGTTTAAACAGATTATCCAGGTCCAGCCTCAAGTGCTTGGCACATGGAAGATCCCCTTGACTGAGCAAATGTGACCCTGGCATTGGGAGAAGCTCTGATTCCTTTGCCTTCTTGGTCTTAGGAGAAGCTGGAGGAGGGGGTAGGGTTGGATACAAGTCAGTCTGAAATGTGCAGACCAGGGTGTCAGATAAGAAGAAAAGCCCCTCCTCCATGACAAGTAGAGTAAGATGAAAACAATGCTGTCTGTTAAGCATTTAGAGCATCTTGGAATAATGGTGCTCTGTCAGGCCTTATTTATAAAGTCTCTGGTCTGCCCTTAGTTTGCCCTGCTGCCTGCAAAACAATCATTCTCTCTCTCCAATCTCTGGAAATGCTCCTACCTCACACCCAGCCCAGGCCTCCTGATCCCTAGGATGTACTAAAAGACTCACCTGTGTGGGTCGGAGTTTAATTACACTCGTCAGGCAAGGGATTTGGGGAGCTTTAATTTAAGGCTGGTGTCGAATGCTTTTAAATTATTTTAAATTTTCTGAAGCACCCAGGTGCAACACACATCTTTTATAAATTACAGAGCAAATACTGTGGAGGTTGGGTGCACAGAAGGGCCAAGGATCAGAACAGATCCCCAAAGGATGAAATATATTTCAGGCAACGAGGAAGAGCTTAGCGCACACCCATCATTATTGTTAATGTGACTGGGGTGTTTGGCTCACTCTAGAGGCGCAGCACAATGCAAATTTGGCTCTCGGAATTCAGTTCCTCACTGCTCCCTGCCCACTCAGTAGCACAGATCCTTGGTGAAATGTGTGTCAAGTTCTTCAAAACAATTATTGCTGCTAGAGGAAAAATGATCAGCGCAAGACTCTGAATTTAACACCTCCTTAGAGATGGAAATGGAAATGGAAATGAATGCTAGAAATGTTTGCATTCTGTTTAATATGAATCCATAAGACATCTTGGCTGCTGTGTGCAAAATGGGAGGAGGGATTTTAACAGATGATAATGAGTTTAGAAAGAAGATGGCTAGGTCTAGAGGCTAGAGTCATGGACTGGTGATCATAATCTCTGTTGTTGCCACAGTTAGGCTGTGACCTTGGTTGAGTTACTTAACCTCTCAGTGGTTCCTCTTTGTGAGACTGACTCACAAGGGTGTTTTGACCAAAAATTTATATTAGAGTCTAAACAATGATGCAAAATACCAGTAAGAATGGCTAGAAGTCTCATCAGATGTGATTATTGTCCTTCCAATGGGCATAGGGGCAGGGTGTCTGAATGAATACCACTAAAAGCTAAGTGAATTTCATTCCCCTAATCCTATTGGTTCCCAGATGGAGAGCTATTTTGGGTAAAGGTCCAAGGATAGGGTGGAAGATGGCTCCACCAAGAACATTCCAATTCCAGACAGAAGTAGAAACAGAAAATTCTGCAACAGACCACAGGCATGGATTAGGATATTAAAATGGGACTCATTTATGTCTCTGTTCTGGTGGAGGCCCCAGAGGCTGAGAAGTATCAGTGAAAACTGGAAACCCCAATCCAATGTAAGGTTGAGACCATGTAGGCAGGCCTTTGAAAAGATTTGCCCCCTATCTATAATCTGCACATAGGATACAAAAGAGTTGGTGTTAAGGAGGCTGCCAGACTTTAGAGAAAGTTGAGAATGTGCTCTGAGGCCCATGGTGCTCCCCTTCTGCATTGGGATGAGAAGAAAGACTGTCTTGTCTCTTTTCAATCCAACTGGGAGGAACTTCAAAAGAATTACTTAGAGAGTTTGACCTATGTTGCTTGGAGCATGCAGGGTCAGATTGCACCTAAAGAAGCCCACCAGCAAGAGCCTGGCCAAAGCAGACTGGGTGGTAGAGTATAGAGAGTTCCTTGAGAGCTGATTACACTTCTACAATGGCAGTTTCCCAACAATTGGATTCAGGACCCCAGGAAGGGAACTGTGGTGATGAAATCTTAGACCCAATCTAGGGGGATCACCTGGAGGAAAAATGAGATCCAGTGGAGCTAGTGAACAGCTGAATGGGCTGGTTAGGAAAAGGTGATGTTCACTGAAGTTAGAGTTTCCCAAGAAGAGAATGTCTTTCACAGAGACCAACTAAAAGGTTCTTGTTAGAAATCTGCTCGACCAGGAGGTAACACACACTTTGACAGTCAAATATAATGTTTCTCATCTCTAACCTCTCTCCTTCCACCATCTCCAATCCCTGCAGGAGCCAGAAGAAGCCTGGTGAAGCAAAGTGGAGGAGAAGGACCTAGTAGGAGGAGAAAAGGAAAAAGACAATCTTTCTACCTTCCTTTCTGCTCAGGCCCAAGCTAGGAAGAAGGAGATTTAATTTTTTGCATTAAGTTTGAAGTTTTAATTATTAGGGAAAACTGGATGCTTTCATTATTTAAGTGAAACTATTTTTATAACTTAAAGTAACTGGGGATCTTTTTATTATCTATAAAATTCTGAAAAAGCCATGGGATTTGTCTGAGCATTCATCCCACAGGTTGGAGAAAAAGGTCCCCAGTGAAAAAGAATAAAATTGTCTGCCTGCTCCCCACTAAGTCCAGGTCATTCAGTGTTCCAATTACATATACTTCATGAACTGCAGTGCATTAGCAAGGATTAAGTTGCCACCGCTCGGTACAGGTATGACATGATGAGAGCAGTTAGTCCATTCACCAACCCAGCTGGATGTATGAGATGACCCCTGATGGCAATGAGGCCACTGCTCCCTGATGCACAGCTGAGAATGGTCTGGAGATGTGTTGCTTCTTTCTAGTCTCTGAAAGTTTAGTTGATGTCCAGGAATATACTTCCAAAAGTGCTTCCTTGCCTCCAAACTGTGCACTTGAGTCATAAATACTCTGATAAAAGAACCTCCTTTCATTTCATTTTATCAATTGTATTCTATGACCCAGGAAGGTTAAGGTGTTTGCTAAGGTCACCGTTCTTTTGGTTGCAAAAGATAAAAACCAAGGCAGAAAGAAGGAAGAAAGGAAGGAGGGAGGAAAAGATGAAAGAAAAATGTAGAGGAGCGGGAAGATTGATTAACTCCTTTATTTGAGAAGTGATTGCTTTTTGCAGGTGTGACTGAATCTAGACAGTCAGTCAATGTTGTCCTAAATGTATCTTTCTCCATTTCTTGGCAATCCATTCATTTTCCTAAGAGGGGGCAAAAATGACCACCAGATGCTCTAATTTTATAGTCTATCAGCTGAATAACCCCAAGTGAAAATTAAGAGATTCTTCTCAGTAGTTCCAGTAAAAGTCACAGATTGAATTTCATTGACCTACTTTAAATTGTCCAGTGTGGGCCTAACCGCCTGACTCTTATTATGCCTAGGGATGGAGAAAGCATGGAGCATGAATGCAGAAGAGTTGCTATTACTTGAAGACAGGGATCTGGGTGACAGGCAAAAACAGCAGACACCCACTTTAGACATAGAACCAGTAAGTGAATACAAAAGCCAGGATTGGAATTTATATCTTTTGACCTCTACCAAAGATGTGTATGGACTCACAGTAATTTCATTGTGTTGTCCATCTTTTTAAAATTTTATTAGCTAGTATCAGTATGGTAAATTTTGGGTTCAAATATGAATTTATCCTTTACTCCTGGGTAAAGGACCTGCTAAAAATAAACCCATGTAAGCAATGTCATTTTACATACAGGACAGCAAATGGGACCATCAGCCTCGTTTTATTAGTATTACTCAAGAAAATAATTTGTGCTCTAATTTACTGTGACACTAGAGAAATCTCTAATTTGATAAACTCCTGATTCAGGATTACAAAGTGCCATTGCTTTCACATGAGTGAGACAAAATTTAGAGTAAGCTGGCAATAGAGTCAAATGTATTCTTCAACATTTTCTGGAGTTCTGTCAACCTATCACAATTAATTCCAAAAGTACAGAGAGCTTAATATGACTTGTCGAAGTGACAAAGTTGTTAATTGTCAGACAAGGGATCAGAAGCATAATCGGAATGACTCCGATTGGGGGAGTCATTTGGGGGTTTTCTTTTGTTTATTTACTTGTATATAAGAAATGGAAACTTTTTCCAAAAATATGACAACTAGATTTTTAAAAATCTGTATCCCTGTACTCAAGACTTTGAAGCATCAATGAAGTAATAGATGATTCATCCTGAGGATTGGCCAGTCCTAAGTCTAACTGTGTAAGGCCTCGCTAGAAGACAACAATGGGAAGCAGGTGGGCTCCGATACAGGTGCTGTTTCTGTAATTTCTCAGTACCCTACTTTGTTGATATCATGCTCAGGATTGGAATTCAGTCCCTGCTCTGTATAGACTAATATGAAGTGAGAGGGAGTGGGGGTTTGGAGGGATTACATGCCTAGAGTGTCTTCATGGCCCTGAAGAAGAACGATGGTACCTGAAGCAGACAAATTGAATGTAGTTTGTGCTGTCTAAAAGCATAGGGATTGATGCACATCATTTTCAAGGGATTTTCAGGTAAATCATGTGCACACACAAATTTCCTGAGAAAGATGGACTCCCTCTGACTTCCCCAGTTGAGAAGCCTGTCCCTTGGATGGTAAGTGACTTGAACAGAGTTACTAGTCTAAAGTCAGAAATAGGACTAGATCAACTTTATCAATTATCAGCCCTTATAGAGGTGTGGCCTGGGGCCAAGCACTCAATTAAGCCTTCTTTTTAAATTTTTTTTTTTTCCGTACTGGGAAGAGAAACCAAGGCCTTGTGCTTATGAGGCAAGCACTCTACCACTGAGCTACATCCCCAACCCTTTTTGGCTTTTATTTTGAGACAGCTGCCCAGGCTGGCCTCCAATGTGTGATCCTTCTTCCTCAGCCTCCCTGGTCACTAGGATTATAGTTGTGTGCCACTGTGCTACTCCTTAAAGCTTGATAAACTTCCATCCATCCATCCTTCTACCCATCCATCTATATGCCCATCCATTCATCCATGCAAAAAAATCCCCCAGCAAGTGCCCACACGTGCTAGCCTGTGCAAATAAGAACGATTTTTGACATCTGCCAGCATAGAGCATCAGGGAAGGGACATTGAACAAGTCTCCCCAAGAATGATGAGTGTTACGGGACACTTAACAAAGGGCCGGACACACCACTGCCCCAGGTGTGTGTCTCAAAAAATGTCACGCCCACGTGGGACAACAGCTGGAAGGATGAAGTTGCCCAGGCACCCAGCACAGAAGGAAGGCTTTGTGCTGGCTTAGTGTGGAGACTCTGACTCTGGGCACTGTGAGCTTTCAGATGGATTTCCTATCATTTATCTTCTTATCAAAAGGTTTAATCACTTTCCGCTCTCCTGGCTGTACCAGAATAATGAGCTTATTCTATTCCTACCGATACAATGCACAATAGAAACAGTTCAGACACTATTTGGCCTCCTAAAATGAATGTTTTTATTGTATAAACATCACTAAAACCACAGTTATAGGAATGTTTAAAAAAGAAAAATCAATCTTTGTAATCCCACGCACAGCTACCCTGTCACTATGTATTGCCTGCTGGTCTTTGTGTGCACACCGAGATGAAATTTGTGTGAAAATTAGTTGTCATCTCATTTCCCCAAGAAGCTGAATATATTTTGACATGTAATGGACCTGTGGTTTTTGGAGAAGAAAGCTTGCTCCCTCATGATTTTCAACTTCTGAATGAAAAAATACTTAGAAATTGGAAACTAATCGCAGTGGTTTCTGAACAATTTGGTCGTTTAAGCCTTGTTCTGGAAACAGTTAAAAATTACATTGCATTCCTTGAGGGCAAGGTCTATATCAAATACCTTGATGCCTCAATTAGCTCACCTTTTTAAACAAAGCTCCTTTCTATGAAGTCAGACATATTAAATAACAAAAGCAGCCTGAAACATGAGATATTCTGGGAGACTTTGGTAGCTAGTCCTTGTAGTCTGGTTCTGCCTGAAATGGTCAAGCCTTCAAAAATGATTCTGGTTTCCCCAGACTCTTGTTTCTGTCCTGTCCTCTCTTCCAAGTCAAAGTCAAGACCATCTTCCTCTCTCCACCATCATAAAGAGAAATTTCTTTGCAGCTCATCAATCATTTCATCCTCAGAGGGATTCATTACTCATATTGTCAGTCAGCCTGTATTAAACCTCTTCTCTAATTGTAACATAAAGTTAGATTTAGGCACTTGCAAGTAAGTGAAAAGGTACTAGGAGGAGGCAGACAGACCCTAAAAGACCCCTACAGCCTACTACTCTGTGTGGTCCCTGGACCAGAAGCATCCCCTGGGAGTTTGTTTGGAAGGCAGGACCACAGACCTCACCCCAACGGTCCTGAAATCAGGACCCCAGGTGGTGCTGATGCTATTGAGCAAGGACCACATTTTAAGGACCACTGCCCTGGAGCTATTCAGGGAATTCACACACTTGGAGTTTCCCAGGGTGTTTTCCAGTAGGTGGGGGCAGGGGAAAGGCAGATTATTGGTTTTCATTGCTTTGTGTCAGAGGAAACCAACAGGCAGTGCTGTGTACTGGAGGTGGAAAACCCCTTCGTTTCATCACCCACCTAATCCTGGCTCCAGCCTACTCTAAAGCCTCACCCCTTCTCCTCCTCCCTTCAAGTCTACTCAGGCTCTGCCCCTACTCTGCAAGATTTCTAGTGTAAATCATCAGGCATATGGGATCCCATTTAGTTACCAGAGCAAGTCCACTTTCATAAAAATCTCAACTTCAAATCTGAAGTCATGGCACATAAATAATATTAGTAAAGTTTCATTTTATACGCAAAATTGGAATTAATGTAACCCTCCAAAATTAAAAAAAAAACTATCAAAAATTGCATAATTCCAGAACTGGCAGAGGTCCCTGGAAACAGTTCACACGTTTCCCACATGTCAGGCCACAGAAATGTTTGCTATCCTTTTATCAGGACCTGTGGTCTGTGAATCTATTTATTATTTACACATATCAAAGAGTTGGATAGTTTCTTGGTGATTGTTTTGCTGATATTTTAATCTTTGCTGATATAATTCATTATCTTTAAATGTCTATTAAAGTAGCATTGTCTGAAAGATCCTGAGTGAGGGTGCTCATGCAAAGACTGATAAAAAAGCTCTCCTACATTGAAATCTTTGCAAGGGAGGTTGATGTGGTAAAATGCCAAATCGAAGCCCATCCACACTCTCTGATGTGCTGTTAATGTAGGGAAAGGCTCTGCAAAATATTAAACATAATGCTAAGAAAATAAAAAGCAGCTTTAAAACAAAAAGTCAACACAGTAATTACAGATTTATGCTCTCCTGGAACACATCCGACTTTATATTTATTGCTATGGGAAAATTTGTCCTGTATTATGTGAGGTCTTCAGAAAAGCATCCGTTGCATAAAATGTGACCATCATGGCTATGAAAATATTTGATTCCTCAGGTTTTGGAAGCCAGGAATACATCCTGGTGTGTCCACCATGGTGTCTCCCCTTGACTATGGACCTATCCCCTCCATTGATGGAGGTTTCAGTCTTCCTTTGTCTCCTGGGGTCCCATGCATCATATCGCATGCAGTGGGCACCCAGACACATGATAATTACATTATTACAAACAAGAGAGCTGGTTTTAAACTTGCTCTATTTTATTTATTTATTTATTACTTCTTTTTTACCCTGAAGGTGATTAAACCCAGAGGTACTCTACCATTGAGCTACATACCCAACACTTTTCATTTTTAATTTTGAGACAGGGCCATATTAAGTCCAGGCTGAACTTGAACTTGCACTCCTCCGCCTCTGCCTCCTGAGTAGCTGGGATTACAGGTACATGCCACTTCACCTAACTTATTTTCACCTTTTAATACAGAGTGGTAATATCTTTCAGCTTAGCCATTGACCAGGGCTCTCATCTGCACTGTTCAACACATTGAACAACTGCACTGTTCTTAGTGCCTCAGTTTCCCATCTATTCAGAGGGATTTATGCTTTAACTGACAGTCTTTATTTGGAAGTTGTTGTATGAAGGATATAGAGCCATTGAACATAGTGTCCTTCAGAGGTGAAGAGGTGCAGGGGCTTCACCCTATCTCCAGCAGCAACGACCACATCCTCTTCCACTCTGCAAGACCCGTGGCAGGACCTCTGTGGCAGTGGGAAATGTAGGGCTATGTTACAGGAAAGACAGCATGATTAGCCTTTGGGTCCCTGTGAAACTGTGAGTGGATGAGCCCTGAGTGTGAAGAGGTAACGGCAGAAGGAGGTGGAGACCCGGCAAACCATGCTACCAGAGGAGCCATGAGAAGAGGACTTGCAAAAGAAGAACTGAAGAAGATTGTCAGAGGTGATATGAGTGGGGCCTAAACAGGTCAGGCTGTTTTCCTCCTCTCTACAAAGCCCTCCTCAGTTCTCACCCCAAATGGAGTGTCACCGAGGCCAAGGAAGTTGCATTGAGTTAAACTATATGAAATTGCCATTTGGGGGTAAATATGATTGACAGTTAGCAATTTCATAAGGTGTAACCTAAAAGTATCCAGTGGAAAGGCTTGGAAATGGAAGGTGGGGGGCACTCTAAAGTTTGCCTGTCGGGGGACAGGGGAGGGAGGTGAAGCTAAGAGGAAGCAGCCCTCTGTCTATCCCCAACCAAGGGCAAGGCACTGTAGGGTGGGGAGTGGGCTTCAGAAATCAGTCCCTGCTGGGTGGTACTCATGGCAGAAGGAATTCCTGTGAGCTGCCTTCCATACCAGTGAGGTCCTCATCACCCTGTTTGGTCATGACTTGTTTTCAGGTATGTCCTAAAGGCAGGAACAATTTCTTAATCCCTTATGTGTCCCCTGGCTTGGGCTCCAACAAATGGTCTTTCAATTGAAGTGGAAGGAGAAACCTCCTTACTGTGGAATCTAATACAGCATTCCTATGGGAATCTCTGAGCAAAGAATAGGATGTAGTATTCCGTAAAATTATTTGACCACAAATTCATTGTTTTCTTGTAGCCTCTCCCAACACTGATGTTTTCCAGAATGTATTTTGGTCAGTGGGAGAGGGGTTGGGCTAACACATTATGTATTATCTATGAACAAGAAATTAATGGTGTAAACTAGATTTCTATTTTTTAATAGAAATATTAAAATACTTCAGAGAGGTGGAAAACCTGTTTCCAAAGACCTGGAAAGTATTATGGAAGCACCAAGAACATATAAATAATTGATGTAATATTAATAATAAATAAATTATTCACTAAAATAGACTAGATCAGCCTAGTTGAAAATATATACTTGAGAGTAGTATGATGACATCTCTTCAATATATCCAAACTTTTCAATAATTCAAAGTAGTTCCACCATTTTATTCTGCACTTTAAAATATTTTAATCTATCCATTTAATTCACTAATTCATTTGAAAATATGTGAAAGGTACCATGCTCAGTATCATGGGACTACAAAGATGAATCAGGCAGGGAATTTGCCTTCAAAGAGATTTCTATAAGCAAAGGAACTAAATCAGGTATATTGGATTCCATGAATATTCTTCAAAGTATTAAATGGTTTTACAAAAGACACAGACAAGTGTGGGGCTTCTCAGAGAAAGCAGTTGCTTCTGGTATGGGCTGAGTGATGACTTCAGGTAGGCATTCTACTTGGGGAGACAGGGCTGGTGGTGAGGAAGGGCATTACTGAGGGAGGAAAGGGCAGGAAGAGAGTCTCCTGGTGGACACCATGGATTGATATTTGCACAGTCATATGGCCAAGCTAAGATTCTGTAGGTGATATGGAGCCAACAAGTATGCAATCGGAGAACTAACCTGACTGTGGCTGTGGGTGTGTGGGAGGTGGAACTGGCACTGCAAACCCTAAGATGGGAGGTTGTAAGAGGCCTCGATGGCAAGTTCTGAGTTAAAAGAAAAAGATGTTCATTTTGAAAATATGAAATCCTCCACTCTGCTTCATCTGCCTTGATATTAACATATTCCACCAATTCATAGCTAAGAGTAACCAAGGAGATTCTGGCAGTAGACATGCAGTGGTTTGCCAAGTGAAAGAGACTGGAAAGTGCCCTTTTGGTTCACACTACTTAAAAATAGTGTAGGAACAAAATAAATGAGGCTGGATCATTTCAGTGTAAGGACATTGAGAAATGCCCTGGCAATATCACATCAACCTCACACTGGGTCACCATTAATGGTAACTGACTCTGAAGAGTTATTGCATGTGAGTGGTGTATAAGCAAGTAAAACATAAAACATTACAGTGCATGGGCTGTTGATAGATTACAGCCAGTATGACTACCATGACTGAACATCGACCATGCTTTCACATTTAGTTTTCATTAAATGCTTTGTATTATATCTATCTTATAGATAAGGAAAGTTAGGCTCAGAATGATCTAAAAACTTAAAAGATGCAACATTGCAAGCCTCAACATTGCAAGGTCTCAATTTGAATCCAAACCCAAGACTCTACAATAAAGTCATGACTTTGTCTAAAGAACACCAATGCCCTGCCTTCTCATAATCTCAGGTGACTTATCTGCCAAATGGGAGTGAGTTTGGGGAATAGGTAGACAGGTTCTAAGTCTGCTCACTTCACAGGGCCATTCCAAATTTCAAATGTAAAAGTACCTTTTAATTCCAAAGTAAGAACTTTATTAATGTGTGTTTTAAGGGATAGGGGTAGTGTAGAAGTTATGCAAATCAGAGACTTTTCAAAAAAAGCAGCAAATTTGCACAGCTGACTGAGTATGGGAGGGATGCATTTAAGGGGTACTCAAAGGAGGCGGCACTGCATGAAGCTGAATTAAGAATAAACTCCTCAGGCTCTTCAATTTTGCCTAAGGGTCCCAACTCTGGTCTCAATTAAGTGGGACTGAAACCCCCTCCACTCCTGTAGGTGGCCCTGAGGCTATGAGTTCTAACTGAGAGTGAGGCCTGCAGAACCACCCCTCAGTGCCTGTACACTGTCCTCCCCTTGCTGGCCTAGCCCCAGGCTTCTGGACAGGTGCTGTTGCTAACAGATAGCCTCAAGCCAAGGCCACCACCAGCAACACTGCCAAGAGATTTGGTGTGGCTCCATGAAGCTTTTTCTGCTACTGAGAGAGAAATGTATCCAAAATGTGGCCAGGAAGTCTTCCCTTTTTTTGTTAGCAGGGAAAGCCAAGGGCTCCCCACAGTCTGCATGATAAATCAATTCAAAGACACCAGCTTCTAGGCCACAAGGGGCCCCTATTATCATAGGCCAAACATAGAGTCAGTGCTGCAGGATTTATTTTTTAGCTCACAAATCCTGGTGGATTGGAGCATGTCTCCAGTTTGCTGAGTCCTCACTAGCAGCAGCTCTGCCCTAAGCCAGACGTCAGCTCTGGTCTCCTGTACCCAGGCGACATGTCTAGGGCATCAGAGAAGGTACCACTTAACAAGCAAACAATAAAATTTGGGTTTAAATTTCAAGTGTAAAGAAATATTTGGGGAAAGAAAGAGGGGTTCTGTCTCATTTATCCAGAAAATGGCCTCTACTTGAGGGTTCCTGAATTTTAATGGGAACAAAGCTTTCAGTCCTCCCTACCAGGTTTCAAAGATCCTTAGGATATCTCTTCCTAAGAGAAGACAGGAGGAAAGGCACTCCAAGGGCTCCTTTGTACTTCCATTGATTGAATCCCCCATCTTCTGTTATTGATTCCCTCCACCCTTTTTTTTTTTTTTGCACTGGAAATATTTTGCATCTAGACATCCTTATGCTACTTGCAGCTAGCTCTTTATATTTGGTTTGAAGGATGGAGAGTAGCTCTTCAGAACTTTGCACCACCCTCTGCTGAAAGATGTAACCAGATATTCTTCTTGGGCCCTAGACTTTGAGTAGACCTTTAGCTAGGTGTCAGTGGGTCTATGAACTTCCTGAAATTGTGTGGGATGTATTTGTATCACATGTGCTTACTGATGAGAATCGCCATTGGAAACCTACTGAGATCCTACAATGTCCAATGCTTTCTTATTTCTTGAGAGAACCATGATCCAAAAGTAGTTATTACTGCAAGGAAGATATATCCCTCTGCTCTTGCTCTCTGAGTAGGGCCCTTTGCTCCCAGACTTTCATGAGTTGTTTTTGCCTGCCTGGAACATCAGCTGTAGACAGGCTTCTATTGCATAGCAGTGGAATTGGTATTTAGGAATTCAGAAACTGACAGCACTTTCTTCCTGACTCTTTGCAAAGGCATTCCACCTCACCCTTTTTGTCCTTTTTTCTCATAAAGCAAGTTTCTCAAGAGTGGAAACAGACACTCAGTTACCTCCTAGTGTAGGTACCCACTGGATGGCTGCAGGGGCCTTCTGGGAGACAAAGTGCAGTCTGCAAAGAGACTCAGGAGCCTCTTTGCATTCCAAGTTTTCCTAAATTGGAGGAACCACTGAATAGCCTCAGGAAAAGAATGTAACAGTTTGCACCAGGCTGCGTATGCTACATAATCTTGTCTTAAAAGAAAGAATACCCCCTAGAGGTAAACAAGAACTATCAGAAGTCCTCAGAGCAGCTGTGGTTGCCCCAGCCAGGAGAGACAGGACTACAGCAGAATCATAAAGAGTTAGCTGCAAAGAGCACAAGGATGTGTCAAGATACAAAATATTTCCAGTACACACACACACACACACACACACACACACACACACACACACAGTGAAGGAAGTCAATTTCAGAAGCTAGGGGAATTCAAGCAATGGAAGCACAAAGGAGCCCTCGGAGTGCCTTTCTTCCTGTCTCTCTCAGGAAGAGATGATGTCCTGAGGGTCTTTGAAAGCTGGTAGGGAGGACCAAAGGCTTTGTTCCAATAAAAGCCCAGGAACCCCCAAGCATCCCATCTGTGCAGCTGTTCCACTTAGGATGCAAACTTGGAAAACTTTGCCATTCAGAAAAGCTTCAGGTGCACATCATTCCCCCAATGCTTGTGCGAGATAGAAAAGCATTGGTCTTCCAAATTCTCCTTTCTCAGCAGTTCAGAGCATCTTCACTGCTTCTTCAGAGGCAGAGGGGAAGGTATGGAAAACAACTTTTCCTTCAGTCCCTTATCTCTTTTGAACAGTGTGCTCTGCTCTCAGTTCTGTTACTCCAGGGAAGGAGAAGCAATGGGGACCTTGGGCACCCACTTTTTTTTATCCTTTCCATCTGCAGGTTCCAGCAGGTATTAGAAGTGACTAGATCAGGCAAGTGGGGACTGAAGCAAATGGAGCCCAACTTCATCTCCAATAGCTTCTTGCCATGATAGAATGTGTAAATCTGACCTTGCCAAGCTGATTTTTCAAGAGAAGCAGGAAATCTGTTTGTAGATGAAATGTTCCATTTATAATGGTTGGTTCAAGTTCTGAAAGAATAGTTTTGTAGGATGTACTTGGCCAGGGGGATACTCTCTGCTTCCTGGTTCTGTAGCAGGAAGCTCCTGTAGGGCACTGCATCGCACAAACCAGCCATTGCCTCCAAGCACAGGCAAGCAGTGTATGTGAGTCGGAAGGAGCACCTGTGGCCATCCAGAGCAGCTGGCCCTAGGATGTCTTGAGACTGAAAAAGAGATTTACTTTTTTTATATAATGTAAAATCCCAGAGTCACAGACACCCTGATTGAAGGAGCAGTTTGGGCCCCTTCAAGAGCACCATTTTGGTCTAGAACAAGTTATCCACATGTTTATCAGCTATGGAATCTGAACCCAGAGATGGTGAAATAACACTCTCTTTGCCTCATTTGGCTATGTTGGAAGAATAATAGCCCTTAAACATTTGGAGCTCTTCTAAGAAAAAATAATCATAATACTTTATCATAGCATTATTATACTGAAATAATAGGCATTGGCATTATTACAAAACATCAGTACTCTCAGTGGTGTGATATTCTTACTCTGTGAGTTCCAGAGACATCCATTACCTCCCCCATTTCATTGTATGGGTGGAAGCCAAGGAATGAGAAGGTTAAGGCAGCTCAGAGCTCCTCTGCTGTCACACTTAGGATTTGGAAAGTGGGGTCTTATCTTACGATAGCTACAAGAGGCCTCCCCTGGTCCCCCAAACTCTACAGACACTCCATTTTTAACCTTAGGCAGGATGGAACTTTCTTACTTCCTCTTGTCCTTCTTTCCTTCCTCCATTCATCTTGCCCCAGGAAGTTAGAACAAATATTTAAAAGCTTCATTACCATGATACCCCCTTAAATTCTGCCCCTGAGAGAGGGTCAGTAATGGTGAGATTGTTTTGCTAGGAGATAATTTTGAATGAACTGAGCCCTAATCCTCTTCCCGCAACATACTCAGGACCTCACTGATCAAATACTTGGGCATTACTCTGTACCACCCCAACTCTTCTGGGCTCCAAGAGTACTCATAATTGGTGACTGGATGAGTTTTCTTTCTGATAATGGACGGTCCATACCTATGTCTCCTTTCAAGTGTTACAAACAAAAACAAGAATTACCCATTTTCATATGATCCCTTATGAAGCACATACAATATGAAGCAACTAGAGGTAACCAGGAGACCCCTTTTAATCTCCCTTTGAGGATATTGCTCTCTGGCTTTAAAATATCAGGAAAAAAATACAGGAGAGAAAAAAATATCATTGAGAGTTACTTCTTTGTAGTTGTATGTTCCAGTTTTGCTTCTGAGCACAGAATGTTTTTGATGATCTCTGTTTCTCAACTTGTCAATTAGCCAAACAATTAACAACTGAGCATCTCTGAACCAGTCTCTAAATGGCATTTATAAGGAGTATTAGAAATACCAGGTCTTGAGGTCTGTTGTACATCATCGCTATAATTAATCACAATGCATTTTATATATGAAAATCACTCAAAAGAAATAGGTTTTAACTATTCTCGCCACACTAAAAAAAGGTAAGTTAACAAGTACCCTAGTTATCTTGACTTATCTATTCCACAATGTGTATAATATGTATTTCAACATTTTATATTGTACACTACAAATAAATGCAATATTTGCTAATTTAAAAATAAATAAAATGGCTGGGCATGGTGGCACAAACCTATAATCCCAGCCATTTGGGAGGATCGCAAGTTCAAAGCCAGCCTCAGCAACTTATTGAGAACCTAAGAAACTTAGTAAAACCCTGTTTCTAAATAAAAATATTTTTTTAAAAAGGGCTGGGGATGTGGCTCAGTGATTGAGTGCTCCTGGGTTCAATCCCCAGTACCATGTATATATACATACATATATACATACATACAAACATACATACATATATACTTACTTAAATTGCCCCAAATACTCAGGTATCTCATCAATCCATGAAAAAAATTATATATGTGAATAAACACATAAAAGAGTATATAATTTGGCTGCTCAAATATGTGATAGACACAGCAAATTATCTAGGAGTTCTCAGAATGAATAAAAGGAGAACAATGAGAGCTGGAAAAGCCAGGGAAACTTCTTGAAGGAGGTGATACTTGGTCTAAGAATTGAGAAATGGAAATAACTTAATTGAATCTTTAGGAGCAGAAATGACCCTGCTTTAATTGGCTGTGAGAAAAGAAATTTCTGATTAAGTTGAAGTGAGGAAGCAGATAGAACCCAGTAAACAAAATAGAGAAAACTGTGGACAATTCAATGGGAAAATAGCAGATTCTAAAACTCAGCTCCTTTTTGAGTGGTGTTTAGGCAAAATTGATCTGGTAGCAGTACTTGGACTGGATGCAGAATATGCAGGAGACAGAAAGGGCATTCAGTAATAAGTGATGGATTGGGGAACTGATGCAGCCTGAATGCTTATGCACCCCTCCAATTTCTTTCTTTCTTTTTTTTTTTTTTTTTTTTGAGGATGAA
>JAJEJO010003530.1:0-110397 GCA_020662805.1 Glaucomys volans
AAAAAGAAATGTACCTATGTATTACTGAATACTCTGAACTTTACTTCTTAAAAGAACATTGCCTTTCAAAATTTTTCTTTTTTGATAGATCCTTCAAGACTGAGAACAGATATATCAAAAACATTTGGCTTCTTCAAAGTATTTTGTTTTGACTCATGCTAGTCTATTACCATTCAAATATGAAGCAAATTTCCCTTGGCTTTTACTTGGTTATACAGATTTTATGATGAAATGTCATTTGTAAATCCTAAATATTTCAGTGTTTATCCATCAAGACTCTCAACAATTTTTTGTTTAGCAATTTTCAATGTGTCATTAAATTGTGCAAAGAAAGCAGAAAAATTGACATTAAGCAAATCTTTGTATATTATAAATGAAGAGTTTTAATAAGCTAAAAGTAGTTAAAAACTATGCATGTATCAGGAGTTGCAGCATGATCTGCCTTAAATTTCACTAAAATCATATGACAATAATGATAGCAAATTTTTAAATAAGAATTAGAAATCATATTAGAAAAATATATTAAAATTGCTAAATTTCTAAATACATAGATAAATCATTTTAAAATTTATGTTATTACTGTACTTTCATTTTTCACAGTGGACCCTTGGGTGTGTTAAGATTTTATTTATGTTGTTAGCAAATTATTTTAGATTTGTGCTTTCATTTTTAAACTACCATAATTAAAATTCAAGCATCAGGCCTGAAATTCACATGTCCAGGGGAGTCAAAAATGATGTACTTCACATTTCTTTCCCCCAGTTCCCCACTGTCACAGTTAGCTTAAATTTCACACTTTACTTAAGCATTAGGTTGTAATCAGGACCATAAATGCTTGCCGCTTCATTTATCATAATAACTGCAAGAAATATTTCCATGTGAGATGATGGGAAATATGAACTAGAATCTGTGCTTTTATATGTGATCCATGCAGATAATGAAAGGAGACCTTAAGCCAAATATAAGCTGAGAGAAATTTTTCAATCAGATGATAACTATGAGTATTTTCATTCCAAAGACTAATAAGATTAATTGGATAAGTTGAAATCTGCAGTCTGTTATTATAGGTGGAAATGCAACCCTTTCTCAATTTACTGTGAATGTACCACCCAAACATATATGGGTAGACAATTAACTTTGCATAAAGTAAAAATGGCTGAACAGTCTATAATAAGACCTTGGGGACACTTATCAGAGGTGACTCTGGAAGCTGGGCAAAAGTTATAAAGGTGCTCAGTTTTCAAAACTCCCTCATGTGTTTATTTCTGACAGCTATCTCATTTGTAATTTATTGCTTCAAAAAATAAAATATACACTTAATTTAACTGTCCATCATTCTCAAGAAAAAATTCAAATGTACACTTATAAGTATTAAGCATTTTAAAGTGCTAGATGGAGTTTACTTGCCAGGCTTTCTATTCACAAGATTTTCTATGTTGTAGGCAATTTGTCAATAATTTCCTGCTTTACTGTCTCCTTTTGTGTTTGCTGATTTTTTATGATGAAACATTTCAACTCCATTCTCATTTCCTTTCCTGTATAGTCTGTAATTATTTTCTTTTCTGGTTACCACAGGGATTATGTTTAATGTTGCAGTGTTTTAACACTCTTATTTGAGTTTATACCATCTTAACCTCAATAATATACAAAAACTCTGTTTCTTTCCAGTTCTGTCCTTCCTCCTTTCAGTTGTTGAGATACAACTATAAATACATTTCTATTATCTATATATAGATATATAAAACATTCATAGATTGTGAGTTCACATCCATTAATTCATAATTGTGTTTTAATGTATTAGTTTCTCAAATTGTGAAAAAACAATGTAGTTACAAAACAAAATTAAAATAATAGCTTTTATAATTGACCATACATTTACCTTAACACAATCTGATATAAGCCCATTATAAACTTATCATTTATTGTATACTATTATTACACTACTATAGTTATGTAAAAATGAAATTTAATAACAAGCTTAGAAGTTGATATTAATAAAATAATGTGTTCTGAATGAATGCTAAATTGCTAACAAATAGCCATCAACTGTGGAGAATAAAAGATTCTAAAAGGCATTACACAATGACATTGTTTTGATGTCCTATAAAGCAAATATGCCTTC
This sequence comes from Glaucomys volans, assembly GCA_020662805.1. Classification (NCBI taxonomy): domain Eukaryota; kingdom Metazoa; phylum Chordata; class Mammalia; order Rodentia; family Sciuridae; genus Glaucomys; species Glaucomys volans. The sequence goes on from JAJEJO010003530.1 coordinate 2,123, forward strand.
AAATAATCATTGCAGTGGATGATAAGAAATGATAAAATGTTGAAGTGATGAGAATTTTCTTTAAGGCGGACATATATGTAAGTATATCTATACATCTAATAGCATCACAATTATCATGGTTAAAATTCCATGTGAAGGCCAGTGCTGATTTAAATGTGTCTCCCAACTTTATGTGCTAGAAACAATCCCCAGTGCAACCTTGTTAAGCTGTAACCATTAATAGATTATTGAATCAGGATTTTGACTTCATGAAAGATGTTATTTTATTACCACTGGATTGGTTAATTTTCACAAGAGTGAGATACAAAATTGATTTTTTACTTCCTCTTGACATTTGATACTTTCTGCCATGTTATGATGCAGAAAGAGGGCCTTCACCAGTTGTGGCCCCACTAACACAGACTTCTCAGCCTTTAGAAAAATAAGTCAATAAAATTTATATTAATTATTTATTGCCAGCTATAGTATTTTGTTATAGCAGCCCAAAATAGACTAAGACAATAGAGAATGCTCTTCTTTCCTGAGTTGCATTTAATCTTCCATCTGCTGCTTCTTAGAAGCAGTGGTGGAAAAGGGACTCTGACCTCCTATACAACTTTACTCTGACTTAGACAATTATGTATCTGCATTAATTTTATGTCTATTACTAAAAAGTTAACAATCTAGTATTTTCAGAAAGTTTTACAAAGACATATGACAGAATATAAAGCATGAAGTCTTAGTTTTCTCATTGTACAATAAAATAATTGGACTAATTTATACATATTTTTAACTACCCCTGGTATCCTGTGAATGTCTGAAACAATTGTAGTTATTGATTCTCAAGTAGTTGTGTTTTCCTTGTTCATTGGTTAAAACTCTAGAGATAAAAGTCAGACATGAGATAAGCAGACTGCAATTTCTATATGAAGAGACTCATTTTATTTTTTAAAACCATCATAAATTTTCTTTTAACAGTCTACTACTAACTGATTTTTGCCTTGAAGTATCACAACGTATTTATATCTTGGAAGTTCTTTGGAAATTTGGGGGTTAGTCATATTTAAAGTATTTTTTAAATTTTGCATGTTATATCTTATTTTGTACAAAATTTTATACTACATTTGTTAATCAAGTCTCTCCAGGAAAACATTATATTTTATATATATATATATATATATATAAATGTATATATGCACATATATGCACATATACATATATATTTTAGTTTCACAGTTTTGAAAACTGTGAAGTGCATGATTGAGGGAATAGCATCTAGTGAAGATCTTTATGTTGTATGCTAGCATGTCAGAAGGAATGGCAAAAGGGCAGTGAGAGAGATAGCAGGAAAAAGAGAATGGGAGTATGTGTGCTTGTGTTTGTATGCATCCAAAGAAACTTGTACATATATGTGTATTTGGTTATATAAATACATAGATGTAAAAAGTGATATTATAATCATTTATGGTCTCCTGCAATGTCCATTTCAGAAAAAAAATCTTCATTTAATTTAGTACATATTTATTTATTTTACATATTTATGGACTAATGTTCACAAATTATAGTATTATTCACTTTTTAAAAGTTAAAAATTCCCTTTAAAAACTGGTGTGAATTGACTGTAAACTTTGGGAATTTAACTATTAATTTATTTCCTAAGGATTAATACTTACATTTATATGATAAATTTAATCTTCTGAAGTATAATCAAAAGCCAATTTTTATTCATTGTGAGTATCTGAAGTAAAAACACCTATAGAGATGTGTATTTTGACATTCTAAAACGTGGCATTAAGTGGAGACTATTCACAGCAGGATTGTTTTCAAAAGTGATCAGAAAGAAATCTTAAAAGTGAGTAAGTATTGAAGATAACTTTAATGGCAACAGTTGTTGAAGATTCATTTCACCTATGAGAAATGAAAACTTGTGTTTTTCGCTGAATAATAGTCTGATGTTAATGTGACTAAATTCCATGGTAAAAAAATGAATGAAGTTTTTAGAGTAACAGAGACTATGCAAAGGCAAGAAATGTCTTAAATAGAAATATGAATCAAAATCTAGTTGAAAGTTTAGGGTGTAGTATCAGTTTGGATAGGCTAATATAATACTCATGCAAGTTGTCCTTTTTTTCTTTTCTGAAGAGAGATTTATGCACAGATTTTAACCTTTTAACCTTTTGTTGTTTTCATCATATAAAATCATTCTGTAGGGAATTCTTGTATCTTAGAAATAACTACTATTTCTTTCTTTCTTTTCTCTTTTTGGCTTGGGTTTCCCTGCTCCTTTTTCAACCACACCTGAGGAAAAAAAATATTAAAGTACTTTATTCGACAGTTCCCAAAGAGTAGGAGTTTGGAGGGCAAGTGTATAGGGACAGGAGGAATGCCAATGAAGTGTGACCCATGGAGCATGTTACCACTGTTGGTGGTTGGCAACTGGGTAGTAACTAAGCCTAAACTATCTCAGAAGTGTTCCACTAAGGAATAAATGAGCTTAAATGTCAAATCTTGTTCAATTACTGACAATTCTGGACTTCCGTTCTTATTGACTTGAGAAATTCCTCATGCAGAGAATCTAAGAGACAGAAATAACAGAAGGTATTGGAAGCCAAAAGTGAATTTTTATAGTCCCTGACATTTTAGGATGCTTTTCAACAATAACCCCTATAGTAACTTGCTGTTTGTCCTAGTCCATTTTGTACTGCTGTAATAAAACACCTGAAAGTGGGTAATTATAAAGACTGTTTACAATATTTTATATTTAAATATTTATTCACAATTCTGGAGACTGGCAAATTCAATATTGAGGTGACAGCATCTGGTGAGGACCCACATGTGGTACATATTACATGGCAGAATGGCAAAGAGAGGAGCAGAGGAGAGACAAAGCAAAATAGAGTTGACCTCCTTCTCTTGTAATGAAACTGCTCCTGCAATAACAGCATTGATTGGTTCAAGAGGGCATTCCATAAAACATCCACCATTTTCCTGCAAAAAAGGGAATTCTTGAACATTGTTAGTGGGAATGCCAATTTGTACAGATATAATGGAAAACAATTTTGAGTGTCCTCAAACATTTAAAAATAGAATTACCATATGGTTCAGCAATCCCACTAGTAGGCATGCATCAAAAGAAAATTCGATAAGTATGTCAAAGAGGCATGTGTGCTTTCATGTTCACTGTAGCACCATTCACAATAGCTGAAAAATAGAAACACACCCTAAGTGTCCATCAACTGATGAGTAGATAAAGAAAATATAGCACAGATGGGCAGCTGAATACTATTGTCATAAAATGAATGAAAGTGTGTCATTGAAGGAAATGTGCTTGAAACTGAAGATCACTATATTAAGTAGAATTAGTTAGGCACAGAGAGACAAGTACTATGTGAACTCACTGATGTGTGGAATCTAAACATATTTATCTCATAGGAGTTGAGGGTAACCAGAGGCTGGGAGAGTAGCAGGGGGAGGGATGGGGATATGAAGTTATAGTTAGAGAGCAATAAGAAGTTCTGGTGGATATTGCACAGTCAGACAGCCATACATAAGAATAAGATAGTGTATATTTCAAAAAGCCATAAGAAAGAATCTTATGTTCACTATTAAAAAACGTCTGAGGAGACAAGTATGTTTAATATTATTTAGACATTAAACAATGTATATGAGTATCAAAATATCACACAGCACCCTACAAATATATATGTACAATTTTCATTTTTATAAGTTAAAAGATGAATTTGATTTAAAAATATTAAAACTGTTACCAATTAAATTTTTGTAAAATTTTTTGGTAATATCTGTTTCACTCTTCTGATGTTCAATTTGCAGACAATTTAACCAATAAAATAATTTCAAGGTACTAACTTAATGTGCTAGTGTTATCAAACAGGAAAAACAAGAGAAAAATAACATAATAAAATAACATGCATTTCAGTAAATTCTGAGAAACAACCATACTTGAAAGAATGGTAATGTGTCATAATGAATGAAGTAGGCTATTACAAATGGGTTGACTTGGCACCTTAACTATCTTGCACAGTGCTGCCATTTGCCAATATAATTTCAAAATAGTGAACAATTTATTGTATAGTTGCAAACAAAACAAAGACAGGATTTCTTCTGTACAAACTGCTTATATTTCTGAAAATATTGGTGTGCAAGTAAATATTACTGTTTTAGTCAGATTTTGCATCATTCTTCCCAAAATATCCAATAGGGCAACTTAGAGGAGGAAAAGGTGACTTGGGACTCATGGTTTCTAAGGTCTTAGAGTGCTGACTTCATGGCTCTGAGATAGCATGTCATGGAGAAAAGGTCCAATGGAGGAAAGCTGCTCATCTCATGGTAGAGTAAGGAAACAGGGAGGAAGAGGGGAAAGGTGTCTCAGGCAAGATGCACCCTCACAGAGCATGCTCCCAGTGACCTACCTCCTCCAGCCATGCTCCATCTGTCTGCAATTACCATCCTGTCACTCCATTCAATTTAGGATGGACACATAGTTCTCATAATCAAATCATTTCACCTCTTAATATTCCTGCATTAATAGGAGCTTTTTGTGGAAAAAACCGTAAAATTCCACTCCTAGCTCTCAAGAGCTATGTCCATCTCATAATGAAAAATGCATCCATCTCTGAGAGTCCCATAGTCTTATTAGTTTTATCATTGTACAGAAGCTCATGTCCAAAATCTTACCTGAAATTCACAGCAGAGTTGAGGCTGTGAGCCACTGTAAAAATCAAAAGTAAGTTATGTAAATCCAATATACAGTGGCATGGAGTAAACATTTCCATTCCAAAAAGGAGGAACAGGGCTTAGAAAGAAGGGACAGAACCAAATCAATACCTAAACCAGCAGGGCAATGAGGTCCTGTCAATCTGCCCTTAACTCCACACTCTGCCTGAGGGACACATGACTGTGAGATGTTATTTGCACAGAGCTTGGACAGCTCTGTTCCTTCAACCTTGCCAACCTTCTATTTAGCCTGGGTTACTCCTTAGTCAGCAGCTTTTCTCAGCAGGCAGTCCACCTAATTACCATCTCTTAATTCCTGGGGTCTCCATTCCAGCTTTGGCTTCACCTTCACAGCTTCATATAAAACCCTGTCAGGGGGAGCCTGCAGACATTCCAACTCTGCTATACTTTGGCCTCATAGGACTTCCCTTGAAATATTGGTGGAAACATTCATGATCCCTTAATTTTAGCATCCTTCATTCCTGCAGAACTAGCACCTAAATGACACATGGTGTGATGCCAGCTTGTGAAATAACTGGGCCCACTGGAATCATGGCCTCATTGTCTCTGATGCCTGAGCAGTTCATTATGGTGAAACACTTTTCTAGGACTCCCCCTTGAGAAAAGGATGCCCTGTAATCTCTGCTCAAAGAATTTTTCATAACCCAAACCCTGTAATCATTGTGGTCTTATAAATTTGTGAGATGCTTTCAAGGCATCTTTCTATTGTCTCTGTGTAAAGTACTTAGCATCTTTTTAGGGACTGTAGTCGTTTCATTAAACTTACATTTCTTGGCCCTATATTTGCATTCACTTTTCTGGCCAGATTGCAAGATATTAAGATCCTTGAGCTCTGCTTTCTGCTCCCAATTCTCACAATAAACCTGGCTAAAGTCTGCCAGTAATATCCTTGCCACTGAATGAATTCTGTGCTGCCTAGAAATTTAATCTACCAGATTAATGAGTCCTTCAGCTTTAAATTCAGCCTCACAGAATGTCTCAGGATATGGGTAGAATGTAAACAGGTTCTTGCCAGAATATAACATGAGTGGCCTCTGGTGTAACTCCCAACAGAGTCCTCATTTCACTCTGAAACTCAAGAGTAGTTCACATTCCTATTGGCATTCTGGCCTTCTCACCTTCCACCAGAATCTTATAATAAGATCAACTTATAACCTTCTAAGATTTTCCACTTTGCATCTCTAAAAATTCTTCTGACAAATCAGCTCCAAAAGCTTTTGAAGCACATGGTCCTGTAAGTTGCAGCAATGACTCTACTTTTCTGTATCAATTTCTGCTTTCATTAGCTTTGAATTGCCATGACCAAAATACCAACAAGAACAACTTAGAGGAGGAAAGTTTTATCTGGGGCTCATAATTTAAGAGGTCTCAGTTTAGATGGGCCAACTCCATTGCTCTGGGCCCAAGATGAGGTAGGATATCATGAGGCAAGGACCCAGGGGAAGAAAGCTGCTCATTTCATGACAGGGTCAAGAAACAGAGGGAGAAACTGAATAGAGAAAGGTCACAGGGAAGAACAACCCTTCTTGGGCACACCCCTGGTAACCTGCCTCCTTCAACCACAGCCCACCCACCTATGTTACCACCAGTCACTCCATTCAAATTAGGATAGACTGCTTTGGTTACAGCTCTCATAATCCAATCATTTCACCTCTAAAAATTCCTGCCATAATACAGAGGTTTTAGGGGGCACCTCCTATCCAAACCAGAGCAATTATAATTATATATTTTGTATTTTATGTCAAATGAAATGTCCTTATAATTTCAGATAATTCCAAATATTTTAGATCACATGATAGTTGTACATAATCTTCAAAGTTTTATAGTACTTGGATCATTTTCATTGTTTGGATTTTACTTAATAATGCCCAGAAAATTTTTAGTCGCATAATCTCCAACTATTTTGATAAGCAAAAACGTTTCTGCAGGGTCAAAATATCCTTTCTGGGGTAGTATTTTAACTCTTGGTAAGTTTTTATTTAAATCACTATAAACACCATCAATTATGTTTATTCTCTCTTTGGTTCCACTTAAATATAGTACGTTTTCCTCTAATATGTGAAAGGTACTTTTTTGTACCTTTGAAAGGTACTTTCATGGCTACTCAAGCATATTCTTGAGTAGCCATGAAAGTTACTTTTTTGAAATGAATCTCCATCACTTCACTCCTTAAAATCTTACAGAATTTCCATTTACTCAAAAACATAAAACCCCAATTTTCTGTTATGGCATTGAGTACCCTTCATAAAGCTGCCTAAAACATCAATTTTGTGTTAAATCAGATAATTCTAATGCTGCTTGCCACCATCCTATTACTCTACTTTCTCCAATTCAGGCTGCAGTCAGCAGAATTCCAAGATGGAATCCAAGTTTCTTTTCTCCTGAAATATTGCCTTGTATACTTCTCTATCTTTGAGTACAGATAAAACCTATATATAGAATGGGGTATATCATTCCAATAACTAGGTTAATAATCAGTTGAATTTTAATCAATCAAAAAAGATTGACATCAAGATGTGGTGATGGATGCTTGTAACAGCAGCTACTTGAGATGTTGAGAGAGCAGGATCACAAATTCAAGACCAGCATCAGCAATTTATTGAGACCCTATCTCAAAACAAAAATGTCTGGGAATGTAACTTGAAGGTAGAATATGCCAGAATGCAATGCCCAGTATTCCCCTACACACTATGAGGATTACTCTGAGTTCTCAACATAATAAGATGACCACTTGTTAGGAGCAAGATTCTCTGCTGTTAGTTTTAGGGACAGAACAGAACACATAGCAAGGATTTAAGAGCAGTGTCAGAGCCCAGAGTGATCCTGATCAACATCAGCAATACAATTGGGACCTGAGTCTTAGGACCATAAGCAACTTAATTCTGACAACAGTATGACACAGGATAGAAAATATTTTTCAAGTTGAGCCTCTAGATGAGAATACAATTGAGTAGAAACTTGATTTTAATTTTGTGAAACCCTGAGCACAAGACATAAAGAGTGCCAAAGTGCTGACACAAAGAACCTGTGAAGTAAGTTGCTTAGGATTGAGTGTGATGGTTCATTATATAGAGAAAGAAACTGAACACCCAAACTCCACTCCTTCCCCTTTTAAAAATACACCATCCATTTCACTATTCCCTTAGCAAGTATTCTTTCTTCTAAATGTTGCCCCTGATTTCATCATCTTTTTCACCACAAATAAATCCACTTCATTTGGAAGAATTATTCTTAAAATTTCATTTTTTATTCTGAATTTTAAGAATGATTTTAAAATTTCATCCTCTTGAAAATATTTGCTGTCACTCTTTTTCTTGAGTATGTTCACTTCAATGTGAATAGTTGCTTTTCAATTATGTTCCCCATTTTCTTAGGGCAGGACTGCAATAGCTATATTTGTAATCAGTGATGTACTCCCTTATTCATTAAATGCTACTACAAATGAATGAAAGAATACTTTCTACACAATTCTGTTTTGATTCCATAATCTGTCTTCTTTTATTTCTGTTTTTCTTCCCTGCATTCTCATTGTACAATATTATGAAAATTATGTGGCCTAACTTATTACATTCAGCCATGGTTTATTTACTATTTTTTATTTGCTGTTTCATTTCTGTGCTTAATAGATGGTTTAATTTTTTCAAAGCACAGAAACAGACATATGTCTCCTAGCTACATCTCCAGCCTTTTAAATTTTTTTTTTTTTTTTTTTTTTTTTTTTTTTTGTATTTGAGACAGAGTCTCCCTAAGTAGCTTAGGGCATCATAAGTTTGCTGAGGCTGCTGGCTTTGGCACTTGTGAGCCTCCTGCCCCAGCCTCCATAGTTGCTGGGATTAGGTATGTGCCACTACCCTCAACTCTTTTTCTTTATTTTAATTGAAATTTATATGAAAACATCTATTAAAGATGGATAAAAAGCACATAACTCAGAGGATAGAATAATGATTGAGAATATACTATGGTTAAAAAAATGACTATTTTCCTAAATGGTGTTACCCAGGAAGTTCCGATCCCTATCTATGGAGGAAGTATCCTAAAGGGCATCATGAAGTGAGAAATCTTATCAACAGCCCTATCAAAATATGCTGACCTCATTTCTGGTACAGGCACTCACAGAGTAGGATGCTTCTCCTCAGACTCCAATCACCCAGGAACATTTTCCCCATCGTCCCACCTTATTCCTGGTATTCTGTTTTTATCTTACCTTTAGTACATGACTCCTAGTTATATCCATTTTTTCCTGTATATTTGGCCATAGTTTTGTTTGAATTTAACATTTTTATTTAATTCTTTCACTGTAACTCACTAGTTAATCTTTCTTTCCCTATTTCTTTCTTCCCCCATATTGTTTTAACAAGCCTGTTTAAGCATAGTTTGGGGCATGTGGGTTATTATAAACTACCATATAGATCTTAAATACATATTCTGTTATTCATAAAAATGCCATGTTTTAAAGTCCTTTAAGTACAAAGTGACTTATTACTTATCAGTATCAATATCAAGATCATTGAACCAGCCAGGCCAAAACTGAGTAATAAAACTTGAGACCTGGAAGGATTTTAAAGATTATTAAATAATGCGGATCCTGCATTTGCATATAGATAAGGCAACTGATAAGGTTGCAGATGCTGGACTGTTAGTATAAGGTCATGTAATTAGTTTGAGGAAGGAAAAAAAATATATATTCTTTGATGACATCACACAGCTTTTTTCACTATACTCTACTGTTTCTCTTAGTCTCAGAACAGCCTCTGAAATATAATGAGATATCAATAGCACTATAAAACGTTAATGTTTTAATTGTTATATACAAGGAGGCATGCAAGAAGCGGGCTAAGCTAGAGATACATAGAATATAATTTTAGTCAGATGATGTAATTGGCATGGAACTAAACTTTGAGTAATTGTAATATTAATAAGAAGGATAAAAAATCATTGGAGCAGATCTGTGGACAACTACTGCATGAGCATCATCTGTCTGATGCAACTATTTTGACATTAAAAAATCTGTGAAGGATTACAACTTTCAGTGGAAGGCTTGGAAGGCAAACTACAGATAATTTGAATCAGTGTTACCTTTTATCACAGTAGCAGCTACCCATTCTCCATTCTTAGCCCTGGGACAGGCAGCTATGCACATATTCCTACAACAATTTGCACCATGTCTGTGGGAGCCATGGTATTTAAAAGAATCCCACTCTTCAAATATGAGAGATCTGTACTCTGTTGATTGTTGCTTTGCATCACCAAGATAAGGACAGAGACAGTGGTCATTGCTGTTGCCCTTCCTCCTATTTTACAAATCCCTCTTCTCCAGCTTTGAGTAACTTCCTGGATTTTAAAAATAGCATTCATTTTTATCTTATTTTTCCATCTCTTTTGAGTCAGACATTAAAGACCAGGACATTCAAATCAAAAGCAACACCATATACAGAACAATTAAGAAAGTGACCATGCAAGTTCAAGAAAAAGAACGACTCAGAGAAGACTTGAGAAGACCTTAAAATTATATTTCAGGTTATTCTTAGCAGAGAAAAAGTAAAAGAACAAAGAAAAACGACAAAGCAAAAGAAATAACAAAAAAGTAGCAATCTCTGGGAAAGGAGGATTATCCAGTTCAAGTGTAAAACCAGAAAATATTAAACTGTGAAAAGAAAACACAAGGGAAAAGCTTTAATATATTGATCTGGACAAAAATAGTTTGAAGACCTAAATAAGACTACAGTCAACAAAACCAAAAATAGATAAATGGATTATATCAAACTTAAAAGCTTCTGTACAACAAAAGAAACAACCAGAAAAGTGAAAAGCCAACCCAAAAATTAGGAGAAAATATTTGCAAAGTTTCCTTCTCATAGGAGATTAGTATCCAGAATATGCAAGAGACACAAACCATAACAAAACAAACAATCCAGTTAAAAATGGGGAAATGATCTGAATACACATTTCTCAAAGGAAAATGTACTAATGGTCATACATACAAATGACCAATGCATATCATACATATATATATATATATATATATATACATATATATATACACACATATATACACACACACATACACACTTATCAAAAATGTCTGAAAAAGTATTCAACACCACTAATTGTCAGAGAAATGCCTTTGGAAACCACAATGAGTTTCAACTCACTCCAGTTACAATTGAAATTATTAGAATAACTAAAAGTAACAAATTCCTATTGCAATATGATGTGGAGAGAGGGGAACTCTTATGCTCTTCTGGTATAAATGTTAATTAGTACAGCCATTAAAGGAAATAGTATGAAGATTCCTCAAAAAATGAGAAATACGACCCCTATATGATCCTGCACTGTCACTCCTGGATATGTAAATAAATGAAAAAAATGAAATAAATGTCCTAGAGATATTTGAAATCCCACATTTATTGTAGCACTATTCAAAATAAACAATGTTGAGGAATCACCCTGTCTGATAATGGATGAATGATGAAAGGAAATGTGCTATTTATTCACAGTAGAATATTATCCAGCACCAAATAAATCAAATCCTGTCATTTTCAGTAACATGGATGGACCTAGAGAATATTTTGTGAAGTGAAATAAGCCAGGTGCAGAAAGACAAATGCCACTTTATAGTAATCATATGTGGAATCTTCAAAAGTTGTTCTGCCAGATGTACAATGTAGAATAGTGGTTACCAGAGGCTGGAAGTGCAAGGGTGAGGGGAGACTAGGAAGAAGTTGCATAACAGGTACAAAATTACTGTTGGGAAAAATAAGTTCTGGTTCTATAGCAAAGTAGGGTGAGAATAATTAATACTAATTTATTGTATGTTTCAAAATGTCATAAGAGAAGATTCTGAATATTCTCACCTCAAATGAGATAAATGCAATGATTGATATGCTAATAATTGTGATTTTATTTTAAGTCATTATATATATATGTATTATAATATCATACTGAACCATATTATAGGACAATTTTTAAAATAACCAAACACAAAAGAAGATAGCAATTTAGGAAATGAGGGAAGAAAAATAACACCAGCACAAAAGTCATAGGGAAGCAAGTGCAAAATAACAGAAATAAGTCCTTCTTCATTGGTAATTATGTTAAATGTAAATGAATTAAACATTCCAATCAAATAATAGAGGTTAGTAAAATGAATGCTAGAAAATCACATTCTAAATCTAACAAAAGAAGTGAAAGACCTCTACAATGAGAACTACAGAACATTAAAGAAAGAAGTTAAAGAGAATCTGAGAAGATGGAAAGAACTCCCATGTTCTTGGATAGGCAGAATTAATATTGTCAAAATGGCCATACTTCCAAAAGCGCTATACAAATTCAATGCAATTCCAATTAAAATCCCAAGGACAGACCTCATAGAAATAGAGCAAGCAATCATGAAATTCATTTGGAGGAATAAGAGACCGAGAATAGCTAAAGCAATCCTTAGCAAGAAGAGCAAAGCAGGGGGTATCACAATACCAGACCTTCAACTATATTACAGAGCAATAGTAACGAAAACAGCATGGTATTGGTACCAAAATAGACAGGTAGATCAATGGTACAGAATAGAGGACACAGAGACAGACCCACATAAATACAGGTATCTCATACTTGACAAAGGAGCCAAAAACTTACAGTGGAGAAAAGAGAGCCTCTTCAACAAATGGTGCTGGGAAAATTAGAAATCTATATGCAGCAAAATGAAACTAAACCCATATCTCTCACCCTGGACAAAACTCAACTCAAAGTGGATCAAGGACCTAGGAATTAGACCAGAGACTCTGCACCTAATAGAAGAGAAAATAGATCCAAATCTTCATCACCTTGATCTAGGACCAGATTTCCTTAACATGACTCCCAAAGCACAAGAAATAAAATCAGGAATCAATGATTGAGATAGAGTCAAACTAAAAAGCTTTTTCTCAGCAAAGGAAACAATCAGCAATGTAAAGAGAGAGCCTTCAGAGTGGGAGAAAATCTTTGCCACACACACTTCAGATAGAGCACTAATCTCCAGAATCTACCAAGTACTCAAAAATCTTTACACCAAGAACACTAATAACCCAATCAACAAATGGGCCAAGGAAATGAACAGAAAATGTACAGAGGAAGATCTACAAGCAATCAACAGATTTATGAAAAAATGTTCGACATCCCTCGTTATAAGAGAAATGCAAATCAAAACCACCTTAAGATTTCATCTTACCCCAATTAGAATGTCTTTTATCAAGAACACAGGCAACAACAGGTGTTGGCGAGGATGTGGGGAAAAGGGTACACTCATACATTGCTGGTGGGAGTGCAAGTTGGTGCAGCCACTCTGGAAAGCAGTGTGGAGATTCCTTAGAAAACTTGGAATGGATCCACCATTTGACCCTGCTATCCCACTCCTTGGCTTATACCCAAAGGACTTAAAATCAGATTGCCTCAGTGATGCAGCCACATCAATGTTCATAGCTGCTCAATTCACAATAGCTAGATTGTGGAACCAACTAGATGCCCTTCAATAGATAAATGGATAAAGAAACCGTGGTATATATACACAATGGAATATTACTCAGCCATAAAAAGTATAAAATTATGACATTTGTAGGTAAATGGATGATGTTGGAGACTGTTATGCTAAGTGAGATTAGCCAATCCCAAAAATCCGAAGGCCGAATGGTCTCTCTGATAAATGAATGATGATGCATAATGCGGGAGGGCGGGGAGGGTGGCAAGAATGGAGGAAGGATAGATAGCATAGAGAGAAAGGAGGGGTGGAGTAGGGGTGGGGGTGTAAGAATAATAACAGAATGTGTGACAGACATCATTGCCCTGTGTACATGTATGAATGCACAGATGGTGTGATTCTACTTTGTGCACAACCAGAGAAACAATAGCCGTACTCTATTTGTGCTCAATGAATCAATAAGCAAATAAAAAAATAAATAATAAATAAATAAATAAATAAAAGAAAATCACATTCTACTGTTATGTATAACGAATTAAAACAAACTTAAAAAGTCATACAACTATGTATTGTTGACACCCACTTTAGATCCTAACACACAAATAGATTAAAACTGAAAAGATCTTCCATAACAATCTTAACCAAGAGCAGGAGTGAATATACTAGTACAGACAAAATAGATTTTCTACTAAAAAGAGGTTTCAAGGAAAAATATGATATTAGATATTAGTAAAAGTGGTCAGTACAGAAAGAAAATCTAATAATTGCAGTCATTTGAATACCTAATAACAGACTATCAAAATATATGACACAATATTTGACAGAATTGGAAACTTTCAGAGTCAATGCAGATTAAGTTTCACAATATTGTAGGTGAACAGTATTTTAATTTTGATATTTGTAATCCCACATTTAAGGATTGCAAATATACTTCCGATTTTCAGGTGCCAAATAAAAAGTTAATGGTGTATCTTCTAGAAATGTACTTGCCCAGATTTTTACTGTAATTAATTTCAAGGAAATTAACAATGAAAATATTTCTCTGGTTAGCTTAATTCAGGCATTAACTAATAATTATCTCCAAAGGGGATCTTATTTCTTCTAAAACAAGACATGATTTGATATCAGGAAGATAGGAAAAATGATGTAAAATATTTTCTCCAAGTATTCAATGGCAAAATTAAGTTGCGTGAATCAGTTAAGAAGTTTTTTGAAATGGAAAATGATGATGGCAACTATTAATTACTCATTTATCACATTACTCTGGATCTTACCTGTGTATCATCTCAATTAAAACTTCCAGCTGAAAATGGCATAGTGCTGACATATTGTAGATGAAAAAACTTGATTTAGAAATTATTTAGTTGTAAAAATGCCATTCGATAGTGTAAGATAGAGCAATCCAAAATAGCAATCTGATTCTAAAAGCTTAGGTTATATTTTTATTTAATATGTGTTTACTATGTTTTATGTACTTCTCTACTATTTTCACAATTCTATAAATACATTTTTATTGAATTTTCATAATAATGCAATGAGATAAATGATCTTATCTCATTTTACAAATAAGAATCTTCACTTTATAAATGAGAATGAGATGGAATTCAAATTTTGGCAGTTAGCTTCAAAATCTTATTTCCTAACCATTAAGCCTCTTTGCTTACCACAAGGCTATATTAAAACCAAATAGTCATAATTTAATTAAATTGCACATTTTATGTATCCTAGATATAGCTTTAAAAGCTTTCATGTTATCTGTTGAAAATGATTTAAAAAAAAACAACTTCTACACTGGAGAAATTTATGTAAGATCATAGAAAGAAAATTAAAGTTAATATTATACATAAAAATGGGTGTTACCTAATTGTTTCCTATAACTCTTAATAAATCTATGTTTTGAAGAAGATAGACATTTACAAGCATGTTTATAATACAGGCAAGAATTTTCTAAGAGCTCAGATTGTTATAGAGGGCAAAAAGGAAAGTGATTAATTCAATTTGGTTGAAAGATAGGAGGGGCTGGGGTTGTGGTAGAGTGCTCACCTAGCATGAGTGAGAGCCTGGGTTTGATCCTCAGCAACACATAAAAATAAAATGAAGGTATTGTGTTCACCTACAACCTATGTATGTGTGTGTGCATGTGTGTGTGTGTGCATGTGTGTAAATTTTAAAAATAGACAAGAAAAGGAGCAGAAATGGTACATAAATATTTCCAAGTTGGCCATTGAAGGAGAAGCAAGAATTCTTCCTATATTGTCTACAAGGTTATATCTCAATCCAAGTTACAGAGGTAATGATTTATAGATAAAGGAGGATAATGTAGTGCGGTTGATCTTGCATTTTGAGCATCTCTATGTGAAGAAGAAGGGAGGGAAAGATATAATAGGGTAAAGCAATGAACAAACATTTTGAATGATTTCAAGGCAGACTAATCAGGTGTTTTAAATATTCTTATTGATTTATTTTGAAAACTCGAGATAGATAATATGATTTTCATTTCATAAATTAAAAACAAACAAACAGAAATGTAGAGTAGCTATACATTCTGCCCAACATGATGAAATTTTAAATGACAGATTTAGGTCACAGAGACAAATCTGTCTCTGAAGCCCAAGCACCTTTAAGTATGCAATAATGCCCATTCTAAATATGCTGATCAGGTAAATAGCTCTGGGTAATGATTTTTTTAAGCAGGAAATGGTTTAAAAACAGGAATCTCTTCATTTAATCATTAAGGCAAGAAAATAAACTGATTCATTGCTTTAAAATGGAGTATAAACATATAGATAAACAAATCATTAGGGGGAAAACACACACACACACACAACATACCATGATACAGAGGTCACTCCATTGTGGCATTAGTCATCACATCATATGTCATTTAAGTTTGGCCATGCCAAAGGTAAAGGTAGCTATACCCAAAATAATTGAAAAGGCTTTTCCTCAGGAAACAGATGCCCAGTTAATATATGAGAATATGTTCCAAATTATAATTAACAGAAAGAAGAAAACTGGATATTATGTCATAATAAAATATTCATACTTTTAATATAAAATCCTACAATTAAGGTTCTTTGGAAAAATGTGCTGCTTTTATCTGAGGAAAGATTTAAGAACAGTCAGTTCATTCGTATTTTTCTAATTGGAAATCTCAAAAAGGGGGAAAAAAAGGACTAAATGAATCTTAGAAACAAATGTGGAGAAATTAGTTTTATAATCTCAGAGCCAGAAATTTGCAACATTAGAGGATGAATAGCAACATAAGTTTTCTGTTTTCAACAGTATCACAGATTAGAGATGATGACTAAACTTCTCACTGAAAATAACTAAAATATAAAGAATCAAATATTTAATATTTAGTATGTAAAATCTAATTCAGAGCTGGCTAAAAGGCCTATTGAGGCCTCAGGTAATGGAGAGGTTGGAAGAAGTAAAGGTGATTAGAATGTAAAGCCTGTTTTGAATTGAAAACATCTGCTGAACACTGATGGACTTTGACTTTTATTATAAATATTTCAGAAGACTTGAGAGCTGGAAATAAATACTAAGGCTTATCTGAGGCAGCAAGTCCAAAAACATTCAATATAAATGGGACTCTCAAGAGTTTTATCCACATTAAAAAGGCTAATAGAAAAATAAGCTTTCACCTATGAAAGCATCCAAATTGATATTAATTTTGAGTAAATAGAATTTTAAAAACCACCTAAAAACATGTTCTCCTGGGAATTTGTAACAATACATTTATTCTCATGAGAGTTTAGCTTGCAAAGGTAACCTTCAATAACACAATTCACTCTAAAATGGCATTCAGTTATAGTATTTCTTGGAACCTGTAAAGAAATAAATAGCAAGAAAATGATTGGTACTCTTGAAGTACGCACATTCAATTTAGACATCAAATAATTCTCAAAGTTTAAAAATCAAAGAACTAGGAAAGAAAATAAAGAAGACAGAATAAGAAAAGGAATGAAGGCAGGAAAGAGGGAGAGATGGAATGAAAAGGAAAAAATAAGGGAAGAGACAGAGCAAGATCAAGAAGGTGGAATAGGGAGGAAGAATGAAAGGAAAGAAGGAGCAGAGGGAGGGATGCTGAAATAATGAGATAAATTAGCAAATACAACAGATACCTGGATCATCATATTTAGGAGGAAAAAGAAAATAAAGGAAGAATTAAAAATGTAAGCAAGAAAAATAAAAAAGTGAATTTATTGAAGAATCAAATTAAATATTAGCATTTTTTAAACGATGAAATTTAAATAGCTATAAAACCTCTGACTAAGAATTTGATAAAAGAGATATTTTAAAAATCCATATTATATATAAAATATAAAGAACCAGAGACTATAATATTTAATAGAAATACATGATACTGAGAAGAATAGCAAGATTACTCAGTAGTACAGAATGGAAATGCCTATCATATATCAGTACAAATTATACCAAAGTCTCTCTATATAGAGAAATGTAGATAGGTAGAGTAAAAGGAAAGACACATAATCAACATATAAGAACAATAAATACCAAAGTTTGTAGGATACAGTGAATGCAGAACATAGAAGTGTATAGCACTGATAGCATATAGCATAGTGTATTATTAAATAAGCTGTAAAATCAACAACCTAAGCTTTTACTTTGGAAAGCAAAAAATAAGGAAGAGCAAAATAAATCCGAAGTGAGGCGAAGAAAATAGATAAAAATTTTACTAGAATAAATGAAACTGTCAACAAGAAACCAAGAGAAAATCAACATAACTAAAAGTTCTTTGAAAATATCAGCAAATGCCGGGCGTGGTCTCACACACCTGTAATCCCAGCACTCGGGAGGCTGAGGCAGGAAGATCACGAGTTCAAAGCCAGCCTCAGCAACTTAGCGAGGCCCTTAGCAACTCAGTGAGATCCTGTCTCTAAATAAAATATAAAATAGGGTTGGGGATGTCTCAGTGGTGGAGTGCCCCTGGGTTCAATCCCCAGTACAAAAAAAAAAAAGAATATCAGCAAAATTGTTAAGCCAAATGGTAAGTTAAAAGACACAAATTACTAATGTCAGAAATGAAAGTGACATTATTGCAGAACTCACGGTCATAAAAAGAACGACAAAGCAATATTATGAAGAATAATATGCCCACAACTTTGATAATCAGATGAAATGGAACAATTCCTTGAAAAACACAATCTGTGAAAACTCACACATAAAAGATGGGAACAATCTGAAGATGCTTATATCATTACAGAGCTCTAGCCACACCTGAGACTATTAAACATATTGAGCAAATAATTATTAATCTTCCAAAACAGAAAGTGTCAGGTCCTGATGAGTTCACTGGTGAATTCCACCAAAACATTGCAGGAAACAATTATACAAATTCTGTGCAATATCTTCCAGAAGACAAAAGCAGAGGGAACACCCTCTGTTCTATGAGGTCAGGTTTGTTTTAATATCATATGCACACAGGATATTATAAGAAAAGAAAACTATGAACTAATATTTCTTATGAACATTCATGCAAATATTCCCAACAAAATACTGAATCCTACAACTTATAAATATTTATAGGCCACAACTGTGTGATATTCAGCCCAGGTATTCAAGACTGACTCAACATTTGAAAATCAATTCATGTAATCTATCACAATATGCTGAAGAATAAAATTCACATCATTGAATCAATAAATGCAGAAAAAGCATCTGACAAATATTTAACACCCATTTCTGATTGAAAACAAACAACTGAAAACTCTTTGTATGCTAGGAATAGAGGAGAACTTCCCCAAATTGATAAACATAATAGAAAAAATCTACAAAATACCCATATTGAACATCATTCTTAATGTTCAAATCCCGAAATGTTTCTACTAAGATCAAGAACAAGGCAAAGAGAGATCCTTTCTCAGCTGCTTTTAAATATTTTATTCCTTGCTAATTTATTTAATAAGACAGGAAAAAGACATAAAATGTTTATATATTGAAGAAGAAAGAAATAAAACTACTTCTTTTTTTGTAGATGACATATTCTTCTACAGAGAAATTAAAAAATAATGTACAAAACTCCTGGAACAAAATAAACAATTGCAGTATGTTCTCAGGATATGAGGTTTATATCCTAAGATCAATCACTTCAGTATATACCAGTAATTAACTAGTGGGGTTTGAAATTAAAAGGGGATTATCATTCACATTAGCAGCCACCAAATGAAATATTTTGGTATAGTCTAATAAGATATATTAGATCTGAGTGAAGATAGAAAACTCTGATGAAAGAAAAGAAAGAAGTAAATAAGTGAAGAGAGATTTCATGTTTATGAAGAAGTAGATTTAATGGTCAAGTCACAAATTCTTTTTATTTTTTCTGTGGTGCCAGGGATTGAACCCAGGGCCTTGTGCTTGCAAGGCAAGCACTCTACCAACTGAGCTATAGCCCCAGCCCCAAGACACAAATTCTTGTAATGTTGATCTACAGACGTTATATAACCCAATTAAAAAGATCAAAACAGATACTTACTTGTGAATACAGACAAATTGATTCTAAAATGAGTCAAAAGACCAGAGAAGCCAACTTAATATTGAAGAAGAAAAAGGTTCAAGGACTGATACCACCCAATTTTAAGACTGATTATCATTTTCTGCTAATCAAGGAGTGGTGTTAGCAAGTGAGTAGAAGGAAAGGTCAGTGGGAGAGAATGCAACAGAAGCTGGTAGACACACACCAATATGCTTAACTGCTGACCAAGAAGCAAAGATAATGCAACAGAACAAGTTAGCTTTTGAAAGAATCTACTGGACTTTCCCATAAATTATGGATTTAGATATAGTCCTTATATCTTTCACATAAATTCAGTCAAAATATATGATAAACTTGAATTCGAATTAGACTATAAAACTAGAAGATCATGAAGGATAAAACCAGACAGATGACATGGGATATGATGATGACCTTTGTGATACAGTACCAAGGGCATGATTCTGGGGGAAAAAAAGCAACTGATAATTTGGACTTTTAAAATTAAAAGCATCTATCTGCTTTGTGAAAGACAATGTGAAGAAAAATGAGAAGATAAATTATGACTGGGAGAAAATATTTGCAAAAGACCATCTGATAACAGAATGCAAAGTAATCTTAAAAATCAACCATAAGGAAACATGCAGTGTGATTTGAAAAGTAGCAAAAAGGCCTAAAGGGACAACAAGTGTATATAGAGGGAAAATAATTATATGAAAATATATTTGACCTACATGCCATTAGGGATATTCAGATGAGAACAACCAGATACCATTGCTCACTATAAGAATGACCCAAATCTAGAATACTGACAACACCAAATGCTGGCAAGTAGGAGGAACAATAGGAGGTCTCATTTATTGCTGATGGGAATGCGAAATGTTATAGCCAGTTTTCAAGACATTTTAGCAGCTGTTAACAAACTTCAGTATACTTTACCAATCTAGGAATCACAACTCATGGCATTTACTCAAATGAGTTAAAAGCATATGTCCACACACTGGCCTGGCAATATTATTCATAATTGCCAAATTTAGAGGCAATCAAGATGCCTGTAGTTTGGGGAATGGATACATAAAATATAGTACATCCAGACATGGGAATCTTGTTCTAGGGCTAAAAAGAAATGAAATCTTAAGCCATGGCAAAACAGAGGAAACTGAAATGCTTATTACTAGTGAAATAAGTCAATCTGAAAAATATATTGTGTGATTCTGACTACGTATGACATTCTATAAAGAGCAAAACTTTGTACACAGTAAAGGATCAGGGATTAGGTGGACAGGAGAAATGAGTAAGCAAAGCACAGTGGATTTTTATGGTGATGAAACTATTCTGCATGATACTACTGTGGTAAATACTCATCATTTTATTGTATCAAAATCCACAGAATAGTGGGCTGGGGATATAGCTCAGTTGGTAGAGTGCCTGCCTCGCAAGCACAAGGCCCTGGGTTCAATCCCCAGCACCACAAAAAACAAAAAAAAAAACCCAATGTACACTATCTAATGTGGAGGGACACTGAATGTGCTAATGATGTGTCCATATACATTTCTTGATTATAAAATGTGCCGCTGAGATACAGGATGAAAACAGGAGGGCAAATTGTGTTTGGAAAGGAGGTGTATGGAAACTCTGCACTTTTCCTTCAGTGTTGCTCTGAATCTAAAACTGCTTTAAATAAAGTTTTGCTAATTAAAACATGTTAATGACTGAGAATTCACTTAAAACTATGAATACATGAATAATCTCAAGACAAACCATTCTCATACAGATGGTAGCAAATGGACTAACACTAGAAACAAAAAGAACACAAAAACTACTAGCAAAAAAATCATGTAGTGACATGTCAGAGTGACAATTGACATCTCATTAGCAAATTGTATGCGCCAAGTGATAATGACCGCCTAAAGAATGTTAAGATTTTTCTTCGGAATACCTCCTAAGCCATAACAAATTGCCTCAATTAAAAATTATCCAACATTTATTTTTGCTTTCTAATAATTCCAGTAGTTATATAATATTGTTAAAAATATTTTGATATTTTAACTTTTAACAAATATTTATGGCTAATTTTTATATTTACAAACAAGAAAACACACAGGATTTTGGCATTTAAGTCTGCAGTTACCCTTCCCTTCAGTTTTTTAGTTTTTAAAGATTCAAAAGTTTTGCAAATGATAAATATCTACATGTATTTATTAATGGTGGTAACAGTATAAATAGGCAGACAAGCCTTAATTTATTTCAAACATTTTGTTTCCTATTTATTTTTAATATCAACATTATATTATGCCTTACCAAATGTCATTATTATTATATATGTAAAGGAAATAAGTATTTACTGAGTATCTACTTTTTACTAAGCCCTGTTAGTACTAATGGTTTTGGAATGAAAAAATGGAGATAAATACCAGACAAAATGTTTTTCATCTTATGATTATATGTAATTATATGAATATTTCAGTAAAATATAGTACTGCACATTTTGGGTGAAAGAACTAGAAAAATATTTCTCAGAAATGAATTATGATTTAAACAATTTGACCCTGGTGGCTCAGGAGGCTGGGACAGGAGGATCACAAGTTCAAGACTAGTCTCAGCAATTTAATGTGGCTATAAACAACTTAGTGAGTCCCTGTCTGGAAAAAAAAAATAAAAAGGGCTGGGTGATTTAGCACCTCTGGTTCAATCCCCAGTACCAAAGAAATGAAGCAATGAAAAATAAATAAAGGATTAGTACACAGAAAATTTCTAAACCTGAGTAATAAATATATATTGTAAAAGGTGCCTTGAGACAACTTGGCATCTTGGGGGAATTAAAGCAATTTAATACAATTGTAATTATGTACAAGGTGGAAAATGTAGTGAGAGATGAATTTTATTGTTCAATAGTTGCCAAAAACATGAAGGAAACTCTCAGGCATATAAAAAAGATATTGTTATGAATGAAATAGAGTGATGTGTAAAAACTATTGAAATAAAAATGGCTGGATAAAAATCTATTTTTTACATCAATTACTCAGAAGTTATGAAAACACAGCAGGATAAGTAAGGAATAGTAGGATAAGCACTACATAGAAAAATATTGCAAAAATTCAAAGAGGAAATTAAAAAGATATAATCAACATATTTATAACTGTTTGTTTTAATTTGAAAATCTGTATAAAATATATTGTAGTGTTACAAAAATTTGGAGTACTTTCTGTTTTTCCTAATAACTTTTTTAATCTGTATATCTGTGGTCACATAATCATTTTTTATTTGGTCTTATTTTTTACCTTTGATTATTTATATATTGTTTGATTCTAATCTTATTTGATCTACTAGCATTTTATTGATATAACATTTTAAGTATTGCCGTTTGATCCATAACCCATTCTCATGACACAGTTCAACCTAATAAATGACACTGAATTTCCATATTATGTTTTGGACCCTCCGACCTCTGGGCTGTTTACATCATTGATTCACCTGATTCACCTGATTGGTTATCCATCAAGGAAGGATGATCTTACAGTGATGAAGAATTGGCACTTGATTTTGATATCATTCTGTGAAACAGAAAATGTAAATTATAAATGGAGAGATAGCATGAAGTTCTGCTTTCAATTTTTTAATTTCATGATCTACAGCTGGAAATAGAGGGGTATAATGATTAAGTCCTGGGAATATTTATTATATGCTAGACTCGTGAAGTTATCGATAGGAGTGAAATTTCCCAGGAAGTATATCAAGAGTGAGAAGGAAAGAAAAGGGCACAAAGAGAAGGAAGAGAAAAGGAGAGGCAAGGTGGGAGAAAAGTGTACAGCATAAAGGAAGAGAAGGAAACTAGGATGAAACAGGAAAAAAATGGATACCATGGAAAAAATATCCTGGAATTAATTTTTTAAAAACCAGGGTAGTAACATATGAGAACTTTCTAGAAATATTTACAGCAAATATATTTTCCTTCATAATTATGCACATTCCTTTGCAGGAAGAGGAGCCAATGAAATAGCTGGGGCCTGAAGGGGATACAAAATGGATTAAAAATGGGTGTCATAAAAGGAAAGGAAAAGATATAAAAAGAAGAAAACCGCATGTATCACTCCAAAAACAAGTTAGAAAGGTATTTAAAGTAGTTGGTACGTTCCACTACCCAGATATCATATTCTTAACAAAAAAGAGAGAAAAAGTTATATACATATATAGTTGTATACATTCATATATATACATGAATATATGTACATATATATTTATACGTTCATATTTATGTGCATATATACTGAATAATAGGAGAATTAAGTAGATTTAAGTTGGTTGGTTATAACAGACATGAGACAGTAAATATCTTTAAGATAATTTCTTCTCTAAAGAAGGTAAAGATAGGTAGTAGAAGGTAAAGAAGGTAGTTTCTAACGAAACTAGGAGGGAGAGGGAAGATAAGTAGCAGAATTTAGAGAAAGGCTTATATTTGAGTGATTTTTGTTTTACAGTTTATTTGCTGTTTTAATTTTAGAAGAGAAAACAATGGAATAATTTTAGATAAGTAACAATATCAAACTGTACAGGTAATTGATGAAATATTGTCACTTAAGGATTCCTTTGAAATATATTCTCTAGGCACAATAAGGAAAATAATCAATCATTTTTGTTTGTCTTTTTAAATGACAATGTGGTAATCATTTCCCCTCCTACCATTTTCCATGAATTAAATGGAGTGTAAGTAAATACAAAATTATAAATTCTTTGAATTGTAAGTAAATAATTGTTATGAATGGTCTATTGCAAATTAAAACAATACAGATGCTGTTAAATTGAAGAAACTGTTGTCTCTCCAGAGAGCAGTTCGTACAATTCTATACAGGAATTTCATTCTTAGGTTCTGCAACCTTATAACATAGAAGACAAGTACTGGGAGAAAGGAAAATTCTTTTATTAAGGTGAGGTCATTTATAGCATAAAAATTTGCTGACTCTTTATTTGAAGACTACAATTTAATATGGTACTCATAAAACAACTTCTAATGCTAGTAAATATTGGTAAATACATTAATAAATAATAAACTTTGTACTTCATTAATTCAAACTATATCTGTACATTTAACAGAAGAATGTTTTAGTTGATTGGATAGCATAGAATATTTATTTATCAGATTTATTTATTTTTTCTTCTTCTTTCAGATCTTTATTTTGGAGCAGATATTCTCATCCTTGTGAAATGAATGATTATATGGTTTCAAGGACTAAAATAACAAGGCCTACTGGATGATAAGACTTTTCCTAACTTCTCAATTAATGTACATACTTTATCAACTAATTTTATTTCCAATGAAACATAACGTACAGTACCAATTCTGCCAATACTGCTAGATGGTTGTTTATTCTTGAGGTGAAATGCTCCAAAAAGAAACATGCCAGAAAAAGAAAACTTAAAAAATTAGTCAAGAATAAATACAAAAGGATGAAAAAGTATAATTGAAGGGAGAGGGAAATAGAGGTAAAGATACAAGCATGTATAGAGAGGGAATGATTGAGTGGGAATAGTGAGCAGAGTACCAAGACAGATGAGGGCAAGGAAATCATATAGAGGCAGGAAGGATACGGAGGCAGGTAACACATGTACAGGCTGTGATAAGGCATAGAAAATCCTCTCCCCTGCAGGCAATTGAATGAAAGTGATCATGAAGGGCATGTTTGGAGACACCTGATTTTGCAAAGGCTGATCATTCCTAATTCATTTAAATTGCCCTCTATTTTCTTTTTTATGCTAACAAAAGGACTTCAGAGAACCGTAGTTGACTACATCAATGCCAAAATTAACTAAAACTTTCAAAGTAAAATCAGAACTTTATTTTAGTATTAGTGCCTTTGTGTTAATATTGGTGATCTACATAGAACATTCAAATATTAGCATAAAAACTGAGCTGAATCTCTGAAGTCAGTGACAGTACCCTTATCATTACCAAAAAGTTCATTAGGAAGGTGTACACTATGTAGCCAGCTACATTTGCAACATTATTAGCAAAACTGTCATTCCCATGTTCTCTAATTCCTAGAAGGACTGCAACTAGAAGCCATTGTAATCTTTTATACTGAATGATTCTCTTTAATATTTCCAAGGAAAGTTTATTAATGTCTCTTATATTAGTCAATATCCATTCACTTTCCATTTATCTTCCTAACACATTTTTAAGAATTAGCCTTGTGCCATACATTGGGATACATACTAATGGAATGGAGAAGGACAGAGTTGAGTTGAATTTTCAATAATTAATGTACTTATCTTTGGAATGCCAAGTAAAGAACTGTGCACACTAGACACTGGTCTAGCTTACTGTGGTAAAAACCCTGACTCAATTAGTTCATGTCAAAATTTATTTTTGCTAAGAAATTCTCTTTGGTTAGGGAAATAATTTTCAAGTCCAATATGAAATAAACTTGAAGATTCATGAATTCATTGGGATGAGAGGAAAATCCAAAATGTTTAACTAAGTTGTAGACTAGAGGGTGAACAGGATCCCAGGGAAATAACAGGTCAAAAATGAGAAGGAATGACACACATGGAGAGAGAGTCAGGCCAAACAACATGGTTGGAGGCTAATGTCTGGATTACCAAAGAGGGCTAAAGGCTATTTATAAGGGAAGGGAAATGGCGTGTCATTTGTAAAGAATCTTTTGTTGAACACTGTCACAGAGAATCTCCTAGAGTTATGCTTCTGTGTCCAGACAATATTTCTTTTCAGTGGTATGATTTGTAACACAGAGTAGAGAAAACCAAGGATTTTATGTGCTTTAACAGTATAAGCACGATGACTGCACATAGATGCAGAAAGAGAATTCCATAAAAGCTGGAAATCAGATCAGATGTGAATAGAAAACAGTACCAGGAAGAAAATTCTAAAGGAATAATGAGAGGGCACAGGATTTCACACAGGACCTGTGGCATGGTTTGGACACATCTTATCTGGATATTCAGGACCACATCACATTCAAGTTATCCCAAGAATATCAAGGTGTCTGTTCATCCCAACTTGAAAGTCTGAAAATGAAAGTTTCCTAAGGTCACAAGGCAAATACTCATTGTTATCATTCTCCTCTCGAAATAATAATTTTGTCTCCTAACTCTTCCCATTTCCTCTCTCTCTCTCTCTTTCTCTTCCAGGGTGCCAACTGCTGTGAACTCTATTTTTTTGCCAATTGACAATAATAATGGTCTTTCAGAATCAAGTTGAAAATTTCTGCTATAAGAATGCTGAGTTTCCATTTCGTTAGAGTAACTTTTTACACTTAGTCATACAGAGTGAAACTTTCACCGACCCCCAGCTATCCATGTTGTGAGCCAGTCAAAGAAAAAAAAAAACCAACTGGTACTGGGTAAAAAGTTTTGACTACTCTTACAGCATCCCTCCATTGGCATTACCTTTCTCTGTAGCCTACTTTTTATTTGTCTAGCCATTAAGTGCATTTCCACTTATGTCACAGTCAATGCAATGACTCTTAAAATCTTCTAATTAAACCTATTAGAAGCTTCCTTTATAAAGCATATTAACTGAGAAGCACCTCTGTAAGTGAAACTACAAAGATTAGAAACTCCCTACACGTGTAAAGTATTTCTTATTTGTTTAATATTGTTTTTAATGTATAGATTTAGCTAATGTAATGCCTTAATTTAATTTTAGTTTTTTTGAGAGGCAGTTCCATTTCATTTATTGTTATAGGAAATTTTAGGTTACTTCTTAAAATTAAGACCAAAGAAATTTTAAAAATCCTAATGTAACTTATGCCTTAATTTTGTATGTTTGCATTAATAGAATCTTACTTGTAAACAAACAGCACCATGAAAATTGTACATCATAGAACATGTACCTGGCATTTTTTATATTAAATGTTTCTTAA
This sequence comes from Glaucomys volans, assembly GCA_020662805.1. NCBI lineage: Eukaryota > Metazoa > Chordata > Mammalia > Rodentia > Sciuridae > Glaucomys > Glaucomys volans. Next base: position 29,682 of record JAJEJO010003530.1, read on the forward strand.
ATATTCATCAAAATAACTAATGGAATTGTCCTGTGACTAGTACCACAAATATTTATAAAATTTATAGTAATTAATAAGTGAGAGCATATGTTATAAAAAAGCACTTCTACTTTCTAGAAAGTAATACTATGTGAAATATTCACTTTGTAATATATTCAGAGACACTACTTCAAAAATAGCATTTATATTGTGTTTTATTTTCCCATTTATACACAGCATTGCAAAAGTCAAGTATTCTGTTTCAGAATCATTGGTCATGTAAGCTAAGGTTGAATATTTGGGTTGCCAAGTTTTGTAGTTTTGAAAAATGCAGAAATATCATGTACCCATTATTGCACTATCAGAGAATAATATTAGCACCCTAAAAAAGTTCTGCTTTATCCAACACTCTCCCCTTCCTAAAGTCTCTGCAATCACTGATCTGTTTTCAATTCCCATAGTTTTGTCTTTCTTAGGATGAAATAAGGCTTTCTGAGAATAGTAAGAAAGATGATACTTGAAGAATGGGTAGGAATATTATTCAATAAGATGAAAAAACATTTAATAAGGTGGAAAAATGGAATGACATAGATTTGAGACCAAGAGAATGATTTAATTATTGTTAGACATGTTGAATTTTAGATTTTTTTTTCAGGTAGATTTATACCCTATGTGAACTATTGGGGTTTCAAGCACAGCGTAGATGGGCTGGTGATATGAATTTACTGATCTATGCCATGCTACACATATAAAGCAAGTAAAGCCCTGGGGAAAAATTTTGTAGAATTGCATAATTAAAATTACAGGGTAACTTAAAAGTGTTTAAAAAAGTAAAAATTATGGATCAGGTTGACTATACCTTTTGGGTTTTTGAAAGAAATGCAAATAGAAAATCCCAAGTTCTAGATTTCCTGAGATAAATCAATTAGGAAACACCTCACTAGATTATGATTCCTGGAAGTCTGCTGCAGAGATGATTAACATTTGCTGAATATTTATGTACTTTTCAGATTTCTTACTCAACCTACAGTTGGAGTCATGTGATTGAGTTGTGGCAGAGGCCAGTTACACTATCATGAAAATAGTTTTTATAATGAGGGAAGTCTTAAAAAAAGATTTTAAAGGAAGAGATTAAGGATGGTGAATCAGATTTTTACGTTATAATGAACATTGCCATTTCATTAGTGTTCTAAAGCATTGGTCAATTATGACAGAGCTATGAGAATATGACTTAACAGGGAATGTGTATAGGGTGGAGGACGTAGGATTACTGGTAGGAAAGAAGTTTGGTAAGATCAATTACTGAATATTACCATCCCTTATCAATGAGGTTATTTCTTGCATCTTTAATATGACTAGATTTTTTTTTTAATCACAATCTGCATTTCCTACTGGAATTTTTTTCTCCTAAATAGACTTTTTTAAAAAAATTGCATGCATTAAGATTCAAAGTTTAGGTGGTGACGTTTTGCAGGTTTTAAAAAATGCAGAGCATTATGTATTCATCATAACAATACCAAAGAATAGTATCACCACCCTGAAAAATGTAATGCGTTTCATGCATTCAACTCTTGTGCTTCCTGAACTCCTGTCAGTCACTGATCTGTGTACTCTCCCTGTAGTTTAGCCTTTATCAGAATGTCAGAATAATGAAACTATGCATTATATAGTCTTTCTCAATGATCTACTTTTGCTTAAAAATATACATTTAGCATTGATTCCTGTTTTTGCATGACTTAATAAGTTAATTTTTATTGTAGACTAGTATTCTATCATATGGTGGAATTCCAGTTAGTTTATTCATGCACTTATGCAGGATGTTATGGTTGTTTGCATTATGAATAATGCTACCATAGGCATTATGGTGTTGTTTTAAATATGTTTAAACATTTTGAAATTATAATTTAAACCTTAAGGGTAAAACCTGAAAAAGTGCTCTGTTTTTGGCAGGGAGTAAATGTACCTTTTTGTATTTCCACCAAATAAACTCAGAGTTTGTTATTTAATCACATGTCAGAGTTTGAGTTTTCTCTCAGTACAATGCAACCACTACATACACATAAAATACTTACTTGTTAATTTAATAATTTTCCCTTGGTTCACCCAACAGGCAGTGCACATGAATCCAAAGACTACAGTTTGGGACAAGTGTCCATGAACTGAAAAACCACAATTCCAACTTTCAAAACTCATTCTTAAATTTTTTTATAGGACACTCAGGTCATTTTTACTTCTCAGCAAGATGTTGCACTATTATTTGATTATCAGCCTACCTCAGCACAATAAAAAAATATTGCATTTCAATTTGAGGGACTAAAGTAAAACTTCAAAAGTACTAGATTTCTTAACAGCTGAGTAAGGTCATTACAAACAAGCTTGTGTTTACATTCTGCTGAAAACCCCTGTGTAGTCTCAGCACTTAACAAAATCTATCAGGCCCCAAGGACCCTGTCAGGTTAAATGATGGCACAACTTTTTAAAAGGAGTCAATTACTTCAGCATAAGTCATTCAGAGCCAACTTATAAAAAATGACCAAAATCAAATCTTTATTTTTATAACTGTATAAATGTAATCCAAATGTCTCCACCACTAGTTTCTCCAAAAGAAAAGTGCTATAAATAGGCAAACTATATGTGCTCACTGATGTGTATTTGGACTTCCTAGATGTCTTATTGGGTCTAAGTACAGACCACTCACTCACAGTAATAGATTTTTAGTATAAAGAGTAGCAAGATGTTCAGCCTTTTTAGATTTTCCACATACACATTGTGCTTCTGGATGATAATGGAGAAAATCTGCAGCATGACATCATTCAGCTAGGTTGCATCATTCTTTTAAATGGAATCATTATCAATGTCATCATCTTTGCTGTCAGACCTTACAGTTTCAACTTTTGTTACACTGGCAGTCTTTGAATACCCCAACTCAATGTTCCCATCTTCATCTTTTTTACCACCAGTGATTCTTCCTCTGTCTCCTTCAACTGCTTTATAAATGGTTGGCTTTGATGTGAATCTCTTTGAAGAACATTTTTGAGGACTATTTCTTAGAAGCATTTTCCAACAGCTGATAATGACCTCCTCTTCTGAGTGTTCTGTGCCACACACATTCTTCAAGATATGTGGAATCTTGGAGGGGAGCTGAGCTTGGTGGGTTATCACTGCAAACTCCAACCATGAAGAAGGTACCACTGAACTTTTTTGTTACTGTGACAAAATCTTAAGAAATGGTGCCTGCTGGATGGTGAAGCATTCTTACCCTAGTCACTCAAACTGACAATGATAATCATAAAGATGATGCAAGATCAAATTGCCAGTCCACTAAAATGTGAGCAAAATAAATAAATGTCATATGCCAAAAAAAGTAATCTGATTTTTAATGTATGTGTATGCATTATTAAAATAAAATAAAATGATTAAAAATAAAACAAATTAATAAAAAGAAATGGTGCCTGTGTTTCTTAATCAGTTCACCAATCTTCTTTTTAAAAAGAACTTCACTCAGAACAAGAGGGCCCATGGCTTTTCCATCTAATCTTTTTGTTTGTGTAACAATTTATTTGTCAGGTGAGGCAATGATACCCTTGTCTGTCTTTCTTTTTCTTAACAAAATCTAACAGGATATTGACGTACTTATGCAGTACTTTCCAAATCATCACTGAGTATCAGAACTTCTGCATGGTCACTAATTTCATCCATTCTACTCCTTTGAGTTTTCTCAGTTGTGTGCTTCCCCCAACCCTCCTCCTCCTCTTCTTCTACAGCATGTGGAGGAGCACTGATCTCATTTGGGCTAGTGGTGGTGGTGTCCCACTGCTGAATACAGATCCATTTTCCATGTCTTTGCCCTTTCTATTTTTCTTTTCTTTTTTTTTTCTTTCCTGTACCACTATCACTATTCACAGGTAGGTTTTTGAGAATGAGCATGCAGAGTTTATGATGTGTACCAAGAATTCCTCTGTAGCCATAGGCTTTACAAGAATTACTTATTGTTTACTATTTTGGATTAACATGCAGATCTATTTCAGGATTTTTACATTCAGGACTGAGAAACAAGAATGAATGAACCCATCCAGCATGTCTTGCAGCTTATTTGCCTTGTGCGATTCATTGACAATATAAAGGTCATTTTTAACATCAAACTGTGTCTGTGTACCCAGCTCATAGCCTAAATATTTGGTGGGATATATTGGAGGCTGATTAAGTGCCTTTGCAGTGTCAAACATGTTTACTATAACTGTCTTGATTCCATTTCCTTTGCTCTCAATCTTGGCAATCAAATGGTGGTAGAGGGGCAGGGTGAGACATCTTGTAGTGATGGAACTGGTCTGGCATGCTGCAGTTGACATTAACAGACATTTGGCTTATTAGTGGTTTTATCAATAAGACCAAGAGAGCTGTGATTGCATCTTTTGGTATCATCTTTCTGGAGAGGAAAGGATGACATAAATGACTGAAAGAGTTCTCAGTCTCTGACATGAAAAAAAAAAAAAAATCACCACTAAGGCTATAACCTCCTTGTTTATATACTATATTTCCCTAACACAGATACCAAAAATACGCAAGAGCTCATTTTCCTCAAGTAAAAATATAAACTCAACATGGCTTTCTGGGGACTGGGAGGCAGAAGTGGTGGAAATCTGGTTGGGTCTGGAGCTGCTGGGTGGGCCAGTGGATGGATGGACGGGCAAGTACTGCCCTGGAGAACAGCGCATGGGTTCGGTTGTCCCAGCAACTTCAGCATCAACACCTACAGTGCTAAATCTGGCAAATTCTGGATTTTCCTCTCTCTGACCTATGTGATGGTTTTTGTGTGGACATAAATTTTCAAGTAAATTGGGAAAATAACCAGATGTGTGTGGGTATGACTGCTGGATCATAGTTGAAGAGATGAATTGTCTAATAAACGGGTGTGCCATTTTGCAGGACTTTGAGTAAACTGTTGCTTTGGATTCCCACTACCAACTGGTACTGTCTATTTTTTTTTAATAAATTGTAGCCATTCTAATAAGTAAATACTGGTATCTCAGTGCTCTTTTTCCATGTTCCAAGTTGATTTGCCATCTGGATATGTCTTTTTGCCAGGCATTGGTGGTATAGATATTTTTTCTTTTTTGTTATTTTCAATTGTTGAATTTTTTTAAAGTTCTTTGTGTATTTTATATTCATTCTTATCAAATATATTTTGCAAATATTTTCTTCACATCTTTAAATGCTCTTTCTCCCCCAATTCTCTTAAAAGTGATTTTTAATAATAATAATTTCAATAAAGTCAAACTTACCATGTTTATCTTTCAGATATGATGCTTTTGATATGGTACATAAATCTTAGCAACAAAACTAAAGTAATGTATATTTTCTCCTTTGCTGCTTCTAGAAATTTTACAGTTTTTAAATTTTTTTCACCCAGTTCTACCATCCATTTTGAACTGGTCTTCATGTCACGTGTAACCTCTGCATCTAATTTCCTTTGTTAGCAGTTAGACGTTCAGTAGTACATAGAAAAGACTATCATTTCTCCATTGATTTTGTCATACATTTTAGTCAAAAATCAGATGACTGTATTTGTGGCTGCTTGCTCGTGGACTCTTCATTGATCCAGATCTATCCTTTTGCAAACACCATGTTGCATTGATTACTGGGGCTCTACAGCAAATTTTGAAATTGGGTAAGGTGAGTTTTCAAGCTTTCTACTTCATCCATTTCAATATTGCATCTCCTAAAATAGATCTCTTGCCTTTTCATAAAACTTTTGCAAAAACTTTGATGAATATCTGCAAAACAGCTTTCTGGATTTTTATTTTATCATGTTGTCTCTAACTAACTTTGAGAATGAATAAAATGCTAATATTATGAAGCTTTCCAATTCATGAATAAAATATTTCTTCATTTATTTAGGTCTTAGATATTTCATGAGTTTTCTTTAGTATTCTCATACATATTATATTGCATATATGTGTATGTATACACAAATATATATACATATATAGTTAGATTTATACTTATATAATTTATTTTCTGGCATTGTGCATGATATACATTTAATTTGAAATCCTAGTTTTGCTTTGTTGGTGGGATGTTGGAAGGCTTCTGACTTTTTTCTTTATTTTGGTAAAATATGTTACATAAAATTTATCATTTTTATAATTTAAAATACACAATTTGGTGGCATTAAGTGCATCACAATGTTGTTGTGCAACAATCACCACATCTAATTCCATACTTTTACATTTCCTTAATGAAAGAAACTCCATGTCCTTTAAGCAGTTAATCCCTATTTCCTCTTCCACAAGCCCTGGCAATTATTTAATCTGCTTTCTGTCTCTATAGATCAGTATCTACCAACACTGTAACATTTTACTATTTATTTTTTTCTTTAATTTGTTACTTATTTTCTGTATTATTTAGATTTAGTTAAGAATTTACTTTAATACGCCAAATATTTCACTCCTGTCTCTCTGCTTCAAATGTTTTTGATGAGAAGTGATTTTTATTGCTTCAATGTACATGAATTTTACATATATTCCCCTTGTGGCCCTTATTGGTTTTGGTTTCCTGTAGTTTGAATATAACTTGCCTCAGAGTGTGTGCATGTGTGTGTACCCACGTGTGCACGTGCACACTTTTCTGTGCCTTTGTATTTATTGTGTTAGGTATTCTCCCAGCTTTATAGGTATCTGTGGTTTCATGCCTGTCATTAGTTTGGAAAGTTTTTAACTATTACTACTAGATGTATTCGATTTTGTTTTCTCTTTTCTCTACTTCTGTTACTGCAATTGGTATTTATTATGATTTGGATATTAAATCTACTGAAACCTCACCTATTGAAGGTTGTTTCCCAGCTGATAATGCTATTGGGAGATTCTGGAAACTTCAGAAGGCAGAGCTGAATTGGAAGAGGTGAGTCACTGGAATCATGTTTTAGAAGGGTATATTTTGTCCCCAGAGCTTGGCTCATTCTCTCTTTCTGCTTGCCGACTCCCATGAGGTGAGAATTCTGCATACTCCCCACCATAATGTTCTGATTCACCATAAGTGCATAGAGATGGGGCCAAGTAATGGGGCCAAGTGAACCTTCTGAAACTTTGTGTCAAAATAAATTTTTCTTTTTAAAGTTAGGTATTTTGTCACAGTGATGAAAAGCTGACTAACCTATGCTATACCTTCTGATGTCATCCAACACTGCCTGGCTGATTTTTCATTTTTGCTCAATTTTCCTCTTTTCATTTTAGTTTAGGAATTTTCCATTGATTTATCTTTAAATTAATTTTTCTCCTCAGTCTTTTATGCTTATTAAATATATTATTCATTTGTATAATTTTTAAAATTTTTTAGTCTTTCTGTTTGAAACTTTCTTATAACATCTATGTTTCCATTTCCCTTCTGTTCTTGAATGTTACCCATTTTTATTGGATCCCTTAATATATTAATTATAGTTATTTTAAATGCTTTGTCTTATGTTGCCAGTATCTGTATCATAAGTGAATCTGATTTTGATATTTTTGTTTGTGTTCACTTGCTTTTTGTATATCTAAAGTTCAGTCTACACAATTAGGAAATAATAGGCTTTGGAAAATATGAAATTAGTAAATGTTCTTGTGAAAGTGAAATTTATGGTAATTAAGAACGTGTTAATATTCACTGTAGCTGCAGGTACCAGAAGCTTCAACTTTCTTTAATGCTTTTGTCTTCTCTCTTGACTTTCAGGCTTCCACATATAGGTTCTGTCCTAGGTATTCTGAGTCTTTCATCTGTATTCTGATGTTACTTTGCTGGTGATCTGTTGATGTTGTGGTAATTTCACCACATGGGGGTCCAAGGAGGATTATAAGGGCAAAGGAGACCTCTACACTTGGAACTGCAAGGTTCTTGACCATATCACAGAAAAGAATTCAAGTATATGTCAGGTATGAGAAACAGAGAAAGAGATTTATTATAAAGGGAGGTACACCGTGGAGAGTGGGAATGCAGGGTATACAAGTGATGTGAGTGAGAGATAGAGAGAGAGAGAGAGAGAGAGAGAGAGAGAGAGAACACGTTGCCTTTTTTGGTCTAGGTTTTTAACATTCATAGAGGATCAGTAGAGCTAGGGGGTTGAACTAGGGATGAGTCAGGAAGGGCATTACACAATTTTGCACCAGTTTTTCTTGTGTTTGTGCCTTGCTCTCTCACATTCTAATCATGCTACTTCCTAGAGCATGTCTTGTAAGCATCTTAAATCTCCACCCAGGTCTGCATCTTACTACAATATTATAATGAGGTTAGGATCACTACTTGGTCACCAAAGTCTTAAATGTGCATGTTCCCTTAAGGCGTGGTTCCTCCAGATGCTGATCTACAAGCTATGCACAAGGATGTGATGCAAGGACTTGGGCTATGTTGCTCAGAAATTGTTGCTTCTGCATTCCAGTGTTTTATGGGTGTTTCTTTTTTGAGACTGAGTGTTCTTCCTATATTCCTATATTTCATGTAGGAAAAGGGGGGTATTTATTATTCTGGTCAAGGTTCAGTATTTTAGTGGGTTTGTTTCTTTGTTTCTTTGTAAATTTCTTATTTTTTTCCATGATATGACATTTTTCCTACCCATCACTCTTTCCCTGACTACAGCATCCCCATGTATTTCATCAAGATCTGACTACTACTGATAATGCTTATTCACCCCTACAGTGGGACAGGATAGCTGGAGAATGCTGGGATATTGAAAAATTTCCACTTCTATTCAGAGTATATTTCAGAACAACTGGGTCAGAGCTCCTTCATCAGGACACTAGGCCTTTGTTATGGAGAATACTCTGACCAAATTTTCCCATTTTACTCTTTTCTTATGCTTAAAGAGTTAGGAGGAATTTCCTTGCACAGTGAAGTTGAGAACATGGTCAGCTTACTGGTTGTAATGTCTCAGACTATGACAGAAGTTTCTTACTCTATTCCACGTTCTATCTACAGCAACTCACGAAAGTTACCAATCCTCTAGGCATTCTTATCCTTTGATGAATTCTGTCATTTCTGTTCTAAGTAATTAAATCTCAGTTCTCTTCCTGTCTGAATGCACACTTTCCTCCACATTGTGGGGTCATGGTTGGGGTCATGGTTTGCTCTGAAACTTCCATTCTCTGAAGAATCCAAGAAAAACCATTGATTTTCAGCTTGTATAACAATGTTTTTCTTACTCAAGAATGGGGGGATGAATGGCCAAGTACTTTCCATGTTGGAAATGGAACTGTTATTCTAAGTTTTTCCTTCACATTTAAACATATGCCACTTTGAGGTGGTTTGGTTAGTCACTGATGAAAATAAATATATTCCTGAAATAAGTCATTTTGGGTTTTAAAAATAAATTGTGATTACCTGAAGATTAAGAACTTTGAGATTGACAGTGTTAAAATATCATAGATTTCTTTCATCAGGGGAGCTTTTAAAATATATCAATACCTGTGCTCTACCCCGAGAGATTCTAACTTAATAGGTTTGGGATGGGCTCAAGCATCAATACTTTTTGATATCTCCCCAGGAAATGCTAATGTGCCAACGAGGGTTGAGAACAACTGCCTTACAGAAACTTAAAAGAGCATCTCTAGATACAATTTAAGATACGGCATTGAATTTTTCCCAGTAAGGGAAGGAGAGGAAGCTTTCAATATGTCCCATTTAAGAGTTGAACAATTTATCTGAAAATTGTTCAAAACTCTTATGTAGTAGAAAAAGAGTGTTTTGTCATTTCACTCAAGAAGCAAGAGAGAGTCTTAATTGTTTCAATCCGGGTAGTTATTCTACTTGAAACATTTTCTAAGGACTATTGCTTTTCTTACAGTCTGTACTGTACTTCTTTTGGTAAACAGGAGGACTGATAGCAGTTTAAAAGCCTTGAGATTTCTCAAGACAACTAAAACTACTTCACAGGTGTATGTGAGCCTACTCTACAATGGTATTCTCTCAGAATTTGTAATGAGTCATATTGAAGAAGGATTTGACAAACACAAAGTTGTATAAATGTCAACTGTAATATTTTAGCAACCATGATGAATGATTTGTTGAGGTTATATGGTACAAAAACTGTGAGTAGTCATCTTAAACTAGTGGATATATCAGTGGCACAGCAATAGACCAAAGGATAAGAACCACCAATGAGGCTCCTAAAATATTTCAAATCTGGTACTAATGTACAACTACAACTGTCAGACCATTATGTGTCTACTTAAATTTTCACAAAGTTGTTCTCACATTTCTGTGAGATTTTATATTTATTGTAAAAATTATCTCTTACTTGAAGTTGCTTGACATGTCTCTTTTGCTTGCATTCAAATGTGTTCAATTAAATTTTCCAAGGCACTATGTTATCTCATCAAATAGAGACAGGTGTTTGTAGTCATTGTAGTCTATATTTAAACCTCAATCCCAGAAATGTTTAGGTCTCTCACTTAATTAGAAAATCTTGTGGTACTGGTGGAGATAATTGGCAAAATTCAAGCCCTGTTTCTGAGAACAGTTGTTAGAACTTTCAAAACTGGAGCCAAAGTTTGAAAACATTCACTAGTGTATCATGAGGAAAGATGTAGAATAAACAAGATAAAAATCTTAAACCAGAAAAAGCTGATTTCCAAAATAAATTTCACTTGTCCAGTCTAAAATCACATTTTTTTCCTTGGAATTCTAAGATGGAATTTGGAAAGGCTGAATCAATTAAAGTAAGGGATTTACACTGAAAGAAAAAAATTAAGCTGTGCTTTTAGTGAATTTAAGAGAATAGAAAGGACATTTATAACTGATAATGAAAAGGTGACTTCAGGGACCTTTACCTAGAGAGAAAAGCCTTCATTTTTTAGATGCTTTAAAGTCTCATTTGTATGAGAGAGTAAGGATGATATTTTGGACATGGTAGGAACTAAGAGAATAATAACTTTATTTTCTAACTGATGAACTTGAGCATGTGAATATTAACACAGTTTGTATGACATGACTTAGAAGTACTTTGATTGAGCCAAATTTCAGTTAAGTGTAAACACTAGCAGATGTTATAAACAGTATAGAAGTCTGGGAAGATATTTCAAGCAGATTTCTGGAAAAAAAAAAAAGTTTTGCTGGTCTCCCATCTGAGGCCAGAGATTACACAAATATTGGCTAATTGAGACCTCTGTGTAAGTTATTTAGGTAATAAACATGAAACTGGTTTGCATAAAAAGAAGTTATCCTGAACATTTGAGGTGTATTATCTGTCTCCTTGTTTTTAGTTTATGTACCATAACAGACCCTATAAACTGTGCTAATATCTACCATTTTCACAAAGTTGTACGACCATCACCAATATCTAATTACTGAATATTTTCATCACCTAAAAAAGAAATCTGATGCCCATTATCAAGGCCTTGCCAAATCCTCCTATTTGACAGCTCCTGGCAATCACTAATATTTTGTTCTGCTCTCTGAAAGTCTAGTCCAGAAAATTCATGTATGAAAAATTTTATATGTTTTGTCTCTTTTGTCTTGTTTTGTTCCCATAACACAAGATTTACCCATGTCATAGTACATGTCAGCACTTCATTTGCTTCTGTGGTTGAATATGTTCCACTGTCTGGTGGATTCATTTCTTAGGGATGTTGCAACCAAAGTGGGTGACTTAGAACAGCAGGAGTGTAGTCTCTCAGTTACAGAGGATTACAAGGCCAAATTGGAGACATTGGCAGGGCCATAGTCCCTTTAAGACTCTGCATACAATCTTTGCTTGCTTTTTCCTAGATTTGGGAATGTTTACATCCTTGATTTTCCTTGGTTTGCAGTTGCCTCACTTCAGTCTCCTTCTCTGTCATCACTTGGCCTTCTTCCTGTGTGTCTCCATCTTCATGTGAAATTTTCCTCTTTGTATATGGACACAAGTTGTATTGCATTAATGTCCCATAATGGCCTCATCTTGTTCACATTTTCAAGGACCTTTTTCAAAATAAGGTTAAATTAACAGGGACCTTCAGTTGAGACTCCTACACATCCTTATGGAGACACAGTTCAACCCACACCATGTAGATAGCCCATATTTTGTTACTCAGTTCATAATTAGATGAACATTTTGCTTGTATCCTCCTTTGACTATTGGGAATAATGTCACTATGAATATTCACATACAAGTTTTGTACATTGATTTTACTTGTTGTTCATATATGCATTTTTGTGGGTCAGTTATTCCTAGGGCATATATCTTGAAGGGTAATAACTGGGTCGTATGGTGACCCTGTTATCTTTTTTTTTTTAATGATGGTCAAACTGGATTTTCAAGTGTCTATATTAGTTTCACATTTCCATCAGTAAATGTTTCAAATTTCTCCACATCTTCGCCAATACTTTTTTAAATGTTTGTAGTTTTGACTGTCTCTGTCAAGTGGGTGTGAAATTATATCTTTTTTTGGCTTTGATTGGTATTTTCCTAAAGATACTGATCATGAACACTTTCAAGTGTGCTTTATTGATTGCTTGAATCACTGTGGTAAAATATCTATTCAAATTATCCCATTTTTAATTGACCTATTTGTTGTATCTCACACCTTATTTAACTCATCAAGCTGAATTAGATGTTTTATTGGTGAATGAGCCAAAACAAAGAACTAGATAATTGCATCAGAATTGCATAAATAAGAAATCTTTCTCACCAAAAAGTTTCCCTAGCGGTTCTTCATGACTGTACTCTTTTTTTCATAGAAAAATCTATTGAGGGGATTCGTCCCCGCCAAGACTCTTATCATCACATTCTTTTACTGAAGACTTCACATTCTTGCAATTATATAGCATATTTTCTACTTAAATAAAGTACAAACATTCATGCACTGCACTTTTCAAGGATACTAGAGTAGCTAGGAAATTTGGGAGTGATGACAAGATTTTACCTGAGAAAATAACAGCAAATATTCTAATATTCAGACAAATGAATATATCATGACTTAGGGGGCCAACATATTTGTATTTTGAATTGCAAGTGAAACCCTGTAGTGAGTGGCACATCTATTCCTGCAAAGGAAAGACTTGGGGCAATGTGCGTCTCCTCAAGTCTTTCATTTCCCACATTAGAGACCCAAGGTAATAGATATCGTTTCTAATGAGGTTTCTCATCACTTACAAAATAATAAAGGTAATCAGACACACATATATCACACCCTAGATGGCTACCTATTTTATACAATATCTTACATGCATTTGAATCCATAAATCTATAAACCATGGATTTAACAGAAGCAATTATGAATTGGAGAACTCCTAATGAAATAATTCCTAAGATACAGACTTGTTTCTAATATAATTCCTCTATTTTCCAGAAATGCCAGTTGCCAGTGTGTTTGCAATGCAGTGCCTCTGCATAGAGTTAAACGAAGGCCAAAGATTACTAGTGAGATATGAGCAGTGTTATATAAAATATATATGCATATTTCTTTAAAAGTAGTTATTTTATTTAATTCTAGTATTACTTATTAATGAGTACATTCCACATTTGGTTTAATGTTAAAATCGAAGATTACACACTTTAAAATGCAATAAATGAGAATAGAAAATATGTATAATCAGAAAAATGAGAAATTACACTCCATTTATGTATGATCTATCAACATGTATAAATGTATTCTACTGTCATGTACAACAAATTAGAACAAATTAAAAAAAATAAAAAAAGAAAATAGAATAAAGAACACTGATGAAGAAGATTCGGGGTACTGAATTTAGACTGTTTATCATAACTCACTTTCCTCCCAACACAATTGCTAACTCAGAAAACATGTAAATTTTATTTTACATATACATATATGTGAAACATACTATTTTAACCACATAGTGAAGTATTTTTTCTTTGAATTTTTAAGAAGGAAGAATTTTAAAATATATTTTGCCTTAGTATTTGTTAAAACATTTTCTTTCTCTCTTTTCACATTTACAATAAAAGGTCTTTTTTTAGTGAAGATTTAAGTTGCATTAAATTTGGAAAAGCTCTTATATAAATAATTAAAATAATATAATTCAAATAATTGTTTGAAATTAAAGCTGAAAAATAAACCTCTACTTCATATAAAATCATTAGACATATAAAGTATCAGGCATTAAGCTATAATACTGACATTTTTGTTTTAAACTGAACTAGAAACCTATAAGGACTTGTTTTTAACATTCCACTGAATTATTCTATTTATATAGCCAGAATGGTAAATGTGAATGCTGTTTTTACTCCCATTGTTAAAATGTTTTTTCTTATTATCTTCCTCTATTGTATTTATCATTGTGCTTGCTTTTTAAAGTCAGATTTAATTCATATTCTCTTGGCATCACACTAATATCTATACACATGCAAAGTGTCTTTGATTTTTACAAAACAAGGATTAGTGCCTATCATAATCTTGCACTCAGACTCATTTTTTCATATGACAGCTTCAGTCCCATTTAGTGCTATTTTTTGAAACCAAATAAGAACTTTTTATTTGATTTAGCACTTTAGGCTCTAAAGTCATTTTGCTTAATGGTTCTGGTTTTGACTTTTTAGTCATTTTAATCACAAATGTGCCACCATGTTCATCACTATATGAGGCTTATGATGAATCCAATCACAGATCACTGAAAATGAGACTTAGAATCAGATAGATAGCAGGCCACCTTATTAGCACTTTTTTCCAGACCAATAATCATGTTGCTATTTGAAATTTAACAAATTGCTGTCATATCATCCACTTTGAGCCCTTTTCAAAATGACCCTGTCAGATTATTTTGCTGTTGAATTGAAGTCAACCACGATAATGGTGCTCAATGTGAATTTTGAGAGCACAAAGCTCTTGCTTCATACTATGGGAAAGGAAAGAGCAGTTTTCTACTACAGTGCAAAGAGTTGTGCTTAGATGTATTAATTTCAAATTTTATTAGAACAAAAATGATGATCTAGGTGGTGGATTTCTGTAGGTAACAGTCAAACTTAAACATTATTGGAATATATGCTTCTGAAAGTTCACAAAGTTGTTTTTTAATTCTGACCCCAAATGAACATGCACATCTATGTCTGAAATTTAGTTGAAAGGACAATAATTTACATTGGATTTCTTATTTTCCAAAACAGAGTTGAGTTTCATTGAATTTCAGTGATCCCACTGGCAAATCGATAGATTAAAAACTTGTTCTCTTAGAATGAAAACTACTGAGAAATCCTTTTCTTTAGAAGCAATAGTGGTCCATTAACTCTTAAATTGTGAGACACTGTCACATTCTCTTTTCTCAGTTACAAGGTGCTTTATATAAGATTACCTGGAGAAGTAGAATGAATAATGAATGCCCAGATTCATCTGACTAGAAAGAGATGCATGTGGTTATACAAGTAACTGTAATAGTCCAACAGTATTTCTATTGGATCAATTGGAAGCTTAGTAATTTTTCCTTCATAAAAAGGGAAATAATGTTCCTGAATAACATTCTAGCTATTATCTTTACATTATTAGTTTCTGATTTAATTTTTTAAAAATTTCCTATCTTGAACAGTAAAGGTTCCTTTGAAAAGAATTTGGTTGATGTCCTTAATTATAAATGCATGTCCTAAACAGTGATCTCTCACATAGGATTTTTTAAGCACAGTTAGATACCTATTAATTCTAAATTAATTTAGGCCAGTTTGAAAGAGTCTTGAGTTGACTGACACCCAGTAAATAATTCAAAATGCAATGTGGCCATGACAGTAGTGAATCAGTTTCTAGGTATGAGTGGGGTAACTCGTACATATCTGTTTTAGTCAGTTTTTTTGCTGCTGTGACTAAATGACCCAATCAGCTCAACAGTATTTGAGGGCTCATGGTTTCAGAGGTCTTAGTTCATAGAAGACTGGCTCCATTCCTTGGGACTCAAGGTGAGGCAGAACATCATGGTGGAGGGAAGTGGCTCATGTTATGATCAGGAAGAAGAGAGAGAGGGAGAGTCCACTCTCTAGATAGAAAATATATACCCCATAGCCACACCCCCAATTCCCACCTCCTCCAGCCACACCCTACATTTAGTTACCACTAAGTTAATCCCTAAGGGAGATTAAATCACTGATTGGGTTGAGACTCCTACCACCCAATCATTTCTTCTCTGAACCTTCTTGCATTGGTTCTTGACCCCCGTTAGTTTTGGGCATCACCTCTCATCCAAACCATAACATTACCTCACTTGTACATCTTTCCATATTTGTTCCTGTAGGACTTTACTATTGTGTAGGTTTACTATTTAATAATGAATCCTAGAAATCACTGAGAGGAAGTAAAAAGAAACCAAAAAGTCTGGAACAAATTCTGCAAAATTAGATTGGAATTTGAGGTTTCAGTGTAAATTCTTGGAGAAAGATTAAATAACATAGAAATAGACATAAATGTGTTTGCACATCTAAATACAGAGTATATTTTAACTCCAACTAGCACCAAGTTACACTTTTGCCTGGAAGAAAACAAGTCTTTTTAAGTGAAGGAAAGATGTTCCCCAAGAAATGACCACGTGCAGGTAAAAACTGAGCAAGAAAGTGGCTTGTCTATAGAGAAAATAAGCAGTGTAGAGTTATAATAAGCCATGTACTTGCAAATTTACCTGAAATTTACAGGTAAATAAAATTGAAAAAGATCTTGAAAATCATAAATATCAACCTAACAGTCCTGAATCCTCTGTGGTAGATAAATGTACTGGGATAAGTAAGTAAATAAATAAATAAATAAATAAATAAATAAATAAAAATGTGACGACACTCAAAATGGATTTTACTGTGAAAATTATTAAAAATTTAGTGTAACTTT
Source organism: Glaucomys volans (assembly GCA_020662805.1). Taxonomy (NCBI): domain Eukaryota; kingdom Metazoa; phylum Chordata; class Mammalia; order Rodentia; family Sciuridae; genus Glaucomys; species Glaucomys volans. The sequence goes on from JAJEJO010003530.1 coordinate 46,424, forward strand.
GTAGCAAGAGAAATAGAATGATAGCAAACAGATATTTTCTAATTGTATTTTTTTATTTAGGCAGTATGAATCTCAATGTGCTATTGTATGAGAGATACTTCTTTTCATTTAGTAAGTATTTCAAAGCACTTCTTTCACCAAAAGTAAATTTCGGTACCTTGAAAACTTAATGCAGCAATGTTATATCCCACTCCTCTCTCTTCTCAGTTCAATATCTGTGTTCTAAGGAGAATATGTAATACCAATTACTTTAGATGGTGAAAGGGTTGGACATCTGTTTTTCAGTTTTTAATACTCCAAGTTTAATTCAATATTATTGGTTATGCTTGTGACCCCTTGGAAAGGACAAAGTGACTCTTCACACTCATTCCAATTTCGAAGATCATAAAAGTTCAAAGTATACACTGGGCTCATAATATAAGAACCCCTTGACCCTGATCAGGCCAACTGTCACAACAAATCCGCTATGAGCAAGCTACCAAAAAAACTACCATGTCACCAGCTCTCAGGATTTTCTACACCTTTCCTGATTTCCTATCAAATAATGAATGTGTTTGAAAAACCATTTTCCAGGAGCTGAAATCATGTGGCCATTTACCACTGATGAGGATGGAAAAGAATGTTTTGCAGGACTAGTTGTAATATCAAGGGGACACTACTTGATAAAAAGTAAAATTTTGAGGCTAGAGAAGCAGACTGCCAGAAAGTTATTTGAGAGTCAATGCCTGAAACTTTGGGAAGAGAGTTAGGATAAGTAGAAGATCCTTTGAAATAGGTATTGAACTGCACATAGAGCTTCGAGTGTTTTCTTCTGGGAGGATGAGAATGGGAATGATTTGGATGAAAGAAAAAGGAGGTGTATGAAAGAAGTGTTCTAAGGTAACTTTTATAGCCTGCTGGAGTGTACATTGCTGGTCTCTTTCGTTATTTCTACACCAGCTGACACTTTTATGATGATATAGCCTCCTCTCCATTGTCTTTCCTACCTATCTGTAACTTCCTTATTTAGAAGCTTGTGTATTATTATTATTATTATTATTATTATTGAATTTCCAATTGGAAATTTTTATTCTATTCACATGTTAATATGCGTAAATGACTGTTGTTTAACTAATGGTGATCATGTGGGCTGTCATGGTCAGTAGAGGTTATGACTCTCAGGTATGAGTATTAAGCATCATGACACTTGCGAGTATCTGGCGCGAAGTCATTATTTTCTCAGAAGACCTTATCATTGCTGATTAAGTATGAATTCTACCCAAGGTAAGCTTACCATAGTGCTGTTTACTCCTTCCAGCTGATATCCTGACTGTGAATATAATGAGAAAAAAACAAAAATGTTCAATGATTTACAACTTTGTAATAGAATTTTCAGCTTTATGGAAATTTTGTTTAATTTACCATCTTTAGTTTTTTAAGTGCTTAGTAATAGAAATTTTATTTCTATACATGAGCTGCAAAACCAGCATGTATTTGCATCACACTGAAGAATACCTAACAAAACCCAGTATCTGCAAATGTGATTTGCCAAGTTGACTTCTTATTTCTCCCCAGTTAGCATTTTCCTCAGCTTCTGTATCATTCTATTTTGTAGAAATATCTAATATGTAAGTTTTATGGTACATGCACCAGAAGTGCTTTGTTTCTCTCATTCATGCCTTTTAAAATATGGTATTAAACAGACTGATAGCCCAGAGAATCCAATTTTTGTGCTTAAGCTTCTTAAAATGATTCAAGTCAGCATTTCTCAAAGTTGAAACATTTACAGCTTGTGAAGTATAATTTGATAAAAGACATGCTGATGTGCTAAAAGCTAAGGCAGCTTCCTGTGGTGCCAAATTTATACCATGGGAGACCCAAGTAGAATCTGACTCAACAATCCCATATTTAAAGTCAGTACAGTAAACTGTACTGGAACTTGAAGAAGAAAACAGAAAAAAAAAAAAATTACCACAAAGTGTCAAAGTCATGTTTCTTGATCCATAAGTGCTTCAGTTGAGAATTAGTGACAAAAGAGCTCTGTAGATGAAGAACTGCTGATGGAGAGACTATCTTTCATCATTAAGACAAAGGTTAAATAAAGATTAAGCTCAGAGTAGCATCAAGAGCTCTGGAGACTTTGAGTAGGCAAGATGCCCAGATGTTCTTCCTATCATTTCAGCCTGGCATGTGAGCAAAGGTGAAGGAGGTCAAGTGGGTAGGCAGCTGATCACAGAGAATATGATGGCAAGGTCATTAGTTATTCTTAAGTCTGAGTCTGAGAATAGAACCACTATTGCTAGCTGGTTAATTAATGATTCCTTCCATACATTTCAAATTCATTGATTTGCAACCTTATATTCATTTGGTCTCAACAGTGTCCCTTTTATACACCTTATTACTTATACTCCTTTTAGTTACACTGAAAACAAAACAATATGGTATTCAGATGGAATTAGAGGCTATTTTCTTATTTATTTACTTTCTTATTTGTTTGTTTCTTTCCTTTCCTTTCCTTAACTACTTCTCATGATTCTGTTAATCCAATCTATCCAATTTTCAATATTCCATGAATTTTTATCTTTTCCTCTTTATTCTTAAACTCACTGAATTCATGACCATGTCCAAAAGCCACATATATCACAAATCATTTATTAGAATTAATTCTCAGTGAACAATAAAAAATGTAATGTTTATAAATAAAAATTAAGATTAAATTTTAAGATATTGAAAGAATATAAATATAACTGACAGTATATATTATTAAGTGATTTTAGTAATATTACAAATTATTTGTTTTTGAAAATTTGAACATTAAAATGAAAGAATTTGGGGCAATAAATAATCTTAATGAATGTAATAATGAAACCTATTCAGCAATAAAATATAGATGATTCCATCCAAGTGGCATGGTGGTCCTTCTTTTGGCTTTTTATCAGTCAGAAGGACCAGTAAGGAATGATTTATGGATGTTATGATTCTTTCTTTAAAATAATTGGCTGATAACTGCCTTTTATGACTATAACATTCTCAAATGATCATGGTAAGATCCAAAAATATTATTACACGCATACTTCATTTCAATATTAGATTGTAACTGCTGAAATTGTCACTAGCCAAATTAAATCCTTATTTTTACCTCCCCTCCATGTATTAATATAGATTCAAGGACTCATTACATAAGATCATCTTCATTAATCTGAACATTCATTGCCCAAGTCTGCTTAAATACACTAGATATAATTATGTGATAAGTGGTCAATTAATGTAATTCTGCATTTTGACTTCATAGAAATAAGTCTTTCTTAACATTCAAATCAACATTTTCAAATGGTAATATTTATATCAGTGGCCTCAGCTCTGACTGAATATTAATAGAGTTTAAGATTTGTGTATTTTTTCCAAATCACAATTATACCAATTCAAGTTCCATGAACAACAAAACAATGCTGAGTTATAAGTACTGGGTCCTGGAATAGGTGTACTCACCAGGAGAACATTGAGGCCTATGCCCCAACCATGCATTATTGCTATGCAAGCAAGTAAACATGATTTTGAAACATAATGTCATATACCTGTGTTTGCTTTTCTGAAAATTAAAACAAATGTGAAAAACAGATATGCCATATCTGTAGCATTTATCACACACCTGATTCCTCACATCTGGACATAGAGAGAGATCAATAGAGATGTGTACATATAAAATCACAGCCCAGCATAAAATTTCCTGATTCCTGATTTGTCACACCAAAATGTGTCAAATTGGGACTAATCTGAGAATAATAATTTTCATAAGAAGCACCAATGATATCACAGTTGTTCATGCTTTAAATATTGTGTATTTATTTTCTTTTTAATATATTGATCTTTATATTAAAATAACTCTCAATTTATTACCTGTATTCCAGTAGGAATTATTTTTATCATTATTGTAACAAAATCTCCAAAAATTGTTTCTTATTAAGCTTTACCGTCTCTGATTTTGGAAAAGGCCATGATTGTATGTTTGATTTATAGTGTATAAAAATTGAGTCTTTAAATAAATTTACACTGCATGTTTTTAGTAATCAAATTTAAATCCATTTTCTCAGCAAGTAATATTGATGAATTTTCTTTTTTAGCTATACATATCAATACAAATGATATTTAAAATAATATAATGCTCTAATTTTTGTTTTTAAATCTCACTGCTTCTTTCTAATTTAAAAAGAAATGAGAATCTGAAATCATACTGTATTATTATAAACAGCTTGAAATAAAATGTTAAAGATTTCAGAAACCATTTTCTTGTTTTTTTTCCTTAAGATTCCCTGCTGATAGTAGAATGAGCTCCTTGTAATTGGACAAATGCCAATGATGTAGGAAAGTGAAACACACTTTTAAATCTACACAATTGTTATGAGTTCACAAGAACATCAAGCTGTGGCATTGATGTGATTCTGGAGGACCATTGCCAGAATCGCCAATGTCATATTTTTCAATAACTAAGCAGATTTAATTGGCTAAAGAGATCTTCCTACACAAAGGAAAGGTAAGAACTGAAACAAATCAACATGAAAGCCTCTTTTCTTTCTCCTAATCAGGAAACCATGCACTTCTTAGAATGCAAGAAATTCAATAAATCATATTGAATGCTAAAGAAAAATATTGGACTCTCTAACAAGATTAGTTCCCAGAACGCTCCTTTAAATTAAAAAAAAGAAGAAAAAGAGAGAGAAAAACTGTCTGCCTTGAATGCCCAAACCCTTTTTTCTCTCCCTCTCTCTCTCTTTTTTTTTTTTTAATAAAAATAGAACCTGTATTCTACTTCTGACATTAAATCAATCACCTAGAGGTCTCCAGGTTTTTTTTGCTATTTATTTCTCTATTATAGATTTTAGTTCTTCAGCATATGGGGGTTTCTGTACAAAATACAACGAAGTTTTCTATACAGGGGTCCTATTCTACATTTATTCATATAATAATGACCTTCTCCTTTCTCCAGTGAAGCATAAATACTCCTCCATTCAACACTTGAAAAGGCTTATGTTTCACTTTAAAAAAGCAATAAATGACATATTATAATGCTAATAACATAATACTAATTACAGTATTACTGTTTTATTTTTAAAAATAAAAAACCTTCCTTGGCATTTTGAATATTTAAGGACCTCAAACAATCAGTACCACAAGAATAAATATTCTGATTTGAAAATGGGCAATAGACCTAAATAGACATCTCTTGAATAAGAACTACAAATGACCAACAGGTGATGTCCAATATCACTAATCATGAGGGAAATTCAAAACAAACTACACTGAGATATCACCTCACCCCAGTAAGAAGGGCTACTCTCAGAAAGACTATAAAATGATAAATGTTGGTGAGGTTATGGGAAAAGGAAAGCCCTTGCACACTGTTCTTAGGAGTATAAATTAGTTCAGCCATTTATGAAGAAAAGTTTGAAGGCTCCTCAAAATATTAAAAACATAACTATCATAGGATTTAAGAATCCTACAATTGGGTATATATATATAAAGAAAATTAAATCAGTATGTTAAAGAGATCTATATGTTTCCATATTCATTGTAGTACCATTAAAAATAGCCCAAAATGGAAAAACTGAATAAAGAAAAGGAACTGATGAAAAGATAAAGAAAATACATTGTGTATGCACACTGGAAGTATTTTTTTTAATTCGAAAAAAGAGTTGCTTTTTTTTTCTTACAGAAAAGTATGAACAAAAATATCAGCAGTTTTATTTGTAATACCCTAACATTGGAGTCAATCCAAGTCTTCATCAAATGACAAATGATAAACCACAAATCGATCTACAAATGTCTACAGGGTAGCATTTTAGTACTAACACTTATTTTAGTCATCTTACTTTATTCATAGTACTTACCATTTGCTGGAATTGATATTTATTCTGTAATTTTCTGAAGTACTTTAGAGCATATCAGTTCCTTAGAATTTATACTTATCAAGTACCTAGAACAGTACTCTACGTGAAGTTGTTTTACAGAATTTTAAGGTGGTGCATAAGCAAGCACTTTGTAAATTTTTGATAATCATCTTTTTTTTGAATATTGAACTGAATTGTAATCTAAGAAGCTATGTATCTCAGAAAAGACATTTCCTCAAAAAGCTACACCATGTTTGTAAATGAGTCAATCTTAAGGTAAATTTAGTATCTTAACAAAGCATCATTACCAGGTTGTTAAAAATTGGCTCTTGTGAGCATCGTCTTGGTTAAAAGTCTCTTTTTTATTTTTCACTCATTACTAAATAACTACCAAAAGCTGAGCTTTTAGGAAAACAATGTACTATTTAAGTTTCAGTATATAATGCAAACAATATAAAAATATAGAAATTTCATAGTAAGAAAACTTAACAAAAATTCGTTGTAATTTTAACAATCTTTTTGCATTGCTTATAAAAAATATAGTCATATTTATCTTAATGTTATATATTTTGTGCCTAACTTCATTTACACAACAGTTTCAAAACCAGCATAATTTCTTATCATTGTTCATTGGGAATATTTTGTGTTCAAAGGAAATAAGAAAGGTGTTATGATATAGATTTAAATGGCACACTAGTTTAAGATTACTTTCATTATTTTCTTGGGATAATTCATCATTTCCCTACAGAGTTGTATGGAATTTTATTTTGTAATTACTTTTTACTCTTCTTAAGTTTTCTTTTAGTAACATTATCTGTACCCCTGTCAATTTTATAAGAATAATATGTTTTAAATATATTTAAATAAAAATTAATATCTTCTACCAACATTTATTGTAAGATAATGTTCTTTCTGTTATTTTTATACAAATACACAGAAGAACATGATTTGATACCTATAATGTCACCTTTTGTGGCAAATACTTTCTATTTTACATGAATTTTAATTCATGTGTTATAGCAATTTTATCATATTTTCTATAGAAATATCCAGGATTTCACAAGGCAACATAAAAAGATTGAAAGAAAGGTAGAGTTTTATATTTTATTCAGTAATTCCTTCTATTTTCTTTGCATTTATCTTTTAGAATTTGAATGATTATAGCCTTGTTATTTGTTTAGAACTGAGTCCAGTAGGCTCTTGGAAATCCATTCTACTTTAAATAATTATATTATACATCCTATTGGAGTGAACAATCTCAGTGTTCAATGTGGGGATGTAGGAAGAAGTCACTGAGACATATGTTTCCCTAGGCTGTGGAATGGTACGATCCTGTGGGTCACCCAGGATTATTCATGCTTGGGCAGCACACCCTCAAGTGACCAGACCTGCTGATGGCCTTTCTCTCAGGAGAGTCCCACCCATCCTCCTGTCTCCCTCCCTTTCCAAAGTTGTGTAACCTCTGACTGGACTGATCTCACAGGCTATCATATTACAAGCTTCTTTGTTCACTAGCCCCCTCATGTATAAAGGAGGTGTACTTTCACAGTAAAGCTGAGACTGCATCTTAGAATCTGTTCTCCCAGAGTTGAGTGTGCTCCATCACCTTACCCCCTTAAAGGGAGAAACTCACAAGGCATAACAGTTTAATTTATGTTTCTTAGCTTTTCCAACTTTGTACATGTATAATTAATAAAAAGGAATTGTATATATTTAAGGCATTCAATGTGATATTTTGATATATGTATACATTGCAAAATGGTCACCATAATCAAGCTAATAACATATCCATTAATTCAGTTACATTTTTTTCTTTCATTCTTCCCCCCATTTTTAAATTTTTCTCCCCCCCTCCCTCCCTCCTTCCCTCTCTCTTTCTTCTTTCTTTCTTTTTATATTGATGTGCCTTCTGCTTCTGGCAAAAGTCAATCTATTTTCTGCTTGTATGGATTTGACTATTTTATAGTGTGCATATAAGTGAGATTATGGATAATTATCTCTCTGTCTCTGACTTATTTCTCTTAGCATAATGCACATGGGTGAACTTGAACATTATGTTGAATGATCACATTTTATTCTTACCAAAATTCAGTGGCATTGTAACTTCCTGTAAGAAGACATAACAATATTATTATTATTATATTATTATTATTATTATTATTATTATTATTATTAGCATTTAACCACTGAGCCACATCCCCAGTCCATTCTTTTATATATCATTTTGAGACAGGGTCTCACTAAGTTGCTTAGGGTCTTGCCAATTTGCTAAGACTGGCTTTGAACTTGCAATCCTCCTACTTCAGCCCTCAAGTTTCTGGGATTATAGACATACACTACTGCACCCAGCTATTTTACTTATTTTAAAATGTTTTGTTAAATAATTTGTTTAGAGAATCTCACCATCATTCAGCCAGGCTTGGTGGTGGATGCCTGGAATCCAAGCAACTCTGTAAGCTGAGTCAGGACAACCACAAATTCCAGTTCAATCTCAGCAACTTAGTGAGACCCTACGTCAAAAAAGAAAGAAAAAAAAGAGAAAAGAAAATATCACTGTCATTAAGGTCCATCTTAAGCAATTCATTGACTTTTACAGTCATTAATAAGATATAATATTATCTATAATATTATCATTTCAGGAAAACATCTTTTAAAAATTGAAGTCTCAAATTATGTCTTATTTTCAACACATACCCCTCTGTAGTCACTTAAAAATATGCTTGTGGTATAATAATTCTGTAGTCTAAAAAATGTATTTTCCTCTACTAAAATCATTCCTCATTCTTGTTATTGTATTCCAGGTATAGGTGCTATTTTCACAATTCTTTACTAACGAACTCTTTCATGCATGCTGAAACTTTAAGCTTTTCAAAATACATTTTAGGAATACATGCCCAGCTTTGTTTCTCAAATGAGAATTTGATCCACTTCTGGGATTTTGACATTCATTTTGAGGCAGTTTCCTAGACCATTTAAATCAGAATCTGTCAGTATATCTAGGCATTAGAAATTATTATACTCCACAAGGTGATTTTAATATTAACCTAGTCTTGAGAATCACTGACTAAGAGAAGTGCTAATCAAAATTTGCCTTGAATCCTAATCCTATGGGCCTCTTTCTAATAATGCAGATTTTGAATTAGTAGATGTAAAATTAGGACTCAGAATTTTCATTATCTAACCAGTTCCCAGGTATGCTGTAGCTGCAGGTCCGTGAACCATATTGTGTGTATTAGTAGAATAGTACATAGATGGCTGCTGAGAAGAAAGAAAGACTGTGGTCTTTATGAATCTAAAAAAAGAAAAAAAAAGTATTGAGGAAAATCAAGAGCTAGCAGAGGAAAAATCTTTGAAGAAACTGATCAGTAGTTCATTTATATAATGAATGCTTATTCTGTGTAGAGGTTGACTGTATAAATATAATTTTCCCTCACTGTATTTTATAATTTGTACAATAAAGCTCTTCAAAAAATCAGATCTGGTTCTAAGAAACTTTTGCTCATGAATGTTGCATCTACTAATATTTTCTAGAAGAGTGAACATGAATGATGAATGTTGCATCTACTAATATTTTCTAGAAGAGTGAACCACAAACAGAAAAGCTGCCTTTGTTTACATGTGTGGTGAGGTACCTGGTTGTTTCTACTCACTGCTTTCTCAGTACAGCTTTTCTCTGGTGTCACAATAAAGCCATCTCCAGCAGGGCAGCTGGTGAGTTCTGCTTATATAGCTCCCAAGAGAATGAAGCAGGTGAGGAGACTGAATAGTGAGCTGTTAGCTGGCAGAAGGAAGAGAAGGATCTTGGCTCAGATTCAGAAGTTATTTGAATATAGGCACTTATTCCATCAGCATGCTTTGGTGGAAATGGTTGCCACCTGCCCAATTCCCAGGGGATGATGTTCCTGCTGCCTAGGCAAGCTTATAGTTCACAACGCTGTTAATGTGTGCAGTATCAAGAATCTGGAGACTTGCCCTTACTGCCCAGATGGTGGCTTATGGACATCAGGTACAGTATATTTAGACTGGCAGAGCTCCCTGCTTAGCAGTCAGGGCTCCATATACTTTTGCTGCTGTTCAGTGGCAACTGCCCCAGATATAATGAGATCAGCACGTTCCATAAACACCTGAGGTTTGTGCATAGAAATGTCAGTTTGGATTTAGTTTTAAATAAAACAACACATTACATTTCAAGAAAAAATGCAAACATTTCCTATGATAGAATAAGAAATTGATAAAATGTGAGTATACAAATGTCAAAATTAAAATAAAAAGGTACATAATTTATTTTCCTTACCTCATAGTATGTGAGAACACATTTATATAGTTATTTAAATCTATAATATAGTTATGTATGTGAATATAGCTATATATATATATAAAATTATATTTATGTTATGAATTTATGTTTATATATCTAGGAATATATGATGAAATATATATGCTATGCTATACATTTTACAGTATATATATATGCTGTATATACATATATAAACATATACACATATACTGTATATACATATATATATATATATGGTCTTCCTAGAATATGTTTTCTATCATGGTCTTACTAATATTTGTTAATAAATAATCCACCTCTCTTACTAAAATACCAGGCAGAATCCTTTGCAACTATTGCAGGATAGATACAAGAGGAATCAATTCTCATAAATGGATACAGATCTGTGTAAGAGATGACTGTGAACTTGACTAGCATCTTGGCTTTGAGCTAAAGACTGATCAGTTGTAGAAGCTATGTTAAAAAACTGAAGTACATACAAAATAAACATGAATGTTCTCAAGACGGCCCACAATCATCTAGTCATTGCTCAGTGTTCTCCATTGCTCAGTACTTTGGCCCCCAATGCTTCCCTTTGGACCTGGTAAAGTAAAGTATTTTTAAAGTAACAGAGAACAACACTTATGATTATAGCAACTCTCATTGATATATACGATTTTTCATTTTGATTCATTTGTTTTGGAATGCCCTTCATTTATCTGTAAGCATAAGGAAATGTCCTGCTGTTAACAATTCTGAATTTAGTACAAAATAGAGAAAACAATCATTAAAGAAACAAAGACTTTTCTGAAAACAGTTACAGAAAAACTGGAAACAAGTTTTCAGTATTGCCTGAAAATATCCTTTGCCACAACAGAAACAAACAACTAGTGAAAGGTTAAATTTAGATATAATAATGTGATTTGTTAACAGCAATAAAACATGTATACACTTTATCTGGCTTCATTACTTCAGAGCTGTTATAAGCTAAGGAGAACTAAATAAATAGTTAAATAAGAAAGCATGGTTAAGTGATTTGACAGACTTTTCATCCATATCTTAGGGAGAACTTCAGGATTATGAATGGAACCATAAAAGGAGAATAGGAAAAAAAGGAAGAAGCAAAACAAAGAGATACAACAAAATGTAAAATAAAAAGCAAATAGAGGGGAAGAATGTGAAGGAGAAAGAGATATGTTTTCTCAACTTATTTCCAAAATTCTCCATGAGATTAAGAGCACATTCATGTGACTCAAACTTTGCTTTAGTTTATAATTTAGGAAACTTCTAGGTGTGCTATTGCAATCAATAGTTCTCTTATCAGTGATTATAAGAAAATTCAAAGGAAATGAAAGTTTAGATCAGATATATGAGAAGGTATGAAATTTTTTTCTTACATTTGAAAATTTTTAAGCTTGGTTCTTAGTATAGTACAGTATAGTTCTTATACTAATTATAGTATAAAATAGTATAGAACTATACTATACTTAGTATAGTATAGTTCTTGGTATTGACCAATAATAACAAAACCTGAGTACCATTCATAAATGTACTACTCTCTTAAACACTGTGTACTACTTTCTAGAACAAAATTGGTCATAACCCTACAACTATATGTTTAACATAGACAAATGAATGTATTTATCAAATATTATAGAACGATTTATCAGTTTGGTTGTTCTAAAATGTCCTACATCATCGTGTAGGGCAGAAGAAATAAGAAATACAAGAGAGACATGAAGGAAGGACAAGGTGCTAGATTGTGGAACCAACCTAGATGCCATCCAATAGATGAATGGATAAAGAAGCTGTGGTATATATACCCAATGGAATATTATTCAGCCATAAAGAATAATAAAATTATGACATTTGCAGGTAACTGGATGGAATTGGAGAATATCAAGTTAAGTGAAATAAGCCAATCCCAAAAAACCAAAGACCAAATGATTTCTTTTATAAGTGGTTGATGACACATAGCGGGCTTGGATGGAGGTGAGGAAGGAATGGAGAAAGGATGGATTGTATAGAGGAAAATGTGGGGTAGGGAGGGCTTGGGGAAGGAAAGATAATAGAATCAGACAAACATCATTACCTATGTATATGTAGAAATATGCAAATTGTATGATTCTACTTTGTGTGCAACCAGAAAAACAATAGTTGTACTCCATTTGTGTACCATGAACTAAAATTTAAAAAAAAAGTAGTTTTGCATGTATTTCTAGGCATGTCACTCCCTAAACCAGTCTCTCTTGCAGACCTGTTGACCCCCAAATTGCTGGGATATCTGTAAATCTACCTGTGCAGTGTTAATTTACCCCAGTATACAGACAAAGCAAAGAGAGCTACCTACAATATCTTGAGGAAAACATAATTTAGGGGACTTTCTAGCCCTATCTACTGTAATGAACACTATGTCAGTCTGAAAATCCTGAGACTCACCAGACTGCAAGAAACCATGTTGAGATCACCAGAGTGATGTCATTTTTCCTTTGTACCTTTCCTTTCAAAGAAGAGTCAGCACCCCATGTCACCAAATGTGCCTCTCACTCTGGAAATGGCCCCTTCTGTTCCCTTGAGTGCAAATTCCTTGCTTTACCCCCAAAGCCCTCTCTCAGTATCACCTACATTCACCCTGGAATGAGCACCCATTTTCTTAAATAAGTCTCTGTTTATGCCTTCTTTTCTATCACATATGCTAATAACCCTGCTGATCCTGAGTTGAGTTCCCCCTTATCTCCAGGAACTCCTTAGACCCTTCATCAGAGACACCCATTCTCCCGTGATAATTATATAGCAAATATGTGAAATGTTAATAGAGACAATAATCTTCAGAGAACTACATTATATAACCTGTATGTTAGTGGAAATTTTAAAACATTTGTATTTTTAACCAGTCTCTATATTTTCAGTCTCCAATATGACTTCATCAAAATTTAGTATTTATCATACAGCAGATTGTTAAGTAAGGAACAGAATTTCATCTGAATTCTTACAAATATGATATAAAATTTAAAACAGCAAAACAAATTAATAATTATTTTAAGTAATATTGCTGAAAGCATTTTGATATTGATTTATATGTTAATATATTCACTAATTTTCATTTCCATTTTCTCCAGGTGCATGAATGTTAATCTTTTCTATAATCAAAATTAATTGCTGTGTATAACACACATAGCAAACAAAAACAAAAGCCTTGTTTTCAGCCAGTATGAAATTCTGACAGAGACCTATATTTTACCAAAGTATGAAAACTATTTGCTACTGCAAATACCATTTTACTTGAAAAAGTAAATTTTTAGAGTTGGTGGAAGCAATTTTAATAGTGATGGTGAAACTTCCAGAAAAGATTGGAAAGGTAAGTACACAGAATCAAAGAAGCTTAAAGCCAATGGGCAATGAAAATCAGTCCCTTATGGGCAAAAATTTATTCAATTATTTGACTCTCTACTAAAATCCAGAGAAGATCATGTCCTTGCACTCATGTTGAATGCTTTGTCCCTTCTACGAGGACTTACATTATTTCAAGCCTTGCTTTAAAGTCACCTTCTATTTTTAAAACATCTGCCTATGGTGTCTTCATTATAATATAAACACGCTCACACATACATCTGAATCTTATAGCATTTCTGTTTTCTGGAATATGTATATCTACTTTGTCTTGAAACTCTAATGTTTTTAAAATACCATTTGATATAGACATAACGTATATGTGGTCATTATATAATGGGCAACACCAACTGCAAAACCGCTGAGTGTTTGACAGGCTGTTTTTGCTTCGTGTTTTCCCTTTTTCTTTGGGGTTTCTTCTAGGGTTATATTCTTATAGTGGAATTATAACCAAAGTATTTTTAGCACAGGAGTGTGTTTTACAACTATAATTTGGAGTAAAGATATTTATGTGGAGAAATTTGTCTTAACACCAATTATGTCACCATAATTGGCCATAGGTATTTTTGATTTTCTTTGATCTTCTAGTTGGTGCTTTAGAGACCACTGTAGGGTAAGTGTAAGTTACAATGTGATATGATGTTTAAAATATAACTGAATTTTATACATGATGCAATGAATTCAATTAAAAATAATAACAAATGGAAAATTTTCTGCCACTAGATTATTAAAATTTCCCTAAATTTGTATTCCACATTTATGATTTTAATATTAATGCAAAGCTTTTTTGTTAACGTACAACAAAATCATAATATGAAATACAAAATTTATGGCTGTGGAGGTTAAATTGTACCTCTTTAAAATATTTTTCATTTGCTCTGATGATAATAATATTAATACATCAAACCAATTTTAATGAACTTACTCAGAATCCAGAAAAAGTACCTTAAACCTAAAGTGGTGTGTGGCTCATTTCCCAGAAAACTTGCCACAAATACTATACCAAAGGGAACAAATAAACTGAATAGACTTCAAGGATTGCTAATAAGGAAGGTTGATTTACTCATGGTTAGTTAGATGTTCAAATTATACCGGAAGAAAAACTTATGCAAAATTGCAATTTTGGGAATTTTTAAAGAGTTGTCCCAGAGGTATTTCCATCCAAAATGAGCTGAAATCATTATTTTGAGTAATCAATTTATAATCTATGTGATGTTACTATTATTGGCCTTTCCTTTTAATGACTCCAATTTCCATCTCCTAAGTTCAATAAAATTTATTTCTGACGTTTCATAAACATATCTTGTCTGTATCTGGTTTCTATCTCTATTTCTACTCTTTCTTATATTCATTTAGGTTTCAAAATTAGACCTGCAGTCAGGGCAAACGTGAAGTCAAAGTTAATGGAAAAAAATCACTTTAGATTTTAATTCAAGTCAAGCTGGGGAGAATACACCTGTAAAAAATTGTTTGGCAGATTCTGCTTGAAATTCTTATTATAAGGCCAATTCCTTCTGCTTATATATATCTGAATGTTGTGATTTATGTATGCTGCCCAGCATTCTGTGATGAGTGTATACCTGGGCTCCCTGGGGAAAGTCAATGGTCAACCTGAATCCATACATTCTAGTTACTGTGATCTTCTGTCACACCCAAGGACTTACAAGGTTGGTAAACATGTTCTTGCGGTTATGTTTTCCTCTTTCTTTCTTCTTTTTCTTCTTAGGTTTTAACAATTTTAAAATGCTGAGGTACATAATACCCTCACATAGCCTTTCACTAGTTTTGTTAGGGGTGGTGGTGGGAGAGATGAAGAAGACCATTGGGTTTTCTGTACCATATATTTACAGGTATCTATGGACCAATAATGGAGGACAACCACAAAGAAAAAAGATTTTATATTGCCCTTAAAAATTGTTCTGCTGAGCATTTCTCCTTCCCAAAACACAAAACAGAAACATGAACTCTCAGGGTACCCCAAAGCATTTTTTTTTTTCAGATTCATTATTGCTTTCAACAATGTTTTAAGAAGAAAACACTGAAGGTCCTGGAACTTATCTAGATGAAAAAATAAGCAAAAACAACAGAAATAAAATTTTAAAAAGAAAAAAAATTTCTAATAATACTAGAATCTAACTTCTATCCATTAGTTTTGACACTATAAGTTTTATATTTATATTCAACATAATTTCAGTGTGAAGAGGCAACTAAAATCATATAGTATAATCTCACAAATCTTATAAACAACTAACCCTATATGTATCATATGATATATTTATATGTGTACATGCATACATATGTATATAAAATAATATAAATATTTTCAGGGTGGCATTAAGCTTCTTTTTTTCCACATATTTCTTTACCCTGATCCATCTCTGTTCAGTGATCTGCTCAGGCCTCTCAATATCAATCACTTCTCATGACCTATAAACAGGGTTTCCCTTCCTGTGAGCAGTTTGCCTGCCTTTGGCTGAGTGCACTTCTGCCAGTCCCCAGTCACCTACATGGCACAGGAAATCAAATAATGGCCAAAGGTATGAAAATTTTTAGATTAAGTTTCCTTGTATTGTAAATATATTGCAAAGATGTTCATTGTATATTATTTAAAATCTGTTGATAGTTGGTTTACCTACAAATAAAATTGTTGCAGTAAGAGAAGGTTATCATAATCATTATTCTATTATTCCTATCATTTCTACACAGTTCAGCAGATGCCAATCACTAATTGCCTAATTGCAATCCCTCTCTGGAGTTTATTCAAAATATTTATTCAACAAATTCTTTTTCCTTTCCTCTAACCACAAGTGTCAGTACCCTTCCAGGACTTCAAATGAAAGGTATTTTTCCTTTCCTATCCCAATCTTTGTGATCAGTAAAGTATTTTAGTCAACTCCCTCACTGATGACAAAATGACCCAACCAGCACAACTGTAGAGGAGGAAATGTATATTTAAGGGCTCATGGTTTCAATCCATAGACAGCCCCATTCCTCGGGACTTGCCTCAAGGTGAGGCAGAACATCATGGAGGAAGAGTGTGGTGGGGGGAAGCACTTCACATGATGATCAGAAAGCAGAGAAAGGGATTTCACTAGCCAGATACAGAATATATACCCCCAAACCTCAACCCAGCCTTCCACCTACTCCAGCCCCACCTCACCTGCCTTCACTTACCACTTCACTAATCCCATCAAGTGATCAATTCACAGATTGGGTTGAGGTTCTTGTAACCCAATCATTTCTTCTCTGAGCCTTCTTGCATTGTCTCACAAGTGAGTTTTGGGGGACACCTAACATCCAAACCATAACAGTAAAGTATAGGTAATGAAGTAAAAAAGAAATTATTGCCAGCTCTGTTTAAATATGGATATATTATAGACAAATATCTCATTTGCTATTGGATTCAGAGTGATTTGCATTACAACCAGTATGAAAATGAGCATTTCTCCCAAATAAATCCTTTCCAATCATTTTTACCTCTTGTATTCATTTTTAATTTTCCATCTATATTGCAAATCTTCCCATTTTAAATGTAAAACATTCTTTTTCTTTTTAGTTCTAAAAATGAGCTAGAATATTTTAGGAACATTATTTGTTTTTGTTTTCCTGTTTATTCCTTGCTTTAAGAATTATATTTTCATTAAGACTCTTATTTTCTGTATTCATCTGAAAAGATATTATAAGTCTATGTAAAATAATCCCATTCTCCTTTATCAGTTCATTAAAGACAACAAATGTGGTTGGAATACACAGTTTCAGTGCCTGAAATTCATAACATGACTCAGAGAATATTACTGTCAGGCTTTACTTCATGATCAGAAATGTATTTTAGGAGTGGAGTAAATAAGAGCACAATTTTACTTCCAAATGTTTTGTTGTGTCTGTTTTGAGACTTTATTAGCGTGATAAATTTTTTGTTAGTTGAATTTTTACCATTTAGTAAATGAACACAAAGATATTTTAATCTTGCCTTACTGACAATAAAATGTTCTACACAATGAAATATCAGTTGATAACTTAAACCTTAATATAACTTTATATCCAGTACAAGAATAAAGAAAAAACTACATTTTCTCAAACATGGTTGGAAGCATGTGGGTAGGTCCTGCCAAGAGGGCAGATGTGAAAACTTGAGTGGGAAATGAAGAAAGTTTAGTAGTAATCATTTCCTACCAAATCAACCTAAAAACATCCTGACCAATTACTTTCCTATGGGATCTTTACACTCAAAGAATGAAAACTAATGGAAAATGAGTGCTTGAATGATTTTTACAACAATGCTAGGTGTTAGATTGAGCCAACATCTTGGGCTCACAGTCCAAATAATATCATACACTCCCCCTCAGCAAAATTTAAATCGTGCCATCCACTGGAATTAAAACTTGAAATGTTGACAAGCAACTCTTAAGTGTGCACTGGGAAGGGTGAAATGGAGGAAGAACAAAGTGCCAGTTAGATGATAGGGAATCTGAGAAATAAATGTGCTTATGTAAACTAACAGAAACTGGCCCCACCCTGTGTTAAAGGGGTCATGATATCAGGCTTTTCTGCCCTGTTCTGAAGGGCTAGGAAGGAGGCAAGGAGAAATAAATACACCTCTCTGTTCTGCAATAATTGGTTAGGATGTAAGGTCTTTCCAGGGAATCATCTGTTTCAGAAAAGGATTTACAAAGAATGAAGCCTTTCATTGAAAGTAGTTTTAAAAATGAGAGGAAGTTCCAAGAGAGGAGGGATTTTTAAGAAGCATGTGTATAAATTATCAACCACCATTACCACAAGATCAAAAATTTCAGATTTACTCATTAGTTCAAAGTGCACACATAAATATTTTTAGCTTGCATAGCTTGCATTATGTGATTTTAGTGCAATAATTACCAATTATAAAACAACTTCTCAGCAAAAGATCACATTTTAATAACTAAGTTAGCATGCAATCTAGCATAATTTGAAGGAATCTAAAAAGGCCATTGGTTGAAAAGCCATCAATTATGTAGACATTTGGAAGTATTATGTTAGTGAGAATTTCTATGGAATGCCTAAATTGGAAACAAATATGACCAAAATGTGATCATCTCTGCATGAAGCAACCCAGCAAACTTCTCTGTTATCATGGGGGATGCAACCACAATATTTTCAATGAATCTGAACCCAGTATTTGAGAATCATCAGAAGTTTGGTCTTGACTACTTTTCTTCATTCCCAGAATACTCTTTAGATTTCTTTCTACACCAGAAAATTTCTTTCAATATTAGGGCCATTTTTTTTCATAGAGAAATAATTCTTCATATTAAATTCTGCATTATTGTGTGGCTTTTCTACACAATTATATACATACTTATAAAATCCTAATAAGTTTATTCAGCATTCATTTATATACATATGGAAGAATTAATGGCTCCCAATGGCATTCTAAAGGATCAATTAAAACAATATGAACACCACAGATCTCTGCCATAGGTGTTACATGACAAGAAGTGGGGATGATATTCACTGAGGAATCACTCTAATGCGGGATAATAAGTCCCTTGATATTCATCATCTCATTTTGTCCTTGCTAAAATAAAATAAACAGGTATCTTTTATAATCATCTTACAGGAAATGGGAATAGAGAACCATATTAAGTAAACTTCACTAAAGTACATAATCACTTTAGAGTAGAACTAGAAATACATTAGCTAATAATTCAGGATGCTTCTTGGCCTGGTTTCAACAAAATTACTTGGAATTGAGGTTTTCATTGTGAGGCATATCATGAGTAATGATACTGGAGTCTTTCTAGAAATCAAGAGTTATAGTCATTAAAATCCTACACATTATCCTCTTCTGTACTAGAAGTCTGAACTCTCCCATTCTCACTTATACTCTGTACTTATGATGGTGCATGAAAGAGCTATATAAGATATTCTTCCCTTTTGCCACCTCAGTAACTTTTGCTATGTTAAAAGTTGGGAAGAACCAGAGATGAGAGTTGATTATTATTGAAAACATCTATTCCCTCAGTGCTTCTGGAGAGAATCATACAACTTATAATGAAGTTTTCCAATTATTCTTTTCTACATTCTTTGGGTAAAGAAACATAATATTCTTGATACTTCCAACACAATGATGTATCTTTGAAGCTTAATAATATTTTCCATATCATATTATTCAATTTCAATACCCTCATTAAAATTTCAAAACTGAAAAAATATTATCTAGATTCAGAGTTATTGTTTACTCAGTTTGACAGCATATAAATGCTATCTATAGGTGAAACCATTAGAATGCATGTAAAAAATACTGGTGATTGTTGATGATGAAGAATGGGCATCTAGGGGACTGAATACACTTTTCTTTTAATTATATACTGTTAATCTAATAAATTGAGAAAAATTTGCCTCTGCATACAATATGTGAACATTCATGCTTAATCATCTCAATTTAGCCATCATGCTTTAAAAATGTTTAAATCATTGTCTATTACTATATAAATATATAGACATATATATATAGACAATCACATATCATTGTCTATAACTATATAAATATATAGACATACAATCTAAATGGTATCCATCTACCCACAAAAGATCTGATTAGGTTATTCAAAATAACTTATTCAAAAATGCTTAAGAAGAAAACTTATGAGTGCAAATGACACCTAACTAAATGATTAGTTCCCTGGAATAGTCATCATGGACAGATACAAGTGCATCTTGAATAGTTTGTGCTATTTTAAAATCTTGAGTGTGACAAGGAAAAAGAGAAGCTGTTTTTAAATACTGATTTCTTTATATTTTTAATGTTTGCTAATTTCAATCTCATTTCTTCTTATCAAAAATAATTCATACTTATAAGAAATGCACAGATGGTTCATAAAAACTGAAAAGCAGAAAGTAGTGATATAAGAAGTCATAGCCAATAGGCAGGCATGCAGATCCACAGAGGGAGTCAGGATTTCTTTGTAGAAAGAAAAATCCTTGCATGCCTAGTGTTCATGTTGTGAAGGTTTGGGGACAGAATTCTCCAGCACAAGCAGAGGGAGATAGTGTGTTGGTTCATTCAGGAAATCTATGTGTGTTGCTTGTGGTAAGAGGACAGTAGGCAGGTCATCACCAAACCAGACTAAGGCTGCTGGGTGTTCTGAGTGCTTGGCTTAGTAGGACAACACTGCTTTTCCTCACATTCTCAGTATGGACTTATCATGTGAAACAAACATGAGAAGTCCCTTTTCTCCATCAGTATCCCTCCAGTACTTTTCACTGAGATGACTCAACATTTTTCTTCCCTCATGGTAAAAGAGGAAACTTAAAGGAATTCTGACCTTTAATGGAGAAAATTTATTGAAGAATGAATTTGGAGGTCAGAAAAAATAAATGAAAAGTGGTAAACATTCCAGTTATGTTTATACATTGTACAATTGAATGTTCACAATGTATTTTAAATGCAAAAAGTTAATGCAAGTTATATGACAGCATAAGAAAAAAGATACCTAGCATATAATTAGTCCTTATACTAAAGAAGCAATAGATTATCATTTTTACCAGATAATCTGAATACATTGACCAAAATATTTATGACAAAACTTACTTTCATTGGCAATACATAGGAAAAATTTTTCTATAAATTCTTCAAAAATATCAGCCTTTTCAGACTCTCTTTTAAAATCTAAATTTCATTTCCATAATTTCTTGTGAAATTTAGTGTATTTTCAAATATCAGTTATTTAATTTCCTCCTTTGTATAGTATGCTTTCAAGTCTTTTGTCCATGTCAGGTTGCTTACTATTTTTGTACTGACAGTGTCTGTTATGGTTTGGATGTGAGGTGGCCCCCCAAAGCTCATGTCTGAGACAATGTAAGAAGGTTTAGAGGAGAAATGATTGGGTTATGAGAGGCTTAACCCAATCAGTGAATTAATCCCCTGAGAGGTATTAACTAAATGGTAACTGAAGATAGGTACAGTTTAGCTGGAGGAGGTAAGCATCTGGGGTGTGCTTTTGGGTATATACTTTTGTATCCAGCCTGTAAACTTCCTCTCTCTGCTTCCTGATCATCAGGTGAGCTCCTACCCTCTACCAAACTCCTCTGCCATGATGTTCAGCCTCACCTCCAGTCGCAGGGAATGCAGGCAGCTCTCTATGGACTGAGGCCTCTGAAACCTTGAGCCCTGAAATGAACCTTTCTTCTTTTACAATTGTTCTTGTCAGATCTTTTAGTCACAGCTGTGAAAAAGCTGACAAATAGAGTCATAGGTGTTTTCTTATACTTTGCTCTAGTTCTTGTTTGGTTGTATATGATGCAAATATCTTCTTAGGTTCTTTGTTTTTTTAATATTTATTTACTTTATGTTGTCTTTGTGAAGGGAAGTTCTTAATTTTTAAAGTAGTTACACCAAATACCCTTAGTGATCTATACTTTAGTCTTATATAAGAAATATGGAGAAGATCTTTTAGTTGCAATGCAAAAATTTCCAAAAGAGATTTGTTACTACCCTAGTGTCAACAACAACAAAAAGCATAAACTAAAATATTAAAGCTTTGAAGCACATTTAAAAGATCGAGAACATCAGGAAGTTTAAATAAAACAAACTTCAGAAAATATGGAAGAACATCATCTACAGAATGATTCTGTTCTACGGCCTATTCATTGAAAAGTACAGATTTCCCATTCAAAATATTTGAATTCAGTGATGAACTAAACAAAATTAAAGCACAAACAAATTCTAAATCTAGTTCATCTACTAATTCAGAAGACTATGTATGGATTTAGCTCCCACTCTAGTGCTCTAAGAGAAAAAGCATATACCCTTTTTCGGATGTAAGTATTATATACACTCTTATCTACTGTTATTTTACATAAAATGTCCAACACATAAAAAAATTATAAGACACTCATTATAAGGCAAGAAAATATACACTACATTAAGAGTTCTTACTTAAATCTATAGCTAGAAATTCTTTTTTTTTTGGAACCAGGGGATTGAACTCAGGGACACTCGGCCACTGAGTCACATCCCCAGCCCTATTTTGTATTTTATTTAGAGACAGGGTCTCACTGAGTTGCTTAGGGCCTCGCTAAGTTGCTGAGGCTGGCTTTGAACTCGTGATCCTCCTGACTCAGCCTTCCAAGTTGCTTGGATTACAGGCGTGCGCCACCACACCTGGCAGAAATTCTTGACAGGGCTTTGTTTTCATAAGCATAATGAAAAATGTTAAAATATCTAATGGCAAAATGAACAAGACATACTTTCAATAGACATAGCTTTTATATATTTTGCATTATGTTACGTAAAAAGCCCTCATAATTTCAAGTGAAAAAGAAATGCATAAATCAGAAATCTTGCAAAAGGGAATATCAGAATTATCACGTGATCTGCAGTTCAACAATGCTATCAGGTAAATTCAAAACAAAAGCAAAATGAATTTTAAAAAGTCAAGTGAGTTGTAGTTATAATTAATCAGAAACACTAAAATTGAAAGTACTAGTATAGTACTTTCAAATTACTTGGAATTGGTAGGCAAGGATCGCAAGAAGGCTTTCTGCATCGTGAAAATATTGTGCACTTTTACTGTTATGAAGAGTACAAGTGTATATAATATTCAAAAATATTGAATATTTAAGATCATATTCTCTATGAAGTAGAATGTAAACTAATTCTATATCAAATAAGACTATTGCCTACCTTCAGTTAGTTATACTTTAGTTAAGATACAAAATAAATCATTTTCTACCTAAAGTAAAGAAGGCACTATAACTTCTACCATAATAACTTCTAAAGCCCTTATATATTTGTTCTCAAATTTAAATCTTTGATATTTAAAGTCATTTTAATCCACTGGATAAAACAATATCATTTATCAAAGAGATAAACCTTTACCCTTTTATATGTAATGACACCGCTTTCATGTATGCTGTCTTTGTGTATGGGTCTATTTCTGGGCTCTATATAATATTCCACTGTTTTATTTGTCCATTATTGCACAATTTTCAAACCTTCTTAATTACTATAGCTGTATAATGGTTCCCAATGCCTTATAAAACTCTCATAAGACAATTAGTTCTCTTCCACTAATCACCATCTTCTTCCAGCCCACACAATAGCTATTTCTAAACATTACTATACATTCCTCAATGCTCTTGCCCTGGACACATTCCCCATTGCACTCAGCAGAATACCTTGAGTCCTATTTAATAGAGAATATAATGGCTTCCAAGTCTTCCACCTACAGACTTATCAGCATCATCAATCATCCTTATAGCCTTCCTTCCAGTTTTAGTAGGGGAGATGTTACTGTTGTGGAATAGCAATAACTGTCCTGATTCCCATCTCCTCCCACTTTGTCAGAAATTTTAAGCCATTCATTTCTCTCTCTTTCCATGTATTACCTTCTTTCAAAAACATTTAACCTCAGTGTTTGGTGCCAAAATTATTGGAGATTTTTTTTCTATTTTTGAAAAATAATGCATTTTAAGGATTACTCTTAAGAATCAAATAAAGTGTAAAATATGTTGATATTTATCTCTGTGCCACAAGTGCATATAAAAACTGTAAGAGTTCATGCTGTATGTTAAATAGCCTTGTATCTACAGGTTTTACTAGTATGACTCATAAACATGTCTCATGACATCAAACCTTCTTATAATATATGAAAACCTCTAAATGGAATTACATTATATGGATGTAAACATATCCCCATTATAGCATAGTATTTTCCAAATGTTATGAGTACTTGTGATTTTTAAAATGACAAAAGAATCCTAAAAAATGAAGAGTCTTCTCACATATACACACTGTGATTATGAAACATGCATATTTTTATAAACCTTAATGATACAAATAGAGGGAAAATAACTTTATTATCAACATTGCTATTTTCATTTAAGTCATCTCTCCTGATTATTTTATATGCTAATGTACAAAATGTCTAGAATTTCCTAATGGCTAAGTAATATTCCCAAACTATTTTGTACTTTATTAACTACTCTCCTGGTTTTCATTTTCCATCCTCTACCATGTCCATTCTTTCTCTGACATATTCTTGTCTTGTCTATCCTTTCACTAGTGTTTCAGAAAATTTTTATTTTGATCTGTTCTCAGAGCATGTGATTTTTTTCTGAAGTATCAACCACAGATTACTCATAAATCTCCAAAATAAATTCATCCTGGTTTCAAATCTTTCTATATTTATAATTGACGAGAAATTGGCTTATTCCAAAGGCATATGAAAGTGAACATTCTAAAAAAGAGTTATCTGTTTCCTCAAAACTTGAATGCCATGTTTTCATATTACTCCAGAGTCTTTTGGATATTAGTTCTGCTTTGGTAAATGACAATCCTGTTGATCTAGTTACCTAAACCAGAAATAGGAATTGTCATTGAATCCCTCATCCTCTTATAGCTAGTCAGGAGCAAAGTACAGCAGATTTTCCTTTCTTTGTGCCAGTCAAATTTGTCTCCTCTACTATCTACTCACTCCAACTGCTTTATTATTGTTTACTTATTTTTACACTTAATTACTAAGTGAGAATTTTAATTGACCTCTCTGAATTCACTTAAACTCCCACTCTAATATTTCAACGTATACACTGCTATTGTTGTTATTTTTTTCTAAAATATTGAGTTAATCATTAGTTAGACTTATTTTGCTTGAAAAAAACAGTTTTCTTTAATTTTACATGAAAAAGTAATTTCCCCTTGCAATCACAATTCAAAGATATCCCTCAATATCATCCCTAATGTCATGGTCCAGTTAATCAAACTAATCTGTGTATTGATGTGAAGGGACTGAATTACTATTCAAATAACTTTAAAATAGACTATCCAGTTTAGCATGGTGAATCCAACTGAATCACATAAGCCCTTAAAGGAAAACCAGGAAGGCAGAAGGAAGATAAAGATGAGGGTAGTCATAGAGTTAAGATAGACAGGTAGAGGGGGAAGTCAGAGAGATTCAAAGCATGAGGGGAATTCAATCCCACTTTTCTGAAAGAAAATCCACAGAAAGCATGAGCAAGAATGTAGGCCTCACCGAAGAACAAAGTACAGGCCTTGCTGACAGCTGCAAGGACATGGAACCTCCATCCTTAAAATGTAATAACTGAATTCTGCCAACAACTAGAATGACTTCAGAAGCAGATGATTCTCAGGGCCACTTGATGAGAACCCAAAAGGCTAAAATCTTGCTTTGACCTTGTGCTGCCCCAGTTTTCTTACCTCCAGAACTATGAGATAATAAATTTGTGTTGTGTACACTGCTAAACTTATGATAATCCTTGTTGTGGCAATACGGCAACAGAAAGCTAATACACATTCATAATCTGACTCTACCCTCTTGAAACTTCATTCCTTAATTTTTTCCCCTCAATCCACTTTAATTTCCTTCAAAGCACTTAAGACATCCACTGGTAATTATCAACATGCCTATCTCCTCAACTTGGAAAATAAACTCTTTGAAGACAAAGCTCTAAATCATACCTGTGAATACCTGGGTCTAGAACAAAGCACAGCACAACAATTTTATGCATAATAGACATTTGCTGAATGAATGCCAGAAGGATGAGTTTGCATTTTGAAATAAATTCTAAGAAAGAATTTATGACTACCAAGTACATCAATGAAAAATCATTATCCTTTCAGTAAAATTATTTTGTCAATAAGGATTAATCTAAAGAGATTTTATTATGTCCTGGTACTTTATCATTTCTTTTTATTTTGGTAAATCATTTTAAACTAATTTCTACTTATGGCACTACTTAATTAAAAGGCATTTTCTAAAATAAAACTATTCTCTTGTTGAGTAAATTTTAAGTATCCATGCATGCTTCGTTTCCGAGTAGATAGATTCCTTTTTGCCTTTTTCAATAATGGAATAATCATTTGCATTCCTTTTCAGGGAACAATGTTAGAAGATTGTGAAGCTGACCAGAATTTTTTTTTTCATTCGTACCTTGTTCCTTTCAAAATTGGAGGTCTTCCACGTGACTGTGTCCTTTGCCCTGCACAAACGTATTCATCCTAGCACTAAGCATTGAAACATAACCTACACTTGACTTTTCACATTTTGTGCCATTCAGGGCAAAGGCCAGAGTGGAGCCATATGTTCATTTACATGAAGATAAAGCATTTATACCAGGTATGTTGGCACATGCCTACAATCCCAAAACTCAGGAGGCTGAGGCAGGAGATTGTCAAATTCCTGACCCACCTCAGAAACTTAGCAAGATTCCATCTCAAAAAAAAAAAGAAAAAAGCACAAGGGGGTGCAACAGGGGATGTAGCTCATTGGTAAAGTATCCCCAGTATTGGAAAAAAAATAAATAAAGGTCTATGCGATATGTGTATGTGTGTGTACACCATATGAATTTTTCTGGACTTTTTGGTCTATTTTCATTTGGTTCGGAATGCATCTTTAAGAGATCTCATTAATAAGCTAATTTAAAATCTCACACCAGGCAATAAAGCTTATTTTCAGCACCATGTCATTATCCTAGAGATAATGATTCTATTTAAAATAATTTTGTCACAGTTTGTAAATTCTTGTGTTCAGTCTGAGAATGCATTTTTTAGGCATACTAGTCAGTAATTAAGTAATCCATAGGATCTCTGTGTTGATCATTTGTATATGCTAACTATGTGCATACATACAGTAATCCCATGGTATACTAATTTTAATGTTTTAGAATCCTAAGAGAAAGTCCATGGATCATTGTCTTACAATTAACTTTTGCTTCTGCTTACAAAGTATAGGTAATAGTGTCAGTTTAATGATGTATAGCTTTATTTGAAATACATTTTTGCTTTTGCATAATTAGGAATAAAACTTCACAAATTAATTTGATTAATGATGATAACTAACTTTATATTAAAGTTACATTATACTGCAATTCATGTTTTGGGGTATTTCTTTTACTCATCAATCTTTTGAATCACTAATTTTCCCTTACACAAGGTTGTTCAGATACGGGAAAACAGTAAAATGAGGTTGAATGCCAGATGTTTAATGAGCACCACTTCATCTAGCCTACTTCAAACAGCATAATGCTCTTGCCGAGGAAGAAATTTTCTGTCAGTATTTCATTTAAAATATACAGTAAATACTTCTAAATGATTTAATGGCTCTGTTATTTCAAATCAGTTAATGATTCAAACGAACAGGGGAAATATGCTTATTTCCAAGTTAATTTTGTGAAATTACAGCAGGTCAAGAAAACAATCTTGAGATGTTTAGGATAAATATATACTAGTATAAATAGGGCATATTCACATATTTATCTACAGAAATTACTTTGTTCTCTTTCTATGCATAAGATCAGAATATAATTTACTTGCAATAGCAAAATACACAAACAAAAATAAAACACTCAATTTTTCAATTAAACTCTGCTATTCTGCCTTATTCCAAAGTTTAACTCCTCATCTTATGAGCCACACCATTTTGGACAAATTAATGTCTATTCCCTATGTGCTAAATCTACATTAGACTAAGGATCTACCCCCAATTTGTTGGGAGGATTAATAGATACTCCATATAAAATGTTTAGTGTATACTTAGGCCCATTAAAAATGTCTAATAAATGTTAATTGTCATTATTTTAATTATTTCTGAAAATCCTAATCAGATCAAATTAATAATCTTACTCTTTAGACCTCTATTTCCTGCTCAAATAAAATAGTAAGAAATATCAAAATGATGGTCTAATCTTCTTTGACCCTTGGCAATGATAATCAGTGTGTCTGTAGGACAGCATACTTACACAACTAGTTTGGAAAATGAATTACAATTCTTGTCCAATTAGGTTATTTTTTATCAGATGATTAAATGATGCCTGAATGTCTGTACTAACATTATCCTTAATTAAGATTAAAATTCAGTTTATATTATCTTTCTTTTAGGTTTAGTTTAAATGATCAAGATTGCAATATTCCATGTAGACATCTTTTTTTGACAATTCTGTCATTAAACTTTAGGAATAGCATTAAGTTCTAAGACTAAAACCAAAATAAAGAGTGTGATTCTTAAATGTTTTCTGTATATTTAATATCTTGTTTAATCTCCGGTAGGATGGAAAATGTCTATGATCCATCTCCCAGGGAGGCAGAGGTGAGATGATTACAAATTCAAGGCCGGGCTGGGCAATTTAGCAAGGTGCTGTCTCAAAAAAAAAATAAAAAAAGAGTAAAAAAATTAGTTTAATTTAGGTAGGGTATAAATTTAAATATGCACCAAAGTTCACAGACACTGCAAATATGCTGATTTACATAATTCTAATTTTAAAAATCCCTTAAGAACATTGCTCTTTTGTTTCCAAAACAAACAAAAAATTTTATATGTCTTCACTTTTTATTTCTTAAACAGAGAGTGTTTAACATTACTTCTAATAGGTTTTAAGAGAGAAAGGGATATATAGCTCTTCAGAGTCCTGGTCATGTGATATAAGCTGTTCCACACAGTTTTTAATTAATTTATTTCATTAAATATTATACTGAACATCTCATATAATACTCTCCAAAAAAATGGATTCAGATTTTCACAAGCTTACCTAAGCGTAGGGTTGGGGTTATAGATCAGTGCTATAGTTCTTGCCTGGCATGTGTGAGGCTCTGTGTTCAATTTCAAATAGAGACAAGAAAGAAAAAAAATCTTACCTGAAACGGAAAGTGAAAAAATCTGGTGTCATGTTTTAAATATTAGGTATACCCCAAAAGCTTATGTGTGAGACACAGCAAAAAAAGTTTAGAGGTGAATTCATTGGGTTATGAACATTTTAACCTATTAGTGAATTAATCCCCTGATATGGATTAATTGGTTGATGACTCTAGGAAGGTAGGGTGTGTAATTGGGGCATGCTTTTGGGGTGTACATTTTATCTGTGGTGAAGTGCATCTTTCTCTCTCTCTCTGCTTCCTGGTGCATGTCCTAAAAGAATTATAAAACACCTGAATATTTGTAGGGACACACCTTAAAATGGCGACCGCAACAACACCACCCTCGG
This sequence comes from Glaucomys volans, assembly GCA_020662805.1. Classification (NCBI taxonomy): domain Eukaryota; kingdom Metazoa; phylum Chordata; class Mammalia; order Rodentia; family Sciuridae; genus Glaucomys; species Glaucomys volans. Next base: position 75,929 of record JAJEJO010003530.1, read on the forward strand.
GGCAAAAGCCTCCCCCACTCGTGGTACCACCAAGGTGGCGGCCCAGGATTGGGTCATTCAACTTCTATGAACCTGAGAAGCTTTACATCTTAGCAGACCTCTGCCCTGCAGGCCTTGCTGTATACTGCATGTGCTGTTGACCTTTAAGATGATTGGCCCCCGCCTGTATCTCCTCCCCTCGCTCCCTTTTCATATACCTGTTTCACCTCCCCCATTAAACTGAGATACTGCTCCACAGACTCCCGGCTGGTGTGCGTTTTTCAGCCATCGACACTCACCATCCTGTTTGACCCCCGTGCCCCCTGTGCCCCCTCTGGCTGGTCCAGGGAGGGCACCCAACCTTTGTTGTTCGGTGCGGAACAACAAATATTCATATGAGACTCTGTGACTCCAAAGCTCCAGCCCCCATTTAAGATCAAAGTTCAGATATATATTAACAATCCAATTATTAGCTATTAATAGGCATTTAAGTATTCTTTGACATATTTCTTCTTTTATTTAGCCATCCTTTTATTATACAATCATACCAAGAGATTGGTCAAATAGTGCCATTGTAAATGCAATTTTGAGAAATAGCAAGACTTAATAAATGAATGCACACATATATGAGCAAAATGGAAACAAAGTTTCAGTAGGTAAATTCAGCAATGATTAACCTTAATCTTCATCTTTCCCCCTCATCCTATCATAATAAGTAATAGGAATTACTGATTTTTTTTTCAATCAGGATTGAACTCAGGGGTGCTTAACCACAGAGCCACATCCCCAGACCTTTTATATTTTATTTTGAGACAGTGTCTCTCTAAGTTGCTTAGGGCCTCCCTAAGTAGCTTAGGGCCTCACTAAGTTGCTGAGGCTGGCTTTGAACTTGTGATCTTCCTGCCTCAGCCTCCCAGCTGCTAGGATTACAGGTGTGTGCCACCTAACCCAGTCAGAAATATAATATTTACTACTCAATTAGTAATGTGAATATTGTGATTTTCATATAAATATTAATGAACTTTGCATGTATAGCTAGCTACCATTTCATCCATGATTTTATATTCCTAGTTCCACTGTAGTATTATTTATATTACTTATGTTTTTTAAACATATTTGATAGATTTATAATGCAATTTTATGCTTAAATGGGGTTCTGAGTGAATCCAGATAATATTATACCTTCATGTATATACATACAGTATGTATATATGTATGTATGTGTGTAGATATATATATTTTTTTCTATCTCCCTAGTATGAATAGCTGCCTTCAGCATGTGCTTTCAGAGTGTTGGTCACAGAGTAAAAACAGGTTAGATGAAAGGAAGAAAAGTTAAGGGGAAAGGAAGAAGAAAATTAAAATAAAATTTGTATATGTACCATTTCATGATTATTCAAAGTTCATATTAAAAAAAATTAGTAGTATTTCCAAACAAATTGATTTCCTAACATCACTAATACTTTCCATAAATGTGCATTTTGAATTGATATGGCACATGGAACATTGAGAATATGCCTATAATTTCAATCATTTAATGTGGGCATCATCAATATAAATAACTTTCAAAAGAATATGAATTACATTATAAATTTTAGCATAAAAAAAATCTAACAGAAATTGAAGTTTTAAAAAGAAAGCTATTAAAATTTAGGGAGGATACTTTAAAAAAACACCCTATTGTATTATTAGATGATTATTTGGAACTTTGTGATAATTAAGAAATGAAAGGCTTTTCTGCAAAATTCCATTAAAGTCCCAAAACTTCCACTAAATCCATGACTTAAATCCAAAGTTGAAAGTGTAATTAATGAAAATTAATTAATTAATGAAAATTAATTAAGTGTAATTAATGAAAATGGAAATGAGATTTTAAAATTGATGATGACTATTATTTAACTCAAAACTGCTCAGTATAGGAACTATCCATGGTTTAAAGAGCATTTAAGCTTCTCCAATTATGTTAAGTGTAACATTGTGTTCCCATTATTATCATATGTGGAAGAGAAAAAAATATTAATTTTCTATGTCCTGTATTTCTTATCATTTTTCAAGAAAAAAAAATGGAGAAAATGTTCCAGTTGCATTCATTATAAATATAAGATTATGGAAATCTAAGAATTTCAAACAATGATTATCATTCTTATAAAATATGGTATAGAATCATATTTATAATAGAGGAATTTTGATGTTAGTACAAATATTTGAAATTATTATATTATGAATAAATCTTCAGATAAAAATTTCAAAATTAATTTGGAGGTTGTAAAATTATGTGTTACCAATATTCATGTGTTTCTCAAGTAACTACTTTTTTGTTTAAGTAGAGAAAGAGGTGAATGGTAAGAGAGCTAGTATCAGATATGAGCACAATTATAAACCTGAGAACTTTTGTGTCATAAGAAATTTGGGAGTTCACCATATTTAGCATTTCTAGTTTTTAGAAAAAGGAATATTCTCAAAAAAAAGCAAGGCATATATTAAAAAAATGAATGGACCTCATATTTTTTACACTGTGTGCTAATTTTTATGTCTATGTATAGCTAAAGTTACAGTTGCAATATTGCAATTAATTTTATTTTTGGAATCATTAGGGATAGACATAGTTTTGGAGGCAACACTTTCGAACAAGTAAATTTCATAGTTTTGTGTTAATTAACATTTTCCACTTGCTCTAATTTCTTAAATTTATGTAAGTATGATTTTAGTATAGTTTGGAAAATTTTTCAATTTATTTGAAGTTAACATTCAAAAGTAATTTACATATTCTGAATGTAGAAGCATAAAGTTCATTTGAATTATTCATTTGTTTCTTTTTAATATTTATTTTTTCCTCAAGTCGCCCTATTTTGACTGTACAAAAAGAACCCACAATTTTCCTGTAATACTTCAAAGCGAGATGCCTTCTAGCTTAATGCTTATCTTAGTATTTGTAATAGTTTTATAATTATCTTGATGCTATATCTTAATCCTATATCTTGCTATCTTTGCAATAGTTTTTTTTTTTTAATATTTAGCATTAATTTTGTCATGAACACTAGAAATGCCAATTTGCTTTAACTAGAAATAATAAGTATAGTAAACTAGAAGAGAGAAATAAGCATTAAACAATGTGTTTCATGCATAGCACACAATTAAAGTAAAATATATATGTTTTATATATACATACACACATGTAACACAAATTGTATTCACAAAATGAAAAGTGATATTGATGTGTCAGTTCCCTATATCATCATTTGAATCAAAATATTTGCATTTATTCTACCTGAATTGCATGAAGATTAATACTATTTTGTTAGGACTTTTGAAGACGCTAGGAATATGCCAGCAAATATGAAAAGTAATTCATAACTGCCACTTCTAGTTCTCTTAAATTTTCAGGTTAAAATTATTAAATTGTGTTACATTTTTAATTTCATATTTCCTCTTTCTTAGTTTATATTTGAATCTAAGAATATCTTTGAATCTAAAGCATAGATCCATAAGATATTTTCAGTTCAAACTTACTATAGATGGTATCAGCTGAAGTTTAATGCTAGACAACTATTAATTCCAGAAAATATTTTCATAACATTTACTAAATGCCAGGTACTTCTGTCCCAAGTGTTCTTTATAATTCTTGCAACAAATTGATGACATCATGCAAAGAAAAAATTATTAAATACAAATATTTAATTATAAAATGACAATTTAATTAAAATGAGAAAAATCACAATAAATATATTAAAAATAAAAAACAACATTTAAATACCACAGAACACATAATATGAGATCAGTATGTTTGTTCAGTAACTCACTGTTATCCATCTCCCTATATTGTTTCACTTGACATTTTGTGGTCATTTCTTTATAGGAAAATGTTTCAAAATTAACTTTTACATAGACAATAGAAAATTAACAGTTCTGCCCTTGATTTTACAAAATTATTGGTTATAGTTTTTATTGATAAAGTATACTACTTCCCACAGAGGCACATATTTCATGGTACTTTTATAGGATTTGACCTATAAAAAGCAAAAATATGATACTTTAAATATTATACTCTTCTTTCCACCCTTGTTCCACAGTTAAAAGCAAGTGACCAACTCCATTATACACCTTCTTTAGACTGAAATAACAATCTTTTGCAAATATTTGCCACCCATACCTTGCCTTCTACTTATGCTTTTATTAACTGTAGCTATCAAAAATGATAATTTTATTAACCCAGCAATGTCTTAACATGAAATTTAATGTCTTGTGAAAACAGTATTATTAATGCCTTTAATTCTAATCAGATTAGATAATGAATTCAAGAAAACCAGAACCAATGAAGAAAATCCAGCACCATGTCAGCACTGAATCCAAGAAAGAGAACCAGTAGAATATATAAAAAATATACATATATATGCACATATACATATATACATATACATATGCATGTGTGTATATATTTATATTATATGCATATGTATGTATATACATATCTGTATCAATCTTTGCATCTGTGTGCACCTATGTGTGTGTGCCTATCATCTGTCTGTCCACCCCTGTCTTTGAGAGATTTTTCTGAATTGACTGCTTTATGCAATTTTGAAGATTTCTGGAATTTCATGGGCACAGGGCAAGCTATGGTCTTCAAGGTGTAATTTATTTTCTAAATAAACCTGACAGATTATGGAGTAAAGTATAAGTAATCTCCAAACTGGATACTCTAAAGAATGATTAAGATACATTATTGAGAATGAGAGAATGCCACTTACGAACACAATTGGATTTGCATAAGTTATGTCAGCATTATTTTTACCAACTGAATTATGTATCCATTACAACTGAAAAGGTTTTACAGCAGTTCCTAATTCTTTATTTTGGTGGGGGGAGGATAACCAGGGAATGAACTCAGGGGCACTTAACCACTGAGCCACATCCCCAGCCCTCTTTTGTATTTTGAGACAGGGTCTCACTGGGTTGTTTAGCACCTGGCGTTGCTGAGGCTGGCTTTGAATTTGGGATTCTCCTGCCTTAGCCTCCCAAACTGCTGGGATTACAGGCATGCGCCCACCTACTCTCCTGGCCATAGATTCGAATTCTTTATTAATGTTTCTACATTTCTATTAGTAGCTTCAAAGAGGCTGGACCCTAATCAATAAATAGTATACTACATCTGAATTTGGATGGCATCTGCAAAAGGGATTGGGACCTGTGCTTGGGAGATCATTGGAAGTACTAAAGAGAGTAAGTGTGTGAATTGCTTTAAAAAATAGAGTATATTAGACAATGTTATACTCCCCTGATGAGTTGGTTATTTTTGGTGAGGGGGGGCAGCCAGTTTACTAAACAAACTCATACATATTAAATACATGTATTGCTATATTTCACAGTTTAGGAATTTTTTCTTAATAATAAACCATAGGTAACCAGTGCCATTATATTTTCTTGTAACTGCAGAATCTAAACATATCTACACAATTTATCTGTCTTGGAAGAGTCCAAAACAATTTCTCTGCACATCTACATCCCATCAGATTTTAACTATAGATGTGATTATTTGGGGAGATTTCATGATCAAAGGGCAGAAAAAAGAAAAAGATCTAGACTAGAACAAAATTATGTGGTAATACACAAGTCATTGATGTTACATAAGACATATGACATGATAAAAATATAGAAATATGATAAAAACTCATAAAATAATTTTACTTTCTTAAATGAAGGCAATCTAGGTTCCTGGACAAATGAACTGACAGATAAAAGATAAAGGGTTATATCGTAATCCATATTATTACATGATATTCACAAATTCTGTTCACATATTATTTCAGACTGCTACAATAAATAGAAATAACTTTGTAGTGTCTTATATTTTGATGTTAAGCTTTTTCAAAAATTTTTACAGACTTTGTTTTGATTCATTGTACACAAATAGGGTACAAATTGTCATTTCTATAGTTGCACATGATATACATTCATACCATTCATGTAATCATACATGTACATAGGGTAATGATGTCTGTCTCATTCCACCATTTTGCAAATCCCTCTCCCCCCACTCTCATTTCCCTCTTTGTAATCAGGACTTTTAAATATGTAAATTGTTAGAGAGCTGTGCTAAGGTGAATTTTAAATTATCAGTTAGACTTGTTCAAAGACAACTCATCCTGGTCTTTTCACCTAAAAAAGAAATTAATCTCCAACAATGAACCTTTAATTTCAGGCACCGGTGCAGACCAATGGGAAACCTGTATTAGACAGTGTTGTCTTTGGGATTGTCTATTAAGTCAACATAATTTTATCAATGTGTGTGTGGCTTAGTTTCTTGTTCCATGCATTTTTTACCTCTTTCATCATAGTTACCTCTTTCATGTATGTATAGCTAAGGCTGATTCTAAAACAAAAACAAAAAGGGAAACAGTATTATTAGGAACAATGGTAAATTTTAAGAAAGATTTAATATGAAAAATGTGCTGTAAGTAAATAAATGTCAAATTGCGATTTGATTAACCAAAACATGTTTAATGTTATCAGTTCTGAATAAAAGACCATGTCTGAGTGAGGTCTATTCAGATTGAGATAATATTTATTTTCAGTATTTGAATAAATGTGGACATTAATTTAAAGGACAAGACAGTATTTGATCAATAAAATTTGAGTGGGCTTAATGTTACATTTGTGCATTAATACAATGATGCATGGATCTACCTTATGTTGAAACGGGTTCTTTCGGGAAATACAAAGTAAGTTCCTGCCATGATTTTCATGTTTCCAAGTCCCTGTGGGATTTCTCCTTCTCTGGATCTCACTCTTTCTCTCTGATTTTGGTAATAAGAACCAAAGAAAAGTATAAACTATATAATTAGCAAAAATCATGCTAACAGGACTGGGGATATAGCTCAGTTGGTAGAGTGCTTGCCTTGCAAGCATAATGCCCTGGGTTCAATCCCCAGCATCACAAAAAAAAAAAAAAAAAAAAAATCATGTTAACAATTTGTAATTCATGGATGTATAAAGGCCTTTTAGTATTCCTATTTTTCTAAATCTAAATTGGTATTTCACACATTAAAATGCAGATAAGATAAAATAGCACCAATGGCTGTCAGCATTTTCTTTAGCTCTGAGTATTTCTGTTTGGATAACAACTTCTGTTATAACAGGATCACTGGCAATAGGAAGTATGAATAGATGATAAAACATGAAAACACATAAATACCAAAAAGTGAAATCAAAGAAAAATGAAAAATAGATGAGAAAAGAGTACAGATAAAGTATAGTAAAGAATTGGAGAAGCAAAAAGAGTCATGCTATGAAAGGATTTTAAGGCCTAACTTATTATTTCAACTCTTTCTTCATCTGACAAAATACTAAATTGAAAACTTTAAAGAGGAAGGGTAAATAACCATTTTAGCAGGTGCAAAGGGCAGGACCCATTATCAAGATTAAACATTTCATTACTGTCTGATTCTTTACTAACAGGGAGAACAGCCCTGTTTTCTGGCACCTCACAAACATTTTAACTCTGACATTATTATTTATATGAATAAACTGGGAAAAACTGCATTCTGACCCTGTGAAAGGGCCTCTGTAGACAAATTTTTCAAGATCCACTTACTAGAAAAATGCCTACAGATCAGCAATTTTATATGACACTAACTAGCGTGAAGAATGGATCATTAACATACTTGAATGTTGTTTAGGCAAGAATAACATAATCAGAAATGTAGAAATGACTAGTTTTCAAATAATTTTCAAAAAGTTAATTTGTGGAGCTATGACCCATATGAAAAAATATAATATTTCTAGCACTGCCAATACATGCCTCTTCCCAGTCACCCCTCCCAACTTCTTCAAAGGAAAAAAAATCATGATTGTTTTGTAATTTTTCATGTTTAAATTCAGACAAAATTCCTCATATGATATAAATTTTCATATGTTTAAATTTAGAGTAAAGGGAAATATAGTACATATATAACTTCACAATTGTCTTCTATATGTACACACACACACAGACACATGTGTGTCTGAAAGTTATACATTGGTATACCATTTACCAATAATTCTTTCATTTTTGTTACAAATGATATTCTTCTGTAAAACACACCACAGTGAATTTCTCTATTAGGCTATTAATGGGCATGCATGTTACTTTCAGGTTTTGAGTCCATTTCTAGATAGTTATGTTCAGAATTAGTAGTTGCTGCCAGTTTCCAGTTTGACTATAAGTTTTAGACCTAATCACAGTGTATGAAAATACTAGTTGTTCTAAATTCTCACAAATAATTTGGATTGTTCACATTTTATATGAACTTTATGGGGATTGTATACTATCATCTCACAGTGGCTTCAACTTTTTTTCCTGATAACTAACTAGGATAAACACTTGGTTAATGTTTTCGAACACTGAGTATCACTGTGAGGGAATATTCAGGATGCTTTGCCAATTTTTTATTGGACATTACTTTTTCCCTCTTTTTCTAATTGATTTGTTGCAGATCTTTACATCTTTGGACATACTACAGTACAAATGTGTTTTCCCACTTTGTCACTTGCCTTTCCACTTCTTTGGGATATGTGTTGTCTAACTGTAGACAGAAATTCAATTATACTGAATTTTGATACTTTACTTTTAGATAATCAAAAAGATAAAATATAATCAGCAAATTATATGTGAGCATTATTTGTCACATTTGTTTCCTTAAGCATAAAAATTTATGTTACTATCCTGTAGTTATTTTGAAATTTGGACTTCTGATACCTGTGCTAAAATTTTACCTTTTCTTGAACATGTTCTCTCAAGGACAGCATCATCACTGTTTGTAGTGAACAAATATTGCCAGATATTGGCACAAAAACCAGAAACATCTTGGAGGCCTTTCAAAGGTTTTGTTTTGCATACTATAATTGATACTATAATGAAAAATAATTCATTTATTTATTAAAATCAGTTAAGAATTTCATGTATGCAAATTTTCATTAGATTAATATTAACTAGATTAGTTAAAGAAATAATTTGAATTCAATTCACATGTTTTATAAATTGAATTTTCACTAATTCTACATGAACCATTCTTTATTAAAGTCCAATCTCTTTTTTACTCCCTTTATTCTGGGTCCATCATCTTGGCTTTTAAACATTCACTTTCAATTCCTATTCATGTCCTCAGAGTTCTATTCTCTACCACTCTGCTTTCTTTTTCATAATACTTCCCTGCCTTATCCTCACACGGTATGTTTTTTTCAACTGCATAGATATACAGATAGATATTCAGTGAGCATCTTTAGCTTTGAAGATCAAATTTTCTATAGCATTCCACGACACTTTCAGTGGCTGCTCTGCAAGTGAATAGCTTTCCTATTGAAAAATTTTGTTAGTATATATGATTAAGCTAGGAGTTAGCCATGTTCCTATAAAAATGGAAAACATTTAAGTTGCTATTTAATACAACTTTGGCTTTTAGTTAACTTTATTTAAGTGTATTTAAATAAAACAAAAGTAATTTGCAAACTGGACATTCAAGTTTAAAATACTTTTACTAGAATATGTATGCATCCTCTTCTATAATTTCTATATAGACTTCTTTTTTGATAGGAGGGAAAATATTCCCAGGATTCTTATTTAATTTCAGCTCAGTGCTTAGTATTATTCTTCAGCTGTTTGCATAACATTTTTGTCCTTTAGTATCTTTTTTCAGCGGCTTTGCTCAGGACATATGTAGTATGCCTGACGTCATTCTCTATCTGAAATTCATGACTCACTATAATCTCTTCCCAGTACCATCGGAGACCATATTTGTATGTTCAATGTCTTCCTCCAATAATACCCTTACTCACATGCCTACCCTAAGCTAGATCTCAACATCCCCTTTCTGAATTTTAGTCCTGGGTTCACTGCAGCACCTGCTTAGTTCTCTACCTGAGATCTGCTGTTCATAAAGGCCGTTACTGCTGCTGGTATGGGCTAAGTTCAAGCAGAGGCCAAGGAGCAGCTGTCTGTGGGGGTTTATGTGACTGCATCCACATGGGCCGGTATGTTCCCCCTTGGGTGAGGCCCTTCCTATGTGTTCCATGGAGACTAGATATGGGCTCTACCTTTACTAGTTCTGTGGAAAATCTCAAATAAGTAAATAAATTCATGTAACACACAATAAAATGTTAGGTAAACTTAGTAAAGTACAAGAATAGAACATATTTATTTGTTTCCTGTCACTATTGCACACAGCAGCAGCTCTAAGAAGAGCCCCCCACTACCCCAGCACCTTTGCTTCATCCTCTTCCTTAAGCACATGGACAGACAGAGCTAGGTTCTTCCCACACAGAAATACTAGAGCTGCTACTATCTGGAGGTACACTTCGTTTTCTTAATTTTTTAAAATTACAGCACTCTTATTCTATATATTGCTTCTTAATTTGTATAATTGTATTATCTGCATTGTTATTTTAATACACTGTGTTTAATGTATGCTGCTGGGGTCATAGACTGTGTCTGATCTATGCACAATCCCCTGAATGCCTGTTTTTCTTTCAATATACTTTTCCCCATGGTGCAAACACTAAGAATGTCATACTTCCATGTTAATGGATTTCAATAAGTAACATTGAATGAATAGATGGAAGTACAAATGTTTTAAAATAGTATGTTATTTCACTGATACTGGAGATTGAACCCTGAGGTGCTTGACCACTGAGCTACATCTCCAACTCTCTTTAACCTTTTGATTTTGAAATAGGGTCTCACTAAATTGCTCAGAATGGCTTCTAGTTTGTGATCCTCCTGACTCAGCCTCCAGAGTCACTGGAATTACAGGAATATACCACCATGCCTGGCTTTTAAATTATATTCATTGCCCTTATTATATCATATTTCATGTATTTTTTATTGCAGGCTAAACTTTGAGAAAGGGGGGATTTACTATAATCTTAATTTGGAAGATATGAGATGACAATGAAAAAGTTCTGCTTCAAATAAGCTCAGCACAAGGAAGTGATATTAAAAAGCCTGTCATGCATTTTTAGAAACATTATTGAATATGTATACCTGTTCCCTTTCTTGTTCCTAGCATATCATAGAACCCTAAATTAAATTTAACCATAGGTTTTAAAATATAGTTTACCTACTAAACGAATCAATTAGTATAATTGATTAGCATGAAACAAATTGTCTGCATTTCACACCCCCAAAATTACTAGTTGCCAAATTATTTCACAGTTAATTAAAATATCATTGGAATGAAGTTTATGAAGCAGTCATGAATATCTTAAAGAGTTATTTTTAATTGCATTTTTTTTACTGGTGAGTCATAAACTTTAAAATATTTCTCAGAAATGTGGTTGGCTGTACCTGAATGAAGTGTAGGATAGAATTTATGCAAACTCAAATGGAAATCTTTAGGATAATTTTCTTCCACTTATGTTTTTTAGAAAGAAATTTAGTCATTATGGTTTTATGCTTGCAAATTAATCCTATAATAAATCATGCTTTTGTTTTAGTCTTACTATAATATTTGCTATTTCTATTTAGCCTAAAATGCCTCATGTAATCCACAGAAATTGAAAAAAAATGATTTAATGTTTCAAAAATATTTTAATTAGCATATACCGACTTAAATATCTTAATACAAAGTTAAAATAACACTATGTTGATTCTAAAACTCTGCAATTTTTATATTATGTAATATGTGATTTCCTTATAATGAGAGTTTTACCTCAATGATTATTAGGTATATAATATGACACAATGCAAATTGAGTGTTTAATTGTAGTAATGTGTTTAATAAAAACTAGTTATCAAAATTGTTTTTCTGTTATATTTTTCTTATTTTATTTGCCTTGTTTTAATTTTCTTTACCACTAATATGAGGGGTTGTCTTGATTAATCCATCATTCCTTGTCTTAAAATTCCTTGTGCCTTGACTTATATAAATGATAGCTTACTATTTTTGTAAGGGACAGTAAAAATTAAGTCTCTGAGTATTGTCCTTACTGGCAGCTGAGGTCAATATTTTTCCTTATTCTTATTATTTTCATGTATTATAAGGATAGCATTTTCTAACCTATAGCTCTATAGATATTTTAACGGAATAAATTTTAAATTTACAAAATTCCACCAGATACCATTTGGTTCAAATTATTGAGTTTAGGTGACAGTGGTTTAGGTTGCTATTCCTATAGGACTTCATTATAATTGGAATGGTCAGCTCTCATCTGCTTATATGAAAGTGATGGTGAAGATGTGGCAGAATAGAGACTCATTCTCTGAACTTGGTGTTGATTCCACAGCTAATCTAGAAAATACAATATTTACATCTGTACCCTCAGATGCTGTATCTGTGGATTCAATGAAATATGAGTCAAAATGTTCAGGAAAAAAAAGAAAGAGAAAAAAAATGAATGCAACAATATAAAAAAACAAATTGAAGCAAAACAGTGTAACAACTATTTGCATAGCATTTACTTTGCATTGGGTGTTACAAATCACCTAGAGATGATTAAAGGTATGGAGGAGAATTGTGTAGGCTATAAACAAACATCCCTACAGAAAGGGTTTAAACTCCTCAGGGTTTTGGTGCCAGTGGTCCTGAGACCAATCTTACCCAGGTACCAAAGGACTTAGATTGACTTAGATTGACTTAAGCAAAGCAATAGACGTCTCAAACTTAACTAGAGAGGTTTCTAAATCTGAATCAGAAGTTTTTTTTTGTTTTCTGCTTTTTCTCTTATATGGAAGAATTGACAAAGGGAAAAGGGGCGGGGGTGGGGGCGGGGGGGGGGAAGAAAAGCAAGTTAAGGAAGGCGACACAAATAAGGTGCCTCACCAAACATAGTAAACAGGGATTGATTCCTACATAGTAAACAGGGATTTATTCCTACAAACCACAGGTAATGATATGGCTAATTAACAGGCTATTTGAAGGTGTCCAGTAAAATTTAGCAAATCTCCACACACTCATCTTAGGATAGGGGCAGTAGAAAGGGAGTGTCAATCAATGCTGGGGTGGATTTCTCAGTCCTGTTTACAGAGTTCCTATTCTCCATATGAAAGGAGAGGATTAGAATGGAATGTTGGTCCAGAGAAGGCTCAGGTAGGACAAAGCAGATTAAGTTCATAGAGTCTTATATTCTAAGAAGGGACAATAAACTTCAAATCAGTCTTTTTGTTGTAACCTAAATACAAAACCACAAGCATGGGTACAAGATGCTCTATCTTTTCAGAAAGATCCACTAATTTTTAAGCTGGAAAGTATCTTTCAGGGTCTACAAAACTGGGCAGCGTTCCCTTTCCCATTGAGCCCCCTTTCTCTTCACTGCCCTACTCTACCCATCAATAATAAAAACACAAGCATGAAGCAAGCAAGGGAGAAATTTCTCATTTTATCACCAATGTTAATGAGGAAATCACTGTTTGTTGTTTTTAGGAATTATAACATGAAGCTGCAATTACTTACTGCCCCCGCCCTTTTGCTGCAGCTCTCCCTCCCCTTCCTATCTTACAACCCAGCTTGTCCACCCGCAATCATCCTCAGCAGCCATTGGCCTGATTGTCGTCAGCCGGCAAATCATACCTCTTAAAAGAGGCTCCTCGGCCTTTCTCTCCCAGCCCAGAGAACCGACCCTCGGGTCATCATCAGCCTAATAAAATCTCTGGCGTGTGCTCCTGTGTTCGGAGTGATTTTCTGGGTGCATTCACCGGGCCACAACTCAGACCTGGCACCCCAGAGTGCTTGCTCCCCTAGATTCAAGGGTCTGAACTGCCTTGGGACCCGAACTGAGCCACATTTTTCATACAGGAATAAAGGGGTTTGTTTGTTTGTCTGTTTTTAACCTGTCTGGAAGAGAAGTGAGATTCTTCCTCACCAAACATAGTGAGAAAAAATGGTTTAGATTTCAAGACATAGACTATAAGGCTCATCTTTAGAGACATCACACTGGAGGTCTATGAATTATGGAAGACTGGTCTGTTTTGCACTTGTTTAGAAGTTACTTAACTATTGAATCTCAAACTCATTCATATGCTAATGTAGGAGGCAGATAATGTGTCACATGTTCTTACATTTGCTGTTCAGTTTTTTGTTTTTTTGTTTTTTTTAAGTGGCATTGCTTGAGGCAGAAGCCTAAAGCAGAGAACAAGAAGCTTCTATGACATTTGTGCCTGGGAAGGAGATAATGAGGAACACTCCGTGGTTCCTTGGGCCTCATGTGTGGACATGGAGGATCATACAGCTGAATGCCCTGGGGTCTGCTCAACAGAAACAGTGACACCCTCTCAGGGATGATGCCACTGCGGAAGGCCTGTTGTGACAGAACTGCTCCTTTGCAAAGACGTCCTCAAGGAAAGAGCAAACTCAGTTAAATCTACATTTGCTTCTCAGATTTTATGAACATTGTGGCCTGAGGCTACTGCCAGTAGACAAGTACAAAGCAAGCCAGATAGGAAACATATTTTCCATAAAAATATGATGAACAAATTATAAGTGAAGTTAACTGTCTTTTCAATTTCTCTTCTCAGTCTCAGTCTCCAAATTAAAATGGCTAGATCTTTAAAAGAGAAAGATGAATCTATGTGAGAATCAAATCATGGTACTCCCATTCTTCCTATTCAAGGTACTGGGGTTGGAGGAAGAACAATAAAAGAGCAGGCGGGCATTCTTTCTACTTCTACTACACAGGGCAAGAAGCCAGCTTGGACTATGCCTAGGGTAGTGGGTTGCATGGGATTAATAAAATGTAAGATCAAACAAAACATTTTCCAAAAAATTTAACAGAAAATCAAAGTATTTAAACAAAATGGTTCTAATCATTTAACAAGAGAAAATCATGAGTAACCTATGTGATCTACTGAGACATTTTTATTGACACAGAAAAAATGTAAGAATTATAACTGGAAGTTATCATTTGAGAAAAAATTTTGGAGTTGTAATGCCCCATTTAGACATGACCTCAATAAATCTCATAAATATTTATGTATATATGTTTCTCCGTCCTGAATAATAATACATTTTCCTAATAATTTCCCTTTGTTTTCTTGCTTTCTGTAAAGTAGTTCTAACAGTAAATGTCAAAATTAGGTTTCCTACACTTTAAAAGTATATATGGGGTAATAGTAAGTTGAGAACTTTCCTAAATTATTAATGCAAAATGTACTTTGAGAAATTTCTTTCCTTCTGAATTTATACAATTTCTGGTTGATGCAGAATAACAGTTCATTCCTGGTTGACAAAAAGTACCTATTTCAGATAATCCACCTTCAAGAGAATGAGGAATCAATACATGACAACAGGATCTGACTACACAATCTTCAAAGGCCTGTCAGATGATGCTCCATGTATCTAAGACACATAACTTAAAAAAGAAAACCATGCATAGGTTTTAGATAATTTTATATTGTTGAAGCACATTTCATGATGCCAGATTGATGCCAACTTTGATTTTGAAAAAAAGTTAATTATTTTATCTTCCTGTTTTATATTGCTACACCCTTGCTCTCTATTCTCTCATGTTTTTCTACCTCATTCGGTATTTTTTGTTTCGTTTTGTTTTCCTTTGATTCCTTTTCAGAAATATTTAACCGATATTTATCACATCCCCCATTGAAAACTAGAGGCAGTTGCTAAGTTATAATTGTTATAAGATTCCTTGCATTTAAGATTCTCTATATCTGTGTATGGAAGTGATGATGTTGAGAGTTTGGTTATGTTTGTTTTGTTTTGGTTTCCCAGTTCCTCTGATGGTAACTTTGAAATTTAGTGAAGAGCTCCATTCATCCATTTACTTAGTCAGTATATACTGTGCTTTGAATTTTGATTTTTCCCAGGCCTGCAATATGCAATATTCTTTCCTGTTGCTGAGCAGCATCAGCAAGTTGCAGCCACGTGACCACAAGAGTAAACAACCAGGACTCTACAAGGCATTGTTTGCTGAACTATGATGCTCAGCAGATTCAGGATACTTGCTACATTTCCAATTTACACCATTTTCAATTCACAATGAGTTTATCAGGATGTAACCCCTCTGTAGTTCAAGGAACATCTTCATTCCTAGTGTTCCAGGGTCACAATAGACCTCTGCTGTCCTTGTTCCAAGACAATGACGATCTCTATATCAGCAGGTTAACTTGAACATGAGAGATTATGAAAGAAAGAACAAAATAGGGGGCTGAGGTTGTGGCTCGGGAGTAGACTGCTTCCCTTGCATGTGAGGCACTGGGTTAGATTCTGAGCAACACATATAAATAAATGAATAAAATAAAGTTCCATCAACAACCAAAAAATATTTTAAAAATATAAAGAAAGAACAAATTAGAAATGAAGCACAATTTCAATGTTTAGGCCTTGCCATCTCTAATCATTCCTTATTATAACTTTTACTTAGTTTGTGATAGTATGTGATTTTAAATATTACTATTATCTATGCATTTTTAATATTTTTAAGGATTCACATCCTAGTACCTTATTGTTTCTCTTATGTTTTCTTCCTAAATTTGACTTCATTTAAAAAACGTTGATCCTTAGGTATTTATAAACAAATTGGCAGGACAGACATAAATCATCCTTGTTAAATATTGCTAATGACAGGGCTTTTGAGAAGTGGTAGGCTGTAAAAATAACACTGGAGAGCAAAGCAGTAGCTCCGTGGGAAGACAGGGAGGCCTCCCTCTGGATGAACCTGAAGCCAACAAGATACTCAAGCATGCTCATTTCTCTTGGAAATATTTGGAGGCTTCTAGATGCCCAATTAGTTGGCTGTGAAAGCCAAATAACTCCATGCTTCAAATATTCTGAAAAGAAATGGGGGAAAAAAAAGAAAGAAATCAATAAAGCCTTAATTCAAACATAATTTGTAGGGTGTAGTTAAATACACATTTTTCCCCACTGGATCAATTTCACTGATTGCTTTGTAATAGTGGTCCTGTTCCAGAATCAAAGATGACCCCTCTCAAGGTATAATTTTCATGCCAGGTTTGGAACTGGTAGCAGTTCTGCTATGAAACTGAGATTATTGCCAAGTCTGGCTGAAAGGAAGCATTACAGAGTAATGATGTTATCAGTCTCTGCTTTCCCTGGTTCTGCTCAGAAACAGTTATTAAGTCTGTGCAACATGCCACATTTTCCAAATATGATTAGTCTAATGATGCCCAAGAGTTTGGTTTTGTTTGTTTTGTTTTTGTTTCCCCTTTTTCTGATGGTAACTTTGAAATTGGGTGAAGAGTTCCCATTCATCCATTTACTTATTTAACTAATATTAGTAGAGTTTTTACAAGGTATTATGCCCTGGGACAATTTATTAGTTATACACCAATCAGAAAAAAGAAGCCATCTGGTAACTGAAAAAAGGAAGTTCAATATAATAAATTATACTTGAACAAGAGATTAGAGTAATAATAAATTTACTAGTAAGGAATAAATATAAATAGGTATAGACAGAAACACATGCAGATACAAATATACATATATATTTAGAATATATACTTCAGAATATGTATATATATTTATCTATATATTTAGAGAGAGAAAGATAGATATAGATACAGATATACATAGAATGTAGGAATACTAGATGAAAAGAGCTTCCACTAGCTAGAGCTTAGTGTATGTGCCCAAGTAAAAGGTTCTTTTCCAAGGCTGAGATTCAAACATATGAAGAAGTCATAACTGTGACTCATCGTATGGCTGAGAAGTCATTCCACTGGTGCCACACCAGTGGAATCTGAAGAAAGTTCATTCTCTAGGTTTCCATGGCAAGAAGGTCAAGGGAAAGTGATTTGCAAAGGGAACCTAACAGAATTGTTTTGTGAAAGTTGATAGGCAGTGGGTACTGCTGCCTGCCTTGCACTACAGGACACAGGAGTTTTCAACATTTCTGGAATATGACAATGGAAAAGTCTCCCAAATAATAGCAACATCATATGGATTTTCATTCTCATTTTTCTAAAATGATTCATGATTGGCTAATTTGTATTATTTCATGCATTGTTTTGCATAAATTATGTGTTTAGATGTGGGCCCAAGAAGGAAATTGTCATGTAAGACATGGAGTAATTGAAAGTTCTCAGGAAAAGTTAATTTTTAACACACCAGCTGCAATGCTTCTCTGTGATAAAGTACATGTATATGTGAAGTATAACCCTTCAGTATGAAATACACATTTGTTCATTTTCACATTGAATGATTCCAAAATCTGATTCTGAGGTTATCAGAACCTACATTCTATGTATATCTGTATCTACATCTATATCCTCTTATTAGTTAGTGAACATTTGAGTCATTGTACTTTTTGGTTATTATGAAAAATTATGTCCTGGGATTTATGGACAATGTTTTGTGTAGACATGTGTTTTCATTTTTCTAAGCAAATACTTAAGAATGCATCACTAGGTCATATGATAACTGTTCTTCACTGGTCTTCAAAGTTCTTATGTAATTTTGTTTACAACAGTAAAACCTAAGAATTCCTTTTTCTTATATTCTTACCAACACTTACTATTGTTTATAAGTTTTTATTATAGCATTTTCAGTGGGAGTGAGACGATTGTGTCTTGTTATGTTCTGATTTGTATTGCTCTGAGTATGCTAGAATCTTTTCATGTGTCTATTGACAATTTACATGTTTTCTTGAAGATATGTCTTCATATTTTATACTCTGGTATAAATTGAATTGTTACCTATTGTTTAGTTGTAAGTATTCTTTATATGTTATGTGTTCAAACTATCAGATCTCTTACATTAATAAAAGATTTTTCTCCCCATTAGTAGGCTGTCTTATTACTTTCTCAAGTGTATACTTTGAAACACACATATTTTAAATTTTGTTCTAGTACAAATGACCAGTTTTGTCTTTTGTCACTTATGCGTTTGTTTTGATGTCTAGGAAATTAGTTCCAAAAGAAGGGTAATAGATATTTATTCTTATGTTATCTTCTCAGATATTAGCAGTTTTGATTCTTGAATTTAGTTCCAAATATTTATTGTGAATGTTTTTTAAATGTGGTGTTAGGGATTGAAATTTACCCAGTTGAATGAGAATAGTCAGCTACTTGATTAGGTGAAGTTAGCACCTCTATTGAAAATTAATTCACTATAAATGTAAGAGTTTATTTTTTTGTTCAGAATTTTGCTCCATTAATTTGTATAACCATTATATACTATTTTAATTCCGTAGTGTTACAGTTAAGTTCTGAAATGGGAATATATGAGTTCTACAACTTAGTCTTCATTCAAGATGATTGTGGTCATTGTTTTATTAGTAGTATCAATATTATTTTAATTCAATATAAATTTAAAATTATCTTTCACATTTCTTGACAAAAATTGAAGTTTTGATAGGAAATGACTTGAACTGATACATCCAAATTTGCAAATGTTACCATTTCAATAATGTTGTTTTCTGATAAACTTGGGTTGTTCATCAGATCCATAAACATGAAATGTCTTTCCATTGTCTATATCTTTAATTATTTTAACAATGTCTTAAAATGGACAAATAACCTACCTAGAAAAGAGGTGTATAAAAAGATCCTCAGTGCCAGTAATCATCAAGAAAATGAAAATCGAAAAATAAAGTATCCCTTCACTACCATTAGTAGGACTACTTGACCCATACTAGGTGCATGTATAAATATACCACAATTCATTCAATTTTATATATAACTATAATTTATCAATTAAAAATAATTGAATAAATAAAAGGAAGACCAATAGACTAGGGAAAAGGAATTAGGAGGAAGAAGAAAATTGAAGGTTTAGTGGTGGGGATTGAAATGCTGAAAACTACATTATATTCATTTGTGAATATGTCAAAATGGACCACAATGTATTATGTATAGTAATAATGCACTGAAAATTAAAAATGAATGAATACAACTATGTGAATAATATGTAAATAATTGAAATGAAAGTATTTGTCCATTTAAAAAGTTAAGAGATAAGAAATGTTGGTGAGGAAACGGAGAAAATAGAACTCTTATGCAGTGTTGGTGAGACCATAAATTGTTACAGACATTATGGAAAACAGAAAAGCAGAATTAGCATGTAATCCAACAGTCCCACTACTGGGCACATATCCAAGAAATGAAGTTGGTTTTCAGTATAATTATTTTTTTCTGTGCATGTGTGTGGAACTGGGATTGAACCCAGGGATACTCTAACACTGAGCAACACCCCAGCCATTTACAATTTGATTTTAAGGCAGGGTGTCACTAATTTTCCCATGCTGACCTTGAACTTACACTCCTCCTGCCTCAATCTCCATAGTTGTTTAGGTGAGTACAGGCATTCACCACCCTACCAAGTTTCATTATGTATCTTGTACTACTCTTATATAAGTGAAATTGCTTAATTTTATTGTTCATCACTAGTACAGCAATTTTTGTAATTTTTCTTGGACACTTTTTATTTGTACTAACAATTTCTTTATTCATATCCCTGAGTTTTTAAAATATAAGATCATATTATCTGGAAATAAGCATAGTTTTATTTCTTCCCTTTTGACCTGAATTCTTTTATTTCTTATTTTATGTATAATTTCTTGGCTAAGATGCATAGTGCAATCTTTTTTCTAAAATTTATCTGATTGCTTTTAATTTCACAAAAATATTTTGCATTTATCACATCCTAGATGACTTGAAATACATACACATTGTGTGGTGATTACATTTAACTAATTAACATATACATCACCTCTCATATACTTACCATTATTGTGGTGAAGTGAGAATACTTAACATCCACTTTCTTAGAATTTCTCAAGAATACAGGACATCCTTGTTAATGCAGTCACCATGTTGTAGAAAAGATCTACTGAACTTATTTCTCCTACATATAATTTTGTATTATTTGATCAACATATCATCCACCATCCCCAACTCTAATAGTTACCATTGTGCTATTTCTGTAAGAATAACATTTTGGAGTCTACAGATGAGAAAGATCATGCAGTATTTATATTTCTGTGCCTGGCTTATATCACCTAAAATAATTTTTGTAGGTTTATCTGTGTGGTTACTAATGACAGGATTTTCCTTTTTATGAATGAATCACATTCTATTGTGTATATTTACAATGCTTTACCATTCATTAATAGACACTTAATTGATTCTATATCTTGGTTAATGTTAATAGTATTCAAATAAAAGAGGGACATTTTACCTTTTCAATATATAAGCTTTAGTGGTGTTGTTGGATCATATAAATTTCTATTTTTACTTTTTGAGGGAACTAATTACTGTTTTGCATATTGGATCTACTAATTTACATTCTCATCATTAGTGTGAAAAGATTTTCTTTTCTCCATATCATTGCCTACAGTTATCTTAAGTCATTTTTGAAGACGGTCATTTTTATAAGTAATGTGATATTTCATTGTGGTTTGGATTTTCATTTTGCTGATGATTAATGATGTTGAAAGTTTATCCATATGTCTTTGTGCCTCACCCCCCCACTTTTTTTTTGTACCAGGAATTGAACTCAGGGGTGCTTAACCACTGACGACATCTCCGGCCTTTTTAATTTTTTATTTTGAGACAGATTCTTGCTAAGTTCCTTAGGGCCTTGATAAAGTGCTGAGGCTGGCTTTGAACTTAGGATTCTCCTCCTCAGTTTCCTGAGTCATGGGGATTCTAGGTGTGTGCCACCATGTCCAGCTAGTTTCCTAGTTTTCACTCTTATGTTTAAATCTTTAATCCATTTTGAGTTGATTTTTGTACATGGTAAGAGATGAGGTTCTAATAATATTCTCTTGCATGTGGATATCGAATTTTCCCTGCAGTATTTATTGAAGAGATTGCCTTTTCCACATGGTGTGTTCTTGGCAAAATTTTCTAAAATCATTCAGCTGTAAATCTGCAGATTTATTTCTAGACTCTATTTTGTTCCTTTTGCCAATTTGTCTCTTTTATGCCAGCATCACACTATTTGGGTTAGGGTAGCTTTGTAATATAATTCCAAATCAAGGAGGTGATTTGCTCAACATTGCTTTGGTTTTTGATTTTAAAGAGTTAGTAAAATAATATCTCTAGGAAGTTTTCAAAACAGGGAAAATTTACTCATGAATGCTTCGAGCTGATATTTTGCTTACAGTTAATGAAACATTGTAATCAAAGAAACTAAGTGACTTTGTTCAAGCTCCAACCATGCCCCTCTCATTGTTCCCTAATGTGATCAGCATTTCAGGCAGGCACATAAGAGACCACTGAAAGAATTTTAGGGAATTCTAATCTCACAAAATTTAGTTATCTACATGTAAATAAAAGGAAAAAATGGGTGTTTTAGCCTTTAAAATTAAAATATTTATGTCCAGATGAATTTTCCTTTAGGATATTCCAAGTAGGAGATAATTGTTTTTGTGGCATTCTTTAATAGCAGCAGATAAAAATGACTTTGCACAATCTGTTTGTCTCCCTGGAGAGTTGCTGTACCACCAAGACAAATTTTGTGCTGGTGAATATATTGCCATTTGGAATCACCTGCTCCATTTTACAATGTAACATTGCATTCAATTAGTTATGGAAGGCAGAGCGCCTGTCTTTGGGAATAATTGGCTTCTTTACCAATCTCCAGATGATAAATAAATATAGTGAAGTACCCTCAGTAATAAAATATTATATTTATGAAATTTAACTCTGCTATACTTAATATATTATCTGGTTTTCATCATCTCAATATTTGTACATTACCCCCATTCCCATTCAAGGGTAATGCATTCCCAAACTCCCAGTGGATGCTAGAAACTATAAAGTGTTGTTTTTTTTTTTTTTTTTTTTTTGGGTACTGGGGATTGAACCCAGGGGCACTCGACCACTGAGCCACATCCCCAGCCCTATTTTGTATTTTATTTAGAGACAGGGTCTCACTGAGTTGCTAAGGGCCTCGCTAAGTTGCTGAGGCTGGCTTTGAACTTGTGATCCTCCTGACTCAGCCTCCCAAGTCGCTTGGATTACAGGCGTGCGCCACCACGCCCGGCTATAAAGTGTTTTAAACTCTGTATTTACTATGTTTTTGTTCTTCTATATACAGAAACATGATAAAGTTTAATTTCATATTAGGCACAAAAAAAGATTAACAATAATGCTTAAAAAGTAAAGAAAAATTATAACCATATCCTATAATGAAAATTATGTAAATGTTATGAATAGTTTATTTCTGAGTTTTTCCATTTAATAATTTTAGAGCATGGTTGGGCAAAGGTAACTAAAATGGTGGAAAGCCGAACCACATGTCAAGGGAGATTCAAGTTGTCTTACTAGATCTACTGTCACTTATAAACACATTTGACTCTTGTGGCAAGTATCTGATGCAGTCTTGCTTAGTCTTTTTAATTATTATTTTTAATAGGTCTCATTGATTGCCATCATAGGAACCAGTTTATTTCTTTTCCTAATCTTTTATTACTATCCATTTTCTGCAATGACTATATATCACTTTTTTCTCCCTTCAAACTTTCAATCTACCACATTCTCCTAGTTTTCTCCCATACAGGCCTCTGATCTTTCTCAGATTTCTTTCTCAACTCCTCATCCTACAGAAACTCTGTCTGTTTTCTGCAGTGAACAAGAGCTCTGGCCACATGCATTTTTAATGATCTTTACACCTTAGGTGATCTTATCAACTGGTTTGAATTTAAATCCAAACAAATACCTAAATTTACTCAAATATATCTCAGTTTTGAAATATCTCTTTGCTCATTTTGAGTGACCCTGATATTCAAACACATATTAGAATCAAATTGGTAGTATCATGAAATATTATATTATGATTTTTATAGGGATTATACTATGTCTATAGAACAGTGTGGGAAAATTGTATAAATTGCACATATTTATAATAAATGTGGACTATTATTCAATATATTAGGGTCTTTAGTGCATGCAGAATTTCTTTTTCTCCTAAAAATCTTTCATTTTTTTGGTTCAAGAGTAGAAGATACTTTCTTTTTATTAATCACTCATCTTTTTATTTATTTATTTTTCTGACTTGTTTTATTATTGCATTGTAGTTGTGCATAATGAAGAGACTTGTTATACATTTGTGCAGGCACAAAATAAGACATTAAAATTTGACCAGTATCATTTCCCAACCGTTCTCCCATCCCTCCCCTCCTCCCATACTTTGGTCCCTTTCCTCTACTCATCTCCCTTTGATTTTTAGGAGATCTACCACCACCTTTCTTTTCATTTTTCCTCTCTAACTTCCACATATGAGAGAAAACATATAAACCTTGATATTCTGAGTTTGATTTATTTCACTTAACATGATGTTCTGTAGTTCCATCCATTTTCCTGAACATGTTATAATTTTATTTTTCTTTTTTGCTGAATAACATTCCTGTATTTTCAGGCTTTATTTATTCATCTGTTGATGTACACTATCCTAGTTCCATAATTTGGTTATTATGAATTGTGTTGCTATAAATATGGGTGTGCATGTTATTATTGTAGTAAGATGACTTTAATTCTTCAGTGTAAATACTGAGGAGTGGTATAGCTGAGCCATGTGGTGGTTCCATGCCTAATCTTTTGAAGAAACTCCATACTTATTTCCATAGTGCTTATACTAATTTATAGTCCCACCACCAGTGTAAAAATGTCCTTTATTTTTCCACATCCAGCATTTATTATTATTTGTATTCTTGATGAATCCCATTCTGAGTAGTGTGAGATGTAATCTCCGTGTAATTTTGATTTGCATTTGCATAAATGCTAATGATTTTGAACATTCTTATGTATTTGTTGGCTATTTGTATTCCTTTTTATTAGAAGTATCATTTCATATCTGTTTAATTCATTGACCCATTTATTAACTGGATTACTTAATTTTTTTGGTGTAAAGTTTTTCAACACCTGCATGTACTTAATATATTAATCCTCTGTCAGAACAGTAGCTAGCAACGATTTTCTCCCATTATGCAGGTTCTCTCTTCACATTCCCAATTGTTTCCTTTGCTGTGGAATTTTTAAAATTTGATTCCAACCCATTTATTAACTCTGACATTATTTCCTGAGCTCTAGGGTTCCTATTAAGAAAGTTGTGCCTAAAAGTTGGAGTGTTGAGCCTATATTTTCTTCGAGAAATTGCATGGTCGTTTGCTCTAATTCTGAAGTCTTTTATCCACTTTAAGTTGATTTTTGGGCAGGGTGAGAGATAAGGGTCTAGTTTTATTCTTCTTCATGTGGATAACCAGTTTTCCCAGCAGCATTTGATAAAAAGGCTTTCATTTCTCCAATATATGTTTTTAGCTCCTTTGTCAAGGATGAGATGACTGTAGATGTGTGGGTTTGTCTCTTTGTCTTCTGTTCTGTACCATTGGTCTATGTATCTATTTTAATGCCAATACCATTACCCTGTAGTTTTTGTTACCATAACTCTGTAGTATAATTTCAACTCAGGTATTGTGATGCTTCTAGCATTGCTTTTTTGGCTTATAATTGCTTTGACTCTTCTGGGTCTTTATTCTTTCAAGTGAATTTTAATACTGCATTTTTTTTCTAGTTCTATGAGGAATGCCATTGGAATTCTTGATGGGGATTGCATTGAATCTATATATTATTTTTAGTAGTATGGCCATTTTAGCAATATTAATTCTATCTGTCCATGAACGTGGAAGGTCTTTCCATCATCTGAGTTCTTCAATTTTTTTCTTCTATGTTCTATAGTTTTCATTGAAGAGGTCTTTCACCTTCTTGGTTAGATTTATTCCTAGGTATTTTATTTTTTGAGGCTATTGTGAATGGAATTGTTTTCCTGTTTTCTTTCTCAGCAAATTTGTTGTTGGTATGTAGGAAATCTATTGATATTTGTATGTAACCTGATATTCTGTAACTTGCTATTTTGCCAAATTTGTTTATTAGCTCCAGCAGTCTTTTGAAGGAGTTTTTTTGGATATTATAGATGTAAGATCATATCACCTGCAAACAGTGTTAATTTGACTTCTTCCTTTCCTATTTTTATCCTTTTTATTTCCTTCTCTTGCCTAATTGGTCTGGCTAGAATTTCTGGAGTGGTGAGAGTAGATATAATTGTTCCAGATTTTAAAAGAAATGCTTTCAGTTTCTTGCCATTTACTATGAGGTTGACTTGAGTTTTTTCATAGATAGCCTTTATGACATTGAGTCAGGTTCTTTCTATCCCTAGTTCTTGAGGGTTTTTATTATGAATGGATGCTGAATTTTGTCAAAAGCCTTCTCTGCATCTATTGATATTACTAAATGATTTTTGTCCTTAATGTTGTTAATGTGATGAATTACATTTATTGAGTTGCATATATTAAGCCATCCTTGAGTCTGTGGGATAAAATCAACTAGGTTGTGGAGTACAGCCTTCTTAATATGTTGTTGACCACGATTTGCTAATATTTTATTAAGCAATTTTGCTTTTAAGTTCATCAGGGATATTGGTCTTAAGTTTTCTTTCTTAATGTGTCCTTATCTGGTTTTAGTATAAGTGTGATACTGGCTGTGTAGAACAAATTTGAGTGTTTCAATCTTTCTCTTTCATGGAATAATTTGAGGAATACTGGCATTAACTCTCCTTAAAGGTTTTGTAGAATTCAGCTGAGAATTCATCTGGTTCTGAGACTTTTTTTGTTGAAAAGCTTTTCATTACTTCTTGTATTTCAGTAATAATATTGTTCTCTTTAGATTTCCTATGTAGTCTTGATTCAGTTTTGGCAAATAATGTTTGTTTTAGAAATTTTTCCATTTTTTCTAGGTTTTCCAATTTATTAAAGTGTATTTTCAAAATAGTCTAACGATCTGTTGAATATCCATGTGATTTCTAATTTATGGACATCCTTTTTCATCTCTAATTTTATTAATTTGGATTTTCTTTTCCTTTTCCTTTGGTTAGTTTGGCTAAGAGATTATCAGTCTTGTTTATCTTTGTATAGAACCAACTCTGAGTTCCATGGATCCTTCAAATTGATTTTTTTATTCTCAACTTCATTGATTTTGGTTCTGATCTTAATTATTTCCTTCCTTTAAAAATATGCTTTTTGCCTTTATTTACTGCAATTGTAGTATAGAATGTACCTCTTTTTCCACTGTTCTGACTTGTATTTGTCTTTTGTCTCTGATTAATGTATCCTCTACAATTACATGTAATTAAGATTTTAGTACCAAAAGTATTCAAATAACTGTGGATATATTTATTTTACCTTCATTCTTAATATTTTTCCTGAGAAAAATATGTTTGTAGCTTCACATTATCTTACTTTATTTCATTTGTATTTGTGTTGCTGAAGACTGTGTAATGTGTATTTGTCCATAAATCTATGTCAGGTTTTAAATACCTACTTAAATTTATTTTTTACTGATACATGAAAATATAAATGTCATTCATACTTATTATCTATCATGTGATGTTTGATACATGTTCATTACATTATCTCTTCTAACATTTATCTTTTGTTTCTGGTGAAAATATTCAAAATCCTTCCTACTAGTTTTTGAAATATACAGTGCATCATTGTCACCTACAATCACTCCGTGTTGCAACAGCACACCACAGCTTCTAATTTCCATGTAAGGCAACCTAGTACTCTCTCATTAGTGCCCATAACTTTTAGAAAATTTTGTTTGTAGTTTTGTGGTTCTGCCTGCTTCTGAGATCTTCTTTTCTTTAAAATCAATGCTATATATAAAGATTTCCATGAACTTATCCTGGTAAAATTTTCTTTTTGCATTTGAATTTTTTTTATTTCTATCTTTCATATTTAGTTATACATGACAGTATTTTTCAACATTTTTTTGTACACAAATGGAGTACAATTTTTCATTTCTATGGTTGTACACAATGTAATTCACATGATTCATGTAATCTTAAATATACATAGGTTAATACTGTCTGTCTCAGTCTACTCTTTCCTTCCCCCAACCTTTCCAATCCCATTTTGCTCTACACCATCCAAAGTCCCTCCTTTTTTCTCTTGTCCCCCCTGCCATCCCTGCCCCCACCCCATTATGTATGATCATCCACTTGTAAGAGAAAACTTTCAGCCTTTGTTGTTCTGGCCTTGGCTTATTTCACTTAGCATGATATTCTCCAACTCCATCCATTTACATAAATTTACCAGCAAATGCCATAATTTTATTCTCTATTATGGCTAAGTAATATTCCATTGTGTATATATACCACAGTTTCTTTATCCATTCATCAGTTGAAGGGCATCTAAGTTGGTTCCACAATCTAGCTATTGTGAATTGAGCAGCTCTGAACATTGATGTGGCTGCATCACTGTACTTTGCTGAGTTTAAGTCCTTTGGGTATAAACTGAGGAGTGGGATAGTTGGGTCAAATGGTGGGTCCATTCCAAGTTTTCTGAGAAATCTCCATACTACTTTCCAGAGTGCCTGCACCAATTTGCAACTCCACAAGCAATGTATGAGTGTGCCTTTTTCCCCATATCCACACCAACACTTATTATTGCTTGTGTTCTTGATAACAGCCATTCTAATTGGAGTTAGATGAAATCTTAGGGTGGTTTTAATTTGCATTTCTCTGTTTACTAGAGATGATGAGCACTTTTTCATATATTTGTTGATCACCTGTGTATCTTCTTCTGTGAAGTGTCTGTCCCGTTCCTTAGGTCATTTATTGATTGGGTTCTCTGTATTTTTGGTGTAGAGTTTTTTAAGTTCTTTATAAATTTGAAGATAAGTGCTCTGTTGGAAGTGTGTGTGGAAAATATTTTTTCCCTCTCTGTAGGCTCTCTTTTCACATTATTGATTGCTTCCTTTGATGAGAAAAAAACTTTTTAGTTTGAATCCATCCCAATTATTGATTCTTGCTTTTATTTCTGGCACTCTGGAGGTCATCTTAAGGACATCTGGTCCTAAGCCAACATGATGAGGATTTTAACCTACTTTTTTTGTATTTGGTGAAGGGTCTCAGGACTGATTCCTAGATCCTTGATCCATTTTGAGTTGAGTTTTGTACAGGGTGAGAAATAGGGGTTTAATTTCATTTTACTGCATATGGATTTCTAGTTTTCCCAGCACCATTTGTTGAAGAGGCCATCTTTTCTCCATTATGTGTTTTTGGCACCTTTGTCTTATATGAGATAACTGTACTTTTATGGGTTTATCTCTGTGTCTTCTATTATATGCCATTGGTCTACCTGTCTATTTTGGTGCCAATACCATGTCATTTTAGTTACTATTGCTCTATAGTAGAGTTTAATGTCTGGTATTGGGATACCTCCTGCATTATTCTTCCTGCCCAGGATTACTTTGGCTATTCTGGGTCTTTTGTTCTTCCCGATGAATTTCATGATAGCTTTCTCTATTTCTATGAGGAGTGTCATCAGGATTTTAATTGGAATTACATTAAATCTGTATAGCACCTTTTGAAAGTATGGCCATTTTGATTATATTAATTCTGCCTATCTAAGAACATGGGAGATCTTTCCATCTTCTAAGATCTTCCTCAATTTCTTTCTTTTATGTTCTGTAGTCTTCATTGTAGAGATCTTTCACTTCTTTTGTTAGATTGATTCCCAAGTATTTTTTTTTTTTTAGCCTATTTTGAACGGAGTTGTTTTCCTCATTTCTCTTTCAGATGATTCATCACTTATGTATATAAATGCATTAGATTTATGCTATTTATTTTATATCCTGCTATTTTGCTGAATTCATTAATTAGGTCTAGAAGTTTCCTGGTAGAGTTTTTTGAATCTTCTAAATATAGAATCATGTCATTGGCAAGAAGTGACAGCTTGAGTTCTTCTTTTCCTATTCACATTCCTTAAATTTCTTTAGTCTGTCTAATTGCGCTGGCTAGTATTTCAAGCACGATATTGAATAGAATGGTGACAGTGGGCATTCCTGTATTGTTCCAGTTTTTAAAGGGAATGCTTTCAATTTGCCATATACTTATCCTTGTAAAATTTTGTATAATTTACTGGAACTTAAATTTTCATAGTTGTAGAAGACATTAGTAATTATTTCTTTAATTATTTCCTTAGTCCTATCCTGTCTTCTTTCCATCTAACCTACAGGAATTGATTTCCTAAAATTTAATTTGGTCAACCAGATCAGTTAGTCACTATTTTGTGATTACTCTTTCTCTATCTCTGTTTCATGATATCTTCAAGGTCACTAATACTATTCATTTACATAATCTTTGATAGGTTTTACCTTGATTATCATACTTATCTCTATTATGGTGCCATATATCACTGTTTTAATATATGTGCAGCATATATATAATGCACACATGTATATATATATGTATGTGTTTATGTAATTGTGTATGTGTATGTATATGTTCCATATATTACTTGTTCTGTAGTCTGTATTTGAATTTATGTTTCATGAAGATATGATTTTATTTACTGTACTTCTCAGGTACATTAATGTAGGTATGGGCATGAGCTTTTATTTTTCTTTCATTATTTTAAATAATATATGAACATACTAAATTGTGCAATCATAGATTCAATAACTGGTATAGCTGACAAAATTAAAATAAAAATCTAATCTGTTATTCTTACATAATATCACATATTATATGAAAATCTGCAAGGATTCAAACAGCCTGGTAATGCTTAACTATAGTGGCTATTATCCCTAGATCATTTTAATTCTGCATTTTGATCAAATGACTAAATGAATGAATGAAAATTGGAAGCAGTCTTTGGAATAATGTAGAGAAGAACCAGGAAATACTTTAGAATGAACCATGCAAATTGTGAAAGGATCCAAAAAAGTAGGAATAAAACTAATCCCATTGTATTTTGGTATCATTCTGAAAATTTACTTATCAATAAAACTATGATTGCATAATTGAGTGTGCACCTATTTTTACATAAAAATCACCGAACATAATGAAAACATAAGTACATATTTGGTGATCTCTTATAGGCTGAAAAGTTATTTAGAAGAATTCTAATATGAATTTTCAGCCAAAAACAAAAACAAAGAGGAAAGTAAAAGAGAAATTTAACAATTATTTTAGGGAGTTGATTCTCCTAAATGTTGAAAGTTCAGCAGCATTCATGTGACAAATGTTATACAATGGTTATCACTTCAAATCTCTGTCTTAGGCTGAATATCTTTGGCATTTAAAATGTAATATAATGTAAAATTAGAGCTTGCATTTGCATTATTTCACATATTGTTATAATTAGGGACATTCTTGTGAGCATGTGATAGTGGTGTTTACTACACAAAACTAACTTCACTGTATTTATTGATGCCTGAAGGATTTTCAGGAGTTGTTTTGGTTTTCCACAATATTTCCATTTTTCCCCATTCTGAATTGGACACCATTTGCACATGTTTTCTTTTGTCTCTAACAATATTACACATAAACAGCCTGCAAAATAAGTGGTTTAACTGCAAAACCATTGATTTTTGTTCATGGGTGTATGGATCAGATGTGTTTCTGCCTGATTCTGCTAGTTTCTACAGGGATCAGTTAGGCTTGCCTCCAAGCTGTGGGGTAACTTTAAAAATATATTCCATGTGTCTGTACATGAAAAGACTCAAACTAAAAGAACATACCCTGTCTGTGATGTAAAATTCTCAGGCCTGTGTATAGTAGCACAAAAGAGAATAAACCTGTCTCTGTTCATACACATTAAACCTCTGCTTGCATGTTTTCATGTTGCATGCACCCTTGCATTCTTTGGCCAAAGTGATTCATGTGACCAAATCAATACTTACAGGATTATGAAATAAAGTATTTCCATAGAAGGAGCTTAGGAAGATGAACATTTTCTAAAACACAATGTACCATGCTCTGTGGATAGGTCTTCATTATCAGCTAAAATTTTTTTTGTGAAAAATGCCTGCAATGTTTGAACATAATTATAGCAAAGAGCATGTTACTCATTTTTACATAATCGGGGAAATGCTATATGACAGAAACCTTTGTATTATAATTTTTTCAACTTTAGACTCTTTGGATTTCAGAATTTTAATCAGATTTATGCAACTTTTTATAACCTCTTTGAATTGTCTTAGTTTGTGACAAGGAATGTTAAACAAGTTGTTTGTTAGAGAGTTCAACACGTACCATGATTTGGCCTGCTAATTAGCATTACAACAGAAGTGCTGAAGTACCAAAGATGGGTTATTTATAGAGAATATAAATTTCCTCAAAGTAAATTTGTTTACTATTAACTGTTCTTGGAAGAAAAATATATCGCTGCAGCTATATTTAATGAGATGCATAAATCACACTTAATGGACTATGATTTAGATTATCATCAATTTAAGATGCAAAAATGTGAACATAGACATCTATCTTTCTGTGACTAGATAAATTGCAATATTTATAAATGGGGAGAAAGCTTTAGTTTTTGATACAGTAGTCACAGAACATCACATGTGTCTTTATTCTGTGTAGTTCATAAATATTGAAGTGTAATGTATGCTGCTGATTAATATCAGAAAATGAAAATAGGTGATGTACAGATGATAACCCCCAAATCATGGTTAACCAAAAGGAAGAGAAGGAAGGAAGTGAGGGAGGGAGGAGAGGAAGGGAAGGGAAATGAGAGCAAGCAGGAAGGCATGAAGATCAGTTTGGCGGAAGAGAGAAAGCATGGTTGCTTTATTCGTGGCATCAGCAACCTTTCTTCAGTGGCTTGTGACAGTTGTAGGTACAAAAGGCTAAACCTGTCTGGTTCCCAGATTCTTAGGAGATCATTTTGATGCTTGCATTCTTGTAAGGAAAGGAGTGAAAGTCATTATCTTTGTCAAAATGAACGGATATTTAAATATAACTAGCAAAGGAAGTTCTTTTATGTATTTTAATATTTTAAAATGTTCTCCTACTTTTAAATTTCTATGACTTTAACAACTAGAGGTATTGCCAGTGACTTTGATAGTTCATCCAAAATGTTAGTGTTTAATGAAGGGCAGATCCTACTTCCTCCTTCTCCTCCTCCTTTTTCAATATATGCCTGTGAAGTAATTGGTTAATCTTCCATCAATAGTGACCTATTTTCCTAGCTGTCTTATTTCATCCTTATACTAATGGTGCACAGCTAGTTACTGTACTTATGTATTAGACTGTTATGTGAAGAGTGATATCAACAGTGTGGGTGGAGTGCTCAAAGCAGATAGGAGCTTTAATATCTTCTCTAGCAGAGTAAGTTCTTTCTAAACATTAGGCTGCAAGTAAAATCTGATGAATGGCTTTTCAATGACACATTTTACTTGCTAATAGAAATAACAAATGTGGCCAGGCCTGGTGATGCACATCTGTAATACCAGTGACTCAGGGGACAGCAGCAGAAGGATCACACGTTTTGAGGTCAGCCTCACCAGAGCAATAAACATTAGATTTATCTATCTGAGTAAAACACAAGCCCCTATTATTTAAGTTTTATCCATCAAATTTTCAGTTCTTTGTCAAAAGCACTGATACATAGTGAAAGCTATTAATGTAAAATGAATGATAAAATAGATTTACTGATTAAAGAATATGCACATTTTAAAATGAACCATTAATATTTTCTTCTAAAAGTTATACAAATATAATGCCCTACAAATAACAAACAAGAATGCCTGCTTTCTTGCAATGTAACTTCAATACTGAATTTTATTAACTTATGAATTCACTAAAATTTATTAAGTATTCAATAGATGTGGCCAGTATTATGATAATTACAAGGATAGGAAAGTAAAGTAAACATCAATATTTATTTCCAATAAATATTTCCAATTTTTCCAATTACACTAATTTGTCAAGTTTATTTTTTTCTACACAAATCCTGCAGAAGTATTAATTTATGTTTTGATATTTTGTTTTATGTTGCCAGTGTGATTGGACCAAGATAGGCATAGGAAGAAGTTTAGAGAAGAGACTCCAAAACTAATCTGCTTGGGTTGGAATTGTGTAACCGTTCATGAAAGCTCACTTCCACAAGCTTCAGTTTCCTTATCCTAAAGTTGGGGGTTATTAGAGTAGTCATTTCAAGAACTGTGAGTCTAGACCTATAGCACCTAGAACAGGGCCTGTTTAATGCCACCTGTTTAGTGTTATTTTCCAATGTATTTTAGTTTGATTGATACATGAAACTTTGCAAATTGTATTATATTACTTTGCACATAATTGCCATATTGAAATTTGTTGCATTTACAATACTTTATTTGTTAATATTCTAATGTTTAGTAATATTCAGTTTTCTCTGAAAATAACCATAGTTTTTCTATTCCTTTCCAGTATTTATACTTTCTTTATCTTGCTAATAGAATTAACTAACATTTTCAGAACAATTACATTAATTGTACAATTATAACAATTACGATCACATGAAAAGTCTTCCTAACTGAAATACAATTCAAACTATTTTACCATTGACTTGGATACTCGTCCCTATATTAAGGACAGTGTTAAAATACTGAATTAGAGGGAAATAAGAGTGGGAGGGGTGGGGGTATAAAAAATGTTGGAATGAGACAGACATCATTACCCCGTGTACATGTGTGATTAACAAGAATGATATGAATGTACAACATGCACAACAATAGAAATGAAAATTTGTATTCCATATGTGTATAATGAATCAAAATGAAGTCT
>JAJEJO010003530.1:110797-291936 GCA_020662805.1 Glaucomys volans
CATAGTTTGCACATCCTTAAAAAAACTTTTTATCTAATAAATTAAGTTAAATTTGATTTAGTAGCTACTAATTCAAATCAAACTGTTCAATGTATTAAATTAATCTGACTCAAAAAAATTATCTATTCCTTCTACATCCACAGTAATGACATGGGTGAATTCTTTTCTCTCTGACTGCTCCTTAGCAAGGTCTATTTCTTAGAAGCAGGTCCATGAAACAATCCCCTATGTATCAGGGGTATAGTGAAATCACTAATACCACATAGAAACTATGAAAATCTTACTGCAGCAAAATAATCAATGCATGTTTGTCCTACAATTCCATGAATTCACAGTTTTTGTTTGGTCAGCCAATTCATTCTGAACTCAACTGAGCTACTTCATGCTTCTGAAGTTGGCTGCTACATTAGTGAGGTTGGCCAACTTCTAAGAGGGTTTCATCACCAACAACTCATTTATTGTTCAGGAGTTTGTCTTTATTGAGCAGGCAACTATGAACTTAGCTGTCTCAAACCGCTTTGAAAAAGCAGGCTGAACACTGATTTCAAAAGGTTGACAAATTGATACAAGGACCTGCCAAAGAAAATACATACATACTGTTCCATTTGTGCATGAGGTGTACCCCCAATCTCTTGTTAATACAGAAATATTCAGAGGTGAAAAGATTAGGTTATGAGAACTGTAAACTATTCTGTTCATCCTCATTTAAATGGGATGACTGGGTGGTCACTATAGGCAGTTGGAGCATGGCAGGAGGAGATGGGTCACCGGGTGCATGTCCCAGAAGGGTTCTTTCTCCTGTGGTCACTTCTCTTTCCTCTCTCTGCTTCTGGTTCTGCCATGAAATGAGCATCTTTTTTCCTCTGGGTTCTTCTTCCATGATGTGCTGCCTCTTCTTGAATCCAGAGCAATTGAGTTGGTCATCTGTGGACTGAGACCTCTGAAACTGTGAACCCCTTTCCCTCCTCTATATTGTTCTTTTGTGGTATTTTGGTCATGGGAGAAAAACTAACTAAAACTGATACAAAGATTATTGAAATTATTGTTGCAAATAATTTACCATTTTTCAGTCATGAAGAACCATGGTAATTATCCTTTCACAATGAGTTTTTTTTTTTTCTAGTTCCTCTTATATTAGCTAATGCATTTGAGTCAGGTAGAGAGTCTCCTTTCAAACACTAGATAACTCGATAAAAGTAGTGAGAATTTGGAAGTTTTTCTTTTAAAGACTACTTGTTTAATATGCAAATGTTGATTTGTATTTTCCATATGTTTGAAATTTACCTTATCACTAGTTCTTAGGAAATTGAACACCTGAATGTTTGTATAACTTTCATTTGTTTAGTCAATGAAGCAACTAAACACCTCGCCACCTTCCAGATATCTACAAACCTGTACACACCTGGTCCAAAACAGGAGGGCAATAAAGTCCGTGCTTGCTTACTACATGCATTATAATTTGCTGAAGAAACACATTTCTTTTCTCAGTAAACAAGAAATAATTACATTTTCTTAGTGATCCAAGAGTTGCAGGAATAAGTCTTCTCATTCCTTTTGAGTAATCTTCTGCATCCTTATCCTCACACCTTTACCAGCTTCCTCCAACCACATTTCCCATTCTCTCTGGCAGGCATTTGGAACATCAGTGGCATTAACAGAGCTGTTTTAGATTTGATTTACATTTCAAGAATTCAAATTTGTGTTTCTATGAGGTTTATGTTTTCACTGAGAAAAGTAGCCTAACATAATTCCATCTATGATATTAAGAATAAAATGAAATCATTCTTACAAGAATACAGTGAGTTTTAACAAACTCACTTATAAATTTGAACTGAAACATTGTTTAAAGGCATTTAGTGGTGACGGAAGTAAAGTAAGTAAGAGCAATAATTTTCTAGTAGCAAATCATAGTCATAAGAGTGACCACCTTGAAACAGAAATGACTGCTTATAAAAATACAAGCTAAGTTGCCACACATCAAAGGGAAAGTCTTCTGAATTTAAAATAGAGTTCTGAATTGCATGTAACGGAGGTGTGATATGGGAGACCAGGAGCCAGACACGAATCTACAGAACAAAATTAGAATCATGGAAGAGGACAGAACATTTATCAGGCAATGAAAATAAACAAAAACACCCTTTCTCAGTAATGAAGAGTAGTCACTGAATTAAGGTCACTAAATAGGAATTCTAGTGATGCTAAAAGCATGAATCTACATCATGCACAACAACGGAAATGAAAAGTTGTACCCCATTTGTGTACAATGAATCAAAATGAAGTGTGTAAAAATTAAAAAAATAAATTAAAAAAAGCATGATTCTAATTTTCTAGCGAAGAACCTATTTATAGTTTTATACACAGTATATCTTTGTGCTCCTTTTATTATCACTTTTTTCTCACTTTAAACACCACTGTGTTTCAACAGAAATAAAACTAAGGGTAATACAAAATGCTGGTGTCTAATTTTATTCTCATGTCTGTGTGCAGATATTAAACAAATCAATGTGCAGGTCAGGTGTTTTCTAGTGCATTGTTTTCAATAAAATTGAAGAAGATTTAATCTAGCCGTCAGCTGACAGATTGTTAGAATAATTTCATGTGATAAAACACTTTGTGCTTTTGAGCATATAAATGGGAAGTATTGAAGTATTGAGTGGCTTTGCCATAGAAAAATTCTTCTACTTAAATGTAATCACTTAGGTAAAAAAATTTCTAAGTGTTTACATTTTGTAGGTTTTAGAAATTATCATTAAAATACATAAACTATAAGAATAAATATTCATTTCATTAATTGAGGTACTGTCAATAGATAAGACCTTTATGCAAATAATCTAAAAGTGTTATATTGACAAAGCTCTAATCAATTACTTATTTGAATAAATTTTGAATTGATTATTACACTCAGAAAAATATTTATTAGATTTGTAAAGACCACAGTGTAAATATATGAAATGTTTATATATTCCCATACTTTTTTTGCAGAGAAATGTAAGAAGATAGACCTTCAGGAATAAATGTCACATTAGCACAGTTCTCAGGTTTGAAGTTGAATAGAAATATAAGTTCTAACATCGCTCTAAATAAATGACTTTCAAATTCAATTTATCCATATTCTTGTTCTTTAAGTACTATATAATCACATGTCTAGAAAAAGAAAAGATTAAATCTGGTTGTGCTAATTGGGAGATGGACAATACCTAAAATACCTATCTTTTCTACTCTCCATTATCATCCCGAAACTCTGTAAATCATTGTTATTATGATCTTTACATTTTTTGAACAATTCAAAAAATGTAGAAGCATAATATATCAAGTAAAGAGATTCATTTTCCCATGCTCATCCTCATATTTTCTCAGAATTCAAAGTAACTACCTTGTGTGTATGATTTTTCAGTTTAACTTTCATATGACATTTGTTTAAAGATTAGGCTAAACTAGCCTAGCTGTTTCATGTTCCAAATTGGGCTGGAAGGGGTTAAATCATATTCCCCAAGGTTACATTAATTTACAGAAGAGTTGATTCTACAACCAATTTTCCATAAGTTTATATTCCCCCCTATTAAGAGGCAGTTCTAAAATCTATTTGCTTTAGGAGAGGTATCTCTCCCCTGAAACTTTCCCACAGCATCCATCTAAACCGAAGGGAGAGTTGTGAAAGAGCAGCTACCAAAAAAAGGAAATAGCTGAGGCAATTTACTCTCTTCTTCCCAGCAGGAATTCACAGAGCAGTATATTCCCATAAAATCCATAAAGTGAAAGTATTAGAAAGGATCAGAATTCATGTAGAGGGCACAAAGGATTAGAATCTAACAAGCCTATTGTTAAAATTTAGAAAATGTAAAGGCATATTTGGATGAGGATCTGGCTGAAAAACTAATTCTCTACTTTAATCAACAGTTAATGACCAGGATATAGAGTTTCTTTCAGCAAAACAAAACATATGCATTATTACTTTAAAACATTAATCATCAAATTTATTATGCATGGGAATCAACAGGGAAGTCAAAATGTACAGTTCACAGACCCCAAACACAAAGAGTGTTTCTGTAGGCATGTACCAGAACCCAAATCTTTGTATTTATATACGTGTATGAGATAATTCCAATGCACTCGTGCCTAGAAAACTCTTTTCTTTTTAAATTTGTTTTAATTAGTTGCACAATATTATGGAATGTATTTTGACATATTATACACACATGGAGTATAACTTCTCATTCTTCTGGTTGTACATGATGTAAAATTACATTGGTTGTATAGTCACATCTGCACATAGGATAGTAATGTCCATTCTACTTTCTTCCCTATTCCCACTCCTTCCCCTTTCCCTTCATTCCCCTTTTTCTAATCCAAGTATTTTATAGTTTCCAGATTTATTTGGGAACATTTTTTTCATCTTTGTTCCTATTATTATTTGTCCTTGTGAATCTTAATATAGCCATTCTTCATAAATAATGTCTGATTTTTATCATTGTATTTCAGTCATTATTTTCTATCAGTCAAAACAAATTGCGATATTACTTAAAAGTACCATAATTATTACTTTCTTTAAAAATCCATATCACAAACCAAATGTATTAATGTATACATATGTATTCTATGAAATTGCTACAAAAATTTAAACATACATTTGATTTTAAGACATTTCTTAACATTAGGACATTACATTAATAAATCAGTGTTATGCAAATTTGGCTTCTGATAGATTAAAAAAACATGTTCATCTTAAAATCATTACAAAAATTCCTCCCTAATTAGATATACTATATTATAGTTTCAGTTCCACATTGGATCAAATTATGTATCCTAGAACACATCTCTTCTTTTGCTCTATTTTAAGGAGTGTTGTCTGTGAATGTCTCTATGAGATTGAACATCAATGAAATGAAGATTCTGATTCAGTAAGCTTGGGGTTAGTCATGAGAATGTGCTTTTGTACTATTCCCCTAGCTGATTTTAATACTTGTGCTCTGTGAATCTTATTGGAGACAATGTTGCTTTAGAGGATATTTCTTTACCAAGATGTGACAACTCTATATGGTGATTGTATTTATCATATGACACAGTGGATTTTTTTTAATCTACCTATAGAGCTCATTAACTGTATATGATAGAGATATCTTTGATCAGTTCATGAAAATTAAAATACCTTTCACCATTGCAGGTAATTTTCCTTTTTGTACACACTGACACGAGGCACCCCCTTCTCTTGTGTTATCTGGGAGCTAACTGCCCTCAGACTCACTTGAACTCTGCAGCATGGGAACTTTCCAGGCTTCATCAACTTAACATAATAAACCTTTGGTAAAAAATAAAGAAATGTCAAAACCTTTCTGTTAAACGAAAGTCCTCATCAGGTATAAAGAAATAATAATAGTCACCATTTCAGAATCTTCTGGCCAAGAAATATAAAAGATTTCAAGTGTTTGTACCTTAGAGTAAAATATTAGCAACAGTGTTCAGAAAGATATTTTGATTTATTCAGTTGAAAGCACCAAAGAAAAGAACGAAGATAATTACCTTTATAAGAAATTCAGAAATAAGTTATTAAAAACCATTCACATGTTTAAGATCCTCTATGTATGAATCAGGTCTTGAGATATATGCATGTGTCACCATGTGATGAAGTTAGGGTATTACACCAGCTTCATAATTTATGGTAGAGAGCTGGTTCAATATCTGAGCATTAGCATGATAGTTCTTACTCGTGGTATTCCCCATGACCTAAAGAAAAACCCTATATGTATTTCTAGGCAAAAATGAAATAAAATAAAGAAGGAAGCTTAAATTAAGGAAAGCATCTTATTTCTGTTTACCTACTTACCCAAACCCATGGGAAATACCGAGAATAAACCAAATTTATTTTCAGCTTAATAGAGGGAAAATGCTTCTTAAATCATACTATTTTTTGTAGATTCCTAGAATGTGGAGCTTGTCTCCACAATTGAAAACACACAGGAGATTAAAAAAAAGTAAGTACATTTGCATTCAGTTACATCTGCATCCTTTTGTCTATTCCAAAGACTTCAGTTAAAAATATTATGATATCAACATTGTATAAGTGATCATAGTTTATATTCCTTTAGGGCCTATCATGAGAAATACATTGATTCTTCCCCAAATGAAGGCAGTAAGCATTGAAATGCTCTATTGTGCTTAGGCATATGCTAAGGAACCATTGAGCTAACACATGATTGCTTATTAGCAGACAGCACAAACATGTGGAATCCAAATGAGAGGAGCAGAAGATATTAGACAATGTATGTAAAGTTGTTTTGCAAAATAAAGTTTTATAAATGAATATTTTAATTTGTTGCATAGAATTGCATATGATATCTGTGTAATTGGTTCTAGAAAGTGGTTATTTGCTTTTCAATTGTTTCCTAATCTATCATGATGTCTGTATCATCACATAAATACAATAACAAAAACTGAAATACAATAAACTAGTTCTAAAAAAACACTAAAACTAGTTATTACCTGACAAGAATCTCAAACTATTTAAAATATAATTCACAGATTTTTTGCTTGCCATATCTATAAAAGAATTTTGTCAAAACTCTCATGTAGAGAACTAGTCCCAGAAAAAAAAAGTAAAGAAAAAGAAAAAGGCTTCCACTGTGCCTATACACCCTCCACTGCACTGCCCCTTAAATGTAAATCACACATTATTAAAATAATTGTAATATGTTTCCATTATACTAAAACATTCTCCTTGACTTTGGGAAAAATTTCAGATTTCATTGTATCACACAACAAAATGATAATAATTATTGAGTATTTTTCATGTTCTTTGTTACTTCTAATTCTCATTATATAGTATTTTTAATGCTGAAATTTTCCAGTAATTCTTATGGAAAGAAGTATATTTGATTGCTTTTTTAAAAAATTAAATGGATTTATATTATACACTTATGGAAGAAATTTGAAAAATGTTTTCTCTTTTACATTTTTCAATTAGTTTATGACTCATTTATAAGAGAAATTGTATAGTATTATTACAAATGTAATTCTTCAAAGATCATTAAATTTATTGAGAACAAAAGTTCTAATCATCCTATAAACTATGCTAGAATTTATTAAGAAAATAGCAAACTCTTGCTTCTTAAACTGTGGTCTGTTAATATTCAGTAGAAATGGTAAAGGTAAATTTATGAAATAGTTTCTTGTAGCTCTCTGGATCTCTGCCCCAGTCTCACTGTATCAGGTCCCTTTGAATAGAGCTCTTGGAACTCTTTTTAACAAGCATTACAGTGAGACTTCATACACCAGTGCTTGAGAAAACTTTCCCAGTTTTGTACCAAATAATCCTTCACAGGAACGATTGCCCTGTAGAAAGTACAAGATAAAATTTAAAGCATGGTGAGAGAGATAGTGCTCAATAAACTTTGAAGAGTGCACAAAAGAGAAAACGGCAGGTATGGTGCTTCTTATTCTTAGCCAAGGCCCTTTTCCACTGAAGCTCTGATTCATGAAGCATATGCAATATTTACCTTTACAGTACCTTAGAATTCTAATAATAGGATGCATTACATTTTTGGAACATGGTAGATGAATTGATAAGGTAAAGAAATTGATTAGTTTACACAAAATTGACTAGTATAGACCTTAACTGAGAAAAACAAGTTATCAGTACCTTCTGAGTTCAGAGAATAACATGCTGTGAGATCAGAGGTTGAGGAGAGGCACAATTTTTGCAAAACTGTGATTGCAACCCCTTCTCACCTCATCCAATTTAGGACAATTACAGTTGCATTATTGGGACACAAGTAGTCTTTTGAAGGAAAAGAGATCATGCAGATAAATTATTTCATCACTCTGTCCCCTCAAGAAACAGTTATTGACCAGTTATCCTTACCTAAATAGAATGTGATGGTCATATGCGTGTTGTTGGTGCTATCTGTGGGTGTCAATAAAGAAAGCCTTATTTATTTCCTCAGTAGGACATGTTTAGCATTGGACTGAATGACCTGCACATATAATCTGACTTGGACTTAGAATAGGTTAGGGAGAACAGCAGGAAGATTCAGGAAAGATGGTATGGTCAGGCTGAGATGAGGTGACAAAAGCCCTTGGATTTTAATTTCAGGGTATAGAAAATGAATCTTACCATTGCTTAGAGTTGTCGAGGAAAAAAACAGGACTGGGTTTACATTACACATTTGCTTGGAATACCAAAGTGTGATTCTGAGTTTCTGGCATATTAGGAAAACATCCCTAGGCCTATTTCCTAGACGTCAATTTAATAAGTTGCCTCTTTCAAGTGTTTGGGCCAAATGTTTGAGATTGAATTGGCAAGCCTGCTGTAGCCTGTATTTACCCACAGTGAGAATAAAGACAAGGACTAAGATCAATTATGATAAGCAAAAAGGGAGTAGGATGGGGAGCAACTCATTCTCTCCCATCTTTGCATGATTCTGTTTTAACAAGATGACGGAAAACTGATACACAAACACTTGTACAGGAATATATTCTGTTTAATAGTTTCTTTTCCTTAGCTTTCCACCAAGGAAGTGTGTCAATGAACAAGAGAAATGAGTGTGAAAGAGCTGCACATGCGCCTGACCCTTCCACATCCTCTCTAATCACTATGGACGTACTTTGAGCCTGCATTAATGATGAGCTTTAACTCTAT
This sequence comes from Glaucomys volans, assembly GCA_020662805.1. Taxonomy (NCBI): domain Eukaryota; kingdom Metazoa; phylum Chordata; class Mammalia; order Rodentia; family Sciuridae; genus Glaucomys; species Glaucomys volans. The sequence goes on from JAJEJO010003530.1 coordinate 119,430, forward strand.
TAGGAACCTTGTGCTTTCTATTTAATTATTATAATTTTTATTTATCTACTTTTTTGATGCTGGGAATTGAATCCAAGGCCTTGAATGAATTATCCTAAATTTTGAAAGCTACAGGAAGAGAATTTACCAAAAAAAAAAAAAAAAAAACCCAGAAAATGTGAAGATTCTACTGAGATATTATTAGAAAAGCCCAGGACCCCGAGGTAGCAGCAGGGGTGGGGGATATATTGAAAAGACTTACAGGTGGCTTTAAATAAATTAATAAACTTTTTCATGATCATTTTTCAGAGTTGAGTTGTATTTATCAAACTTCTATTAAATTTATTTTTACTGTCCCATTACATTTTGTTACCTCAAAAGACATAAAATTAGACTATACCAAATTGAAAAAATTACATGATTTGATATCAAATAATATCTCCAAACTTAATGTTCCTCATTCTTCATATGGTAATAATGCTACCTAACTCTCAGGAAATGTAGTATTCAATTCCTATTTTGTGAGTAGAAGACTCAAAAAATTCTGACTGGCATTTTCATCATTTAAAGAGAAAGTGCTGCTTACTCAATCACATGTAAAAGGGTGGATCGATACATAGGTTTCATATAGACTCATATTCAGAAGTCTTTTTGAGCACATGTCCTATTATCATATGTAATAAGTCCTTATTGGTCTAGATCCCAAAATATTCCATTACCTGTAACACTTTACAGCATTTTGAAGGCCATCCTTCTGTTCTTCAGACTCCCTCAGATTGTTGCCAAAAATCAGGTGATCATAACAGCAAAATGCTCTAAATAATGGCCCTAAAAATACAATTCTACTAAGATGAAAAATATTCTCTAACCGTGAATGTTAGAAACATTCTAAAACAACTTGGCCATAGAAGAAGCAACTACGAACACAGTTTCCCAGTGATATTAAATTCAATTTCAATATAATTTGTTTTCTAGAGTACATTTTTTTCTTTACTTTTACAGATTTCGTTTTGATTCATTGTACACATATGGGGTACAAATTTTCATTTCTATCGTTGTGCATGATGTACATTCATACATTCTTGTTAATCATATATGCAGATAAGGTAATGATGTCTGTCTCATTCCACCATTTTTCATACCTCCGCCCCCTCTCCCTCTCATTTTCCTCTACATAATCTAAAGTTCCTCCATCTATTTATTTTTCTTCTTTTTAGTAATTTTGACTCATTGTTTTCAAATAGGGTAAAACTGTAATTTCTCTGGTTGTACAAAAAGTAGAGTCACACCATTTGTGTAATCATACATGTACATAGGGTAATGATGCTTGTCTCATTCTATTATTTTTCCTTCCACCCCCACCCCACTCCGCAATTTTCTCTATACAATCCATCCTTCCTCCATTCTTGCCTCCTTCCCACACCCTGTTATGTATCATCATCCACTTATCAGAGAAATCATCTTAGCATGATATTCTCCAAGTCCATCCATTTACCTGCAAATACCATAATTTTATTAATCTTTATGGTTACATAATATTCCATTGTGTATATATACCACAGTTTCTTTATCCATTCATCTTTTGAAGTGCATCTAGGTTTGTTCCACAATATGGCTATTGTGAATTGAGCTACTATAAACATTGAAGTAGCTGTGTCACCATAGTATGCTGATTTTAATTCCTTTGGGTATAGGTCAAGGAATGGGTCAAATGGTGATTCCAATCCAAGTTTCCGAAGGACTCTCCATACCGCTTTCCAGATGGTTGCACCAATTTCAACCCCGCCAGCAATGTATGAGTGTACCTTTTTCCCCACATCCTTGCCAACACGTATTATTGCTTGTATTCTTGATAATGGCCATTCTAATTGGGGTGAGATGAAATCACAGGGTAGTTTTGATTTGTGTTTCTCTTATTACTAGAGATGTTGAACATTATTTCATATATCTCTTCATTGCTTATAGATCTTCTTCTGTGATGTGTCTGCTCATTTCCTTAGCCCATTTATTGATTGGGTTATTTGTATTCTTGGTATAAAGTTTTTTGGGTTCTTTGTAGATTCTGGAGATTAGTGCTCTATCTGAAGTGTGTGAGGCAAAGATTTTCTCCCACTCTGTAGGCTCTCTCTTCACATTGTTATTTCCTTTCCTGAGAAAAAGCTTTTTTAGTTTGAATCTATCCAATTTATTGAATTCTGCTTTTATTTATTGTGCTTTAGGAGTCATGTTAAGGAAGTCTAGTCCTAAGCCAACATGATGAAGATTTGCACCTATTTTTCATTCTTTTAGGTGCAGAGTCTCTGGTCTAATTCCTAGGTCCTTGTTCCATTTTTGAGTTGAGTTTTGTGCATGCTGAGAGATAGGGGCTTAGCTTCATTTTGCTGCATATGGATTTCCAGTTTTCCCAGCACCATTTGTTGAAGAGGCTATTTTTTCTCCATTGTATGTTTTTGGCACCTTTGTCTAGTATGAGAAAACCGTATTTCTGTGGGTTTGTCTCTGTGTCCTCTTTTCTGTACCATTGCTCTACCTGTCTATTTTGTTGCCAATACCATGCCATTTTTGTTACTATTGCTCTATAGTATAGTTGAAGTTCTGGTATTTTGATACCACGTGCTTCACCCCTCCTGCTAAGGATTGTTTTAGCTATTCTGGATCTCTTACTCTTCCAAATGAATTTCATGATTCTTTGCTCTATGAGGTAGGACATTGGGATTTTAATTGGAATTGTATTGAATTTGTATAGTGCTTTTGGTAGTCTGGCCATTTTGACAATATTAATTCTGCCTATCCAAGAACATCAGAGATCTTTCCATCTTCTAAGGTTTTCTTTAATTTCTTTTTTTAGTGTTCTGTAGTTCTCATTGTACAGGTCTTTCACCTCTTTTGTTAGATTGATTCCCAAGTACTTTATTTTTTTTTTTTTGAAGCTATTCTGAATGGGGTAGTTTTCCTAATTTCTCTCTCAGAGTATTCTTCACTTATGAATAAAAATGCATTAGATTTATGAGCATTGATTTTTATATCCTGCTACTTTACTGAATTCATTTATGAGTTCAAGAAGTTTTCTAGTAAAATTTTTCGGCTCCTCTAAATATAAAATCATGTCATCAGCAAATAGAGATAGTTTGAGTTCTTCTTTTCCTATTCATATTCCTTTAATTTCCTTGATATGTTTAATTGATCTGGCTAGCATTTCAAGGACAATGTTGAATAGAAGTGGTGAAAATAGGCATCCCTGTGTTGTTCTAGTTTTTAGGGGGAATGCTTTCAGTTTTTCTCCATTTAGAATGTTGTTGGCCATGGGCTTAGCATAGATAGTCTTTACAATGTTGAGGTATGTTCCTACTAGTCCTGTTTTTTCTAGTATTTTAAGCATGAAGGGGTGCTGAATCTTATTGAATGCTTTTCCTGCATCTTTTGAAATAATCACATGATTCTTAACTTTAAGTCTGTTGATGTGGTGAATTACATTTATTGATTTTGTATCTTGAACCACCTTTGCATCACTGGGATGAAACCCACTTGATCATGGTGCACTATTTTTAAAAATATGTCTTAGTATGCAATTTGCTAAAATTTTGTTAAGAATTTTTGCATCTGTCTTCATTAGGGATATTGGACTGAAATTTTCTTTCCTCAATGTGTCTTTGTCTGGTTTTGGTATTAGGGTGATACTAGTTTTATAGAATGAGTTTGGAAGTGTTTCCTCCTATTTTATAGAATACCTTGAGGAGTATTGGAATGAGTTCTTCTTTGAAGGTCTTGTAGAATTTGGCTGAGAGTTCTTCTGATCCTGGACATTTCTTGGTTGGTAGGCTTTTGATGACTTCTTCTATTTCAATGCTTGAAATTGATCTATTTAAATTGTGTATGTCCTCCAGATTCAGTTTGGGTGGATCATATGTCTCTAAAAACCTGTTGATGTCTTTGAGTTTTTCTATTTTGTTGGTGTATAGATTTTCAAAATAGCTTCTAATTATGTCTTGTATTTCATTGTGTCTGTCATGATATTTCATTTTTCTTCATGAATTTTGGTGATTTGAGTTTTCTCTCTCCTCTTTGTTAGTGTGACTAAGGGTTTATCAATATTTTTTACTTTTTCAAAGAACCAACCTTTTGTTTTGTCAATTTTTTCAATTGTTTCTTTTGTTTCAATTTCATTGATTTCAGCTCTGATCTAAATTATTTCCTGTCTTCTACTACTTTTGGTGATGATCTGTTCTTCTTTTTCTAGGGCTTTGAGCTGTAATGTGAGGTCAGTCGTTCATTTGTTGACTTTTTCTTCTTTTATTGCATGCACTCCATGCAATGAATTTTTCTCTTATTTCTGCTTTCATAGTATCCCAGAGATTTTGACATGTTGTATCATTGTTCTCATTTATCTATAAGAATTTTGTTATCTCCCCCACGGATGTCTTCTGTTATCCGTGCATCATTCATTAGTGTATTATTTAGTCCCCAGGTATTGGAGTAGTTTCCGTTTTTTGTTTTATCATTGATTTCTAATTTCATTCCATTATGATTTGATAGAATAGAAAGTAATATCTCTTTTTTTTTATTTGCTAGTAGTAGCTTTGTGACAAAACGTTTTAGAGAAGGATCCATGTGTTGCTGAGAAGAAAGTGTATTCATTCTTTGATGGATGGAATATTCTATATATGTCTGTTAAGTCTAAATTATTGATTGTGTTATTGAGTTCTATGGTTTCTTTATTCAGTTTTTATTAGGAGTATCTGTCCAATGGTGAGAGAGTTGTGTTAAAATTGCCTATTATTATTGTATCGTGTCTATTGTATTATTGTGTCTCTATTTGATTTCTGGAATTGAGACAGATTTGTTTCGTGTACATGGATGTGCCAATGTTTGGGTCATAAATATTTGTGATTGTTATGTCTTGCTGATTTATGTTTCCTTTAAGCACTATGAAATATCCTTCTTTATCCCTTCTAACTAACTTTGGCTTGAAGTCCGCTTTCTCTGATATGAGGATGGAAACCCCACTTTTTTCTGAGTCCATGGTCATGGTATTTTTTTTTCTCCATTCACCTTTAGTCTGTGGGTATCTTTTTCTATGAGATGACTCTCTTGAAGGCAGCATATTGTTAGCTCTTTCATTTCAATCCAATCTGTTAGTCTATGTCTTTTGATTGGTGAATTTAGGCCATTAATATTCAGGGTTATTATTGAGATATGATTTGTACTCCAGGTCATTTTGGCTTATTTTTGGATTTTAACTTGACTTGTTTCCTCCTTTCATTTGCTCTCCTTTTGGGGTAGTTCCTCCCTATGCTGACTTACATTATTGTTTTCATTTCTTCCTCATGAAATATTTTGCTGAGAATGTTCTGCAGTACTGACTTTATATTTGTAAATTCCTTTAGCTTTTGTTTATCATGGAAGGATTTTATTTTGTCATCAAATCTGAAGGTAAGTTTTGCTGGGTATAAGATTCTTGGTTGGCATCCATTTTCTTTCAGAGCTTGAAATATATTGTTCCAGGCCCTTCTAACTTTTATGGTATGGACTGAAAAATATGCTGCTATCTGTATTCATTTCCCCCTATATGTAATCTGATGCTTTTCTCTCACAGCCTTTAAAATTTCTATCTTTATTTTGGATGTTAGATATTTTCATTATAATGCACCTGTGGATCTGTTGCAATTGTGTATACTTGGTGTCCAGTAAGCTTGTTTTTGATTTTCCATTTTGTTCTCCAGATTTGGGAGATTTTCTGATATTATTTCATTGAATAGATTATTCATTCTTTTGGTTTGTATCTCTGTGCCTTCCTCAATTGCAATAATTCTTAAATTCAGTCTTTTCATGCTATCCCATAATTCTCAGAGTTTCTGTTCATAATTTCTTACCATCTTCTTTGTTTGGTCAACTTTGCTTTCAAGATTAAATATTTTGTCTTCATTGTCTGAGGTTCTGTCTTCCAAGTGTTCTAGACTGTTGGTTATGCTTTCTATTGAGTTTTTAATTTGGTTTATTATTTCCTTCATTTCAAGGATTTCTATTTTTTTTTTCAGAATCTCTATCTCTTTATTGAAATGATCTTTTGCTACTTGCATTTGCTCTTTTAACTATTGATTATGTGATCATTCATTACCTGCATTTGCTCTCTTATCTCATCATTTGCTTCTCAGATCATTTTAATTATGTACATTCTGAACTCCCCTTCTGACATTTCTTCTGCCATGCTCTCATTGGATTCTATTTATGTAGCATCTAGGCTTGTTTGAGTCACTCTATTCCCTTGTTTTCTCATGTTCTAGCAGTGCAAATCCAAGTATTGCAGTTTGCCCACTATAGATTTATAGCATCCCTGCAGATTTCCAATACCTCACCTTGAACTGAGAGATCAATATTAGCAGCACACCATACAAACAATATGCATCCTTAACTCAAATAGTCCCTGTTAAGATATTAACCGTATTGTGTTAACAAACAGATGATGAGTTCAATTATTATTTACAGCTTAACCAACAGGTTTGCAATAGGATTGCAATTTTCTAGTGCTGGACAAAGATGATGGGGAGGGTTGCAGGATATAATGTTAATGAGATACGAAGTGAGTCTACAGAAGTACTATGTTGTAGGAATAGTGAAAGTGGAATTAAACAAAATTGGTTGTTAGCATGAGAAAAGGGAGAAAGAGTCCCCAAGGAAATAGATAAGAGGAAAATAGGATGAGAAAAATATTAATAAAAGGAAAGACAAGCAGGAAAAATAGGTATAATATGAATAATCATAGTAATACTACTAACAAAAATAAATTCTACAATAAAACTATACTGTACTGTTCAAACCTCCTAGTCTTCAGAAGCCTGATGCCTGATAGGAGCTTCATAAGACAGTGTCCCAAGAAGGGTGCTGCCCCACTGGGGCAGGAATTCTGAACTCCCCTTCTGACATTTCTTCTGCCATGCTCTCATTGGATTCTATTTATGTAGCATCTAGGCTTGTTTGAGTCACTCTATTCCCTTGTTTTCTCATGTTCTAGCAGTGCAACCTGGCCTCCAGGTTGGGAATAATCCATGCTACAGGCAGAGGCAACCCCACTTGTTGATAGATGGTCAGCCACGGGGAAAGGGCACTAGACCGTGGGCTGGAGTGAGGGCCCTGGAGACAGTAGGCTCCGGCCGGGCCTCAGTGCTTGAGATGATTGTGAGTGGCACTGGGCCTGGTGGCTGGGCCAGGTCTCCTTGGCACAAGCTAGAGTACATTTATTATTTCCCCAGTTTTGGATGTTTTCTGTATAATATCTATCAAAGTTCAATCAATAAGTATCTATGAAACTCTATTCCTGGTCAACATTTTATGTATGCAAAATGAAGGAAATTGTTAATTTTCTTTTAAAATTTTATAAATGAGATATTTAGCAGTTGATTAGAATAAATTGAATTTTTTATACTGCCTATTATATATGAACTAGAATTAGTGAACCTGTTTAGCAAATCTTCTGTTGCTCATGTTTTATTTAATTCAAATATTGGTCAATCAGAATTAAAATTCCACATTTTATGCTGTCTCTTACAACACTAGTCATGTGTTATGTAAATTTTTAAAACTAATAAAGAATAAAAATAACTTAAAAGTCAAAGTTACAGATATAGTGAATTTGTTGCTTTGTCAGAATGGATATGCAGAAAATTGAATGAAAGTAATTGTTGAAAATATTTTGGTGATTAATTTCAATTTGTACATTTTTGGATTTATTCCACAGAATTCTTAAGGAAGCCAAATCAATCTAAATATGTGGTTATTATTCTCAGCTAAGCAATGATCACTTTTTGTTTCTGCATGCTTCATATTTCAAAACTCTCTTTGGTACTCTACTTTTCTGTCATTCCTAAGATGAGGTTGACAGATTATTAAAATTACTAAAACCTTGCTCTAAGGCAAAGTGAAAATTTTGGAGATCTACAAGGCATTTTAAACATTAAAAATCCAGGCAAATGCAAGTTATTATGATGATAAAATGCTTGGCTTCAATATCAATCTCATGTTCTAATGGATATGAGAATTTAATGGAGATGGTGGAGCATATGCATTTTCAACTGGCACTAGCGGAAAAATTACAAAAAAAGTTACAGTTGATTGAAATTGGTTGGCAGAAATACTCACATATCATCCAAAAATATAATGTCTAATATTATTCTGGCCAGATTTTGGAAACAAATGTACTTAACTGGCAATTATGGGAAATTTTTCTGATATTACTGTAGATGAACCCTTTATTGATGATAATCTGTTTAGAATAAAGCATAGGCAAATATCTTGCTTAGCAGAGCCCTGCTCTTCATTTCTGTTGATTATGCCAACTTGAAAAAACATTGTTATTGGCATATCTGCAAAAACCATTGAAAATAATAGAAGCACTTACAAAAAATACCTGGAAGGAAACATTTCATTGAATTTTTTCAATTGGACATATAGTATGCATTTTGTAAAAGAATATAATGGCTACATTAATCTACGTTACTTCTTTTCTATATGCTAAGGATCTGAGGTAGGTCAAATTTACTTTGCCAAAAAAATTCCTGAAATAAATTGATAAACTGTTTAAAAAATACAAATAATTATGTAACATAAAGGACTTCCTATGATTTTCAGGGGTCCATTATCCCTATTAAACAATGCAGTATTTACATATCGCTCTTTAGGATGCCATTTGTTCTTTTCCCCTTGCAATAGGAAGGCAAAATATTTTTCTGCTAATATGCTTGTTGTAATCCAAACAGGACTCTTGGAATTACAACATCTTAGTCCATTTCATATTGCTATAGCAGAACAGTTGATAGAACTTACAAGGAAGAAATTTATTTTTCTTATAGTTCTGGAGACTAGGAAGTCCAAAATGAAGAGATTTACATGTGGAAGGGCCTTTTGGTGTATTATCTCATCCTGAAAGGCAGAAGGGTAAGAAACAGGATAAGAGATCAGGAAAAGGTAAGGGTTCAATAACTCACTCCCACAATGATATCGCTAATTCATTCATGAGTGTAAAGTCCTCATAACCTAAACACCTCTTAAAGGTCACATCTCTCAACACTGTTACATGGGGGGAAATTTTTCAAATGTAATCTTTGGGATACCTACTAAAACCACAACAGCCAGATATGCAAATATCCTTAAGTTTTAACATAAATTTCAACTCAAATAAATGTTCTTGTACTTAATGTTTTTGATAGTAAAGTTTTTAATAGTCACTTGTAGGAAATAAATATATATATTTATTTATATATATTATATATATTTATATAAATATTTATATATTATATATTTATTATATTTATATATATAAATATACATATATTTATATATAAATAATATATATATATATTAGTGCTAGGGATTGAACTCAGGAACACTCAACCACTGAGCTACACCACCAGCCCCTTTTTATATAGAGAACTTACTAAGTTGCTTAGGGCTTTGGTAAGTTGCTGAGACTGGCTTTGAACTTGCAATCCTCCTGCCTTAGCCTGCTGGGTTTACAGGGTGCACCACTCTCCTGGCCTGTAGAAAATATTTTTAAATGTAGATATTGGAGTCAGTTTTTCTGGGGTATAGAGATTTGTAAGTGATAGGAGACTACTATTTACAGAAGGCCTACTGTATCTCAAATATTGAACTCTAAGTCATTCATGTGTTGTCTCATTTTCTAAAAACAATCATAAGAAGTACAATTCATTTTTAAATGTATCTCTAAAAGTATTAGGCCTAGAGTTGTTTAATACCTTGACGTTTATGTTCAAGTTCTTATTTTATAATGACAAAAATATCCCCTCTTCAAGGCTTGGTATTAAAATCCCAGAACAAATAGTTACCATAGTCAAGGACTATCTTAAATAAAATTTTATATTTAACAACCCAAAACAATAATTATTGAAAATAAAGGTTTCAATGGGCAGCAAAAAATTTCATTGGAAATACTAACAAAAAAAATTTTGGAACCCATAGGCACAAATTTAAATTCTAATAGGGTTAAGAGAGAACTCATTTTAATTATTTATCCTTCCAAATGTTAGACTGTTTACCTCTAAAGTGAGGAAACTAATGGTGACATGTAATTCATGCTATGATTTAAATGATCAAATTCATGTAAATCATGGTAGTTATAAGAAGCATGTAATGTTGTGATTTTAAAAATTCATCCTTTTTTTTTCTTCTTGGGAGAAAATGGACATAAATAAACTAGTAATGAAGATATGAAGAGCGTTGATTTTTCCAACTTAAAACTGTAGTCACATATTTAGGACAAGGATATGATAAAATGTAAGAACTGAACAAAAGTAGGTAAGTGCCAAATAACAGAGGGAGGGATTTTAACAAATATCTAGAAAATGTGAGGACAAATAGACAGTTGGTAATTATCTGTTGTGAAGACAATTGTCCTTGGATTCCGAGCTTTTCTGCACATCTTGTGGATAAAAATCCTGAATATTTGTTTTTTCCTGGACTATCTTTTCAAGGATATTTATTAACAATGGTTTTGTAATATAAAAGAAGTGTTTCCTTCCAAAGCACAGAACAATTTCCTGACAACCATGGAAGACAGAGACAGAGTCTACCCCTTGAAAAATGGCTTACATTCTTAATGTTTAGTAGAAAAGATTTGAATCACATAGGCTAATAAGTCTGTTGTAATGCAGCTTAATATGTGCCTGGGTGCCACTTAACTTTCCTCCTATTGGACTTGGGAAATTAAATTTTGGGGTGATGATACCTTTAGTAGCAATTCTCTGACTTTTTTGATTGCAGGGAGTAATAGACTATTCTTTGACCCAGAAGTCCTGTATCTTCTGTCAGCAACCATGAAACTGTGTAGGTTAACCTGTGAGCTTGCATTGTGGTTAAAATCTCATATTCTTCAAAAGTATGCATAGTTTTACTATAAAAATAAAATCAATAAAGACTCTTGACTGAAAAATGAAGAATGAAGACTACGGAGCTGATTAAAACAATATGTGGAAGACCTTCAGGATTCAGTTGTCAACATGCTGACCAAATTATGTAGTTAACCAAGCAATAAAACATTTTCATTTTGTTTACTGTTCCATTAGCAGGAAGTTAGATTCAAAGACTGTTGTCTCAATAATGTGTTGATTGTGCTAACTGTCCTTTCCATGGGTAAGCTTACTCGCCAATCAGGATATCTGTCCCTGCTTGCCTCATTTCAACAACTAAGATTGCCCTAAGATATGTCACGGATGGGCAGAGGCATAGGACAATAGTTACAGAAACACACAGTGAGCAGGGAAGGAGGAAAATCACAATCATTTGGGGATTATGCAAATTGTTAGAGCCATGCTTGATTCACACAGGAAATGAAAGAGAAGTCATGCAATGCTTGTTAAGGAGTAATAACAACAAAGTGTTGTCTTATATTCCCACCTCCTGTGAATTTATCATATTTTCCTTAGGCCAACATGAGATGGCAATGCAAAGTCTCATCCTAGTTGAAAGAAGGGAACCATGATTCCAGGCACTTACTGACTTAGATTGGTTTTACAATGTTGATAAAGTAGACCTCCTGGAAAATGAGAAGGTGATGCAAAAAGATCTAGATAAATTTTGTGGTCACCCTATTGGAAAATTTCACTGACCTTTATGTTGAAAGTGGGTGAGGACTTAAGGGATATGATATTAGCAATGGAGTTATGGCCTTGAGTGAGTTAGGTCTGAGTTAGAAAAGTAAGACAAAGTTCAAAGGCCAATTGGCTATGATTCCTTAGAAAAGGGGTTCCTAAAGATTAAAGTAAAATGGTGTCAATTATGACAAACAGCACGGGATGTAAAGATTTAAACACACCAAATACATTTTAAGTTGATTTAGGTTAACCATATGCAATTTCTGCAATGTGAAAACCAAAAGTAAATTTATCTTGTTTGAAGGAATAGAGCCAAATTCTCACTGTCTCCTTGCAGGATCAGAAGGGATGTGAGCACGAGTATGCTGAGGAAATTCAGAAAGGAGAGGGACTCAAGTTTTTATGAACATTTTAGATGCAGATGCTCAAGTCACGAAACTATCCTGTTGTGTAGAACAAGAGGAGCTCATTGTGATTTTCCCTCCTTCCCTGCTCACTGTGTGTTTCTGTTTCTGTGAAGTGTGACTGAGGTTCACAGTTGGAAAGGGAAGGGAATGTGAACTTGTGGCTAGGGCTCTTTGGCCAATACAATGTTTGGTTCATGGCTTCTGCTGAATGTGTAATAACTATTGATATTTATTTGTCTGTGAAAGCATTGAAGTAGATAAATATCTTTCTTGATCAGGAAGAAGTCATGTATAAAAGTGCTAATTGGACACATGAATAAGTCCATTAATTCATTCTCCAGCTGATTAAGAAAAACATTATGGAATCCCTGAAGGAAAAAAGGAAACCATGGTCTTGAATTAGAAATTAAAACTTATAGGCGTAGCAAAACAATGAAATAGTTCAATATAAAAGATTTATATGGCCAATGAAAAAGTCAAACGGAGAAGAAGATTTACAAAAAATTATCAGTTACTACTTTAATTTGGATTCATTAGTTGTTTGAGACATTAAGGCTATCATTGTATCCATTCAGCACACTAATGGTACTTCATCTTTTGTCTTGAATGAGGCCAACTTCTCTCCCACACAACTGGTATCTGAAGACCATGATCAATTTGTATTTGTACAAAAAGGCCTTCACTGCAGACTTGCAGGACTCTCCCAGGAGTACCCAACTCCTCTTGCTACTTCTTAATAGATTAATCAGGATTCCATGCAAAAGCCTCTACCCTCAGATCTCCAATATTTTCACTGTACAATGATTATTAGTTAGCAAACCAGAAGCTTCCTTGTCAACAGTCCTGACTCATTTTACTAACACATCTACACCAGCAGGAAGAGCTGAAAATACCTGGTGAAATTATGGAATTGCTTATCTCAAGTTTATTGAAAATATTGTAGGCAGATTTACATTGTCTGTATTTTTGGCATTCAGGGAAGGAAAGTTATTCTCTCCAGACTCCACCAGCTGCAGAGGTTCTTTGGATGCTTGAAATCGTATTTTCATTCTATCTGGTGCTTTACATCAGTGAAGAATCCAATCAGCATTCCTTGGGTGGGGTCTAAAACCAAGAGATTTTGCTATAAGCTATCAAACACTCTCTATATAACATTCCAATATAATTCCATAATAATCAAACACTTTCAAAATCTAACAATAATTTTGGAAAGTATACAGAGTAAAATCATAAGACAAAGAGAAAATTAGTGAGGAAAGTAGCTTTTATTATGGAATATATAGTTCATATTTTAGTACTCAAATATTTTTACATATAAGTTGAATTATTTGAGAGAACTACTTAATTGAAAGTTAGGTATCAACAGTAGTAAGGAGCTTTGTAGGACTTGTAATACCCCAATTCTTTTGTAAGTTATTCTTTGATTAGATGCCACCTTTGTCTAAGGGCATTCTAAGTTGATGGGAAAATGTTTTGAGCTCTGAGAATAAGGAAGGTGGTATGGCCACCAATTTATTTTTCCAAACAAATCTGCAATACTGATTCCCTAGTCATACTTGAGATAATAGTGTTCATTGCTGCAGGACTATTAAATTTCAAAGAAACCCATATATGCATTAAGACCAATATATAATGGTGATATTCTCAACTATATTTCTGGTCATGGAGCCCCAAATGAGTACTTTAAATGTGCTAGCTGGCAGAAAGAAAAAAATTCATGGTGTTTTCTGACCTACTTCTTACATGAGATAAATAGCTGAAAGTCAGCAAGAGAGATACCTGCTATGTGACTAACAAATGGAGGTGACTTGAAAGGGAACTCAAAAAATGAAGTAACAATATTTATTTTAGACATGTAATTGGAATATTACATATACTTTGAAAAGTTTTCTCAGCTATCCTTAAAAGGTTATACTTATTATGTTCAATATATTATTTCCCAAAACTAAACAGAGGCAATAAAATTGAGAAAAATGACTACTGGGTAGAAGAAAATAACTTAGCCTATTGCAGAATGCTTGAGGAGAGACACAATAAAGAAATGGATTAGGGTAAAGATTAGATAATTTTCCAATTTCTCAAGCTATTTATATATTTTTCAAATGTTGTTTTTATGTGTTTCTAAATAGATAAAAAATCAGACAAACTCAGAATCAGTACCAAAATATCCATGCTTTTGAATAAAATCCCATTTCTGTAAGAAAGTCAATTTTTGAGACGTACAAAAACTCATTATAAATTTGCTGAATTAGGAAACTAAAGTTGTATAATATCATCAATTTCTCAAAGCCAAAACAATGCCTTTTGAAAAAGGATTTTGGATTTAACATTTCTTGAGACCAAAATATTAACATCTTGTGTACACAAGCCTATTATATATATACTTTGCCATTGAAGAATTATGGGATGATTTATAATAATGGCCATTTGGGATACAGATCAGCTTACCTCACTTCTATGAGGATTTCACAAAGTTGTTTCATTTCTCATTTTGCCTGCTTTTGAAGGTAAACCCTTTGCTCTAAACTGAGAATTGAAAGCATCTATCCCAGTGTTTTTCAAACATTAACATTCTTATGACCCATCTAGGAAACTTAAAAACAATGGAGAGTTCAGTTTAACAAATTTAACAGGTTGGGAGGAAGGTCTGGGATTTTACATTTTTAACAAGCTTCCAAGGGATCTCAAAATTATGGGTCTACACACCACACACACCTCTCATATTTCCAGAAAAAAAAAAGTCAAATTAGTTAAATGACTTCCTCAAAATGAGGCACCAGGGTGTCAAACACTTGAGTGTACTGGAGTTTACCACATAAATGTTCTCTGGATAAGAGGATGAAGAAATTACTTCATTACACAAACAGGGAAAGCCTCTGACATGAGAGATAGGGATCTCCAAGGGAAATTTTTTTATCCTAAACACAGATACATTTTTAAATTTCAAAGTGCCTTTTAAAGCTGTGTCTGCTTCAGAGAACTTCCATTACTTCCAAAAGCCACAGCTATTGTAGTTCAGTGGTGGTGTTTCATAAGTGTCAGTGTTAAATGTATTAAATATTTAATATTTAATTTAGAAAGAGAGGTGAAAGGGTAAAAAAATATTGATTGAAAAAGTAGAGAAGCTGTTTAAGCAATCTACATGTTTGAGAATACACTATGGACTTAAGTTTAATCTAACGCTACGCCATGATTTCCTTGATGCTTCCTAAAATGTAGCTTGATTATCCAACAATCAAAGAAATTAGTCTTGATATATACTAAGATTTGACTTCTGGAAACCCAATATTCACAGTTACTTTGTGAAAAGTATTATCTTGCAGAGTTCCATACTGGAATAAGAAAGCTATTTAAAAATGGCTTATACTTCTGTTCATGAAATTTTGCTGCTCAGATAATGCAAAGTTCAAATTCACGTATTGATGATTTTTGTTTACTGATGTATGCTTCATATAAATCATCTTAAATTTTCAAGTCCATGCTTTTTATATTGAAGTATAAGATTTAAATTTAAAATTTTTGGCTTGTATATTTTTCTGACAGAATTTAGTAGACTGTTATAGACTTCATGGGTACTCAATCAATGGTTATGGACATACTGAGAGTTTAAGTCCATACTATGTGAACAATCTATTATAAATCTGAAATTTCTCTGTTTGGCTTTCACATGGTTCTGATGCTTAAGGGAGCATGAAAAGAAACAGCCAGTTGCCGAAAATTACTGGGCAGGTGGTTGATAGACCCAGTAACAATTCTGGAACATGTGTTAAGGCTTAAATGATGTCAGGTCACTTTTCCAAGCTCGATGTCTCCCATTTGGTACTAGCATCTGAGAACATTATTTTGTCATAAAGTATATCATGTACTGAAGTTGCTCCTATAGATCAAATTGCTGTTAATGTATTTTATTTGAACAAAGAATTCAATTTGCATGCTCCATCCACTTTTTATGTTTTCTATTCTTCTTTCAATCTAGGTCTTTCTGCTCTGATTACAAACTCTGCCACACTCAACTCACATAAATTTACACTATATATATCTATATACATTCATACACCCATACCTATATTGATATATACAATGTATTGCATAAGATGCTGTAAATAATGATACCACATTTCTTGCTCCAGTCTTAATTTTATGTTTACTTCATTGCATGTATTTATTTCTTGTCTTTTATTGAAAACTTATAATATACAATCAAATACTATCCCCAATGGCCAGGTAATACAAATTATTTTTTAAGTTTTATACTAGCCTTTATAGAAGAGTATACAACATGTCAATTTTATTATAAAAATAATGTTTACAATGGAAAACTTGAAAAACACCAAAAAAACTTATTCAAGAAAAAATAAGGCCCATATTTTTACTGTTAAGTGATAGACTTTGTTAGAATTTTATTTCCTTTTTTCCTGTGTCTCCCATCTTAGTTGTGTAAAGAAAGACCTTAAAGATTCATTGTACTTTAGAATTTATTTTCAACATAGAGACTTGAATGATGACAATATTTTCTTAATATAACATAGCATAACTGATTTATAATATTTGCTGAATATTGTGAATGAAGCATACATTCTATAAATATTACATATGTTTGAATATTTGAAGACTTCACATATGAGTAGTTTGGTTTATATATTAGCTATTCTAGATATTTAGAAATTAGAATTTTGTTGAAATCATAAATAATGCTAAATTTTATTGCAGAAAATTCATGTCATTTCATACTCCCACTAGGGTTTAGAGTGCCTCTTTCAACTCACTATACTAAGAACTGAATATTAAATAGCTTCTTAAAATATTCTAAATGTTTTGATAATTACTTGTTCAGTTTTCATATTTGTTTAATTATTGTACATACTTTTTCATATTATTAATAGTTCCTAAAATCTGTCTACCACGAATGCCATAAAATATTTTGTTAATTTATTAATTTTCTGGAACACTACAATGTATTAATTAATACACACTACAGCTTTGTGTAATTTCTCTTGTACTATTATTTTAATTTTCAAAATTGTACTGGTGTGTATACTTACACATGAAGGGGGATTCATTATACCATATATGCATACCATGCATGCATACAATATATGCACATAGCACAATTTTATCAGTTTGACTTTCAATTACCTTTCCTTTCTCTCCCCTCATCCCTCATAAACATATATTTCAATTTCATATATAGCAGTTTTAAATAAGTTGCTCAAGTTTAGTGAGACATATTTTATGTTATTTGTTTATATTTATTAAAATATTCCCAAGCTATGATCATCATTGGTTATTATTTCTAACTCATATTTTACTTTTAGGGATCTACTTTGGTTGGGGTCTAGAAAAGATAATCACCTATTATCTTTTCTTTATAGGATATAATTAACTTACTGACTGGATTATCCATTAATTAGGCACAATTTAACTGTGTTTTATTTCTTCAGCAATGTATCTGTGTGCTTTTCTAATCATGGTAGAGTAGATCAATACAGTAAACTAATATAAATGCTATTAAATTGTATATGAAGACTCTTTTGAGGCATTCCATAGGAAGGGAGGCTATGTTATCATCTTTGGGTAAAATGAAACTCAGCAAGTAACTTCACATTCAGCTCTGCTTTTCCCAACACAGCATTATCTGAACCTTAAAGCAGAAAAAATGAGACACTCCAGAGGATGATGTGACTCTAAAGAGAAGAATCAGAGATCAAAGATGGATTTGGAACATGGTGTTTGGGAGAATATATTATAAAGAGAATAAGGGCAAAGAAAGAAAATTTCAAAGGCATGCATGAGTTTCCTTTGTTCCTGGCCAACTCTTAAACTTTGTGTGCTCCTATGATTTGAAGTTCCAGCAGAAAATTGCTGCCTAGAGAGTAGAGGTCTCCACAGGGATTCAAGAAGATACATGTTTCTGGAAGATAATAGAGCTCAGTTTCACCAGAGTGGAAAGATATAAAAAATAGTCAAAGGTTCCAAATCCTTAGTAATTGTCAATGCTCTCTCTTCCAGTTCAGCCTTCCCTTCAGTAGTGGCTGACTCATTATATACAAAGAAACTTTTTCTCTCCATGCAAATATGGGTGGGGGATAGTAATAGCTATAAGAAGGTTGTATGCAGTGAAATGTGATAATTCACAGCAATGGGAAACAGTATGGTCAAGAAAATATGAAGAACCTTCAAGTAGTAGTAAAGGAGGTTCCTAATTCCAACATGGATCTATTTCTAGGTGGAACTGGTGTATAGACTTGTACTGTTACACATAAAATGGTCATTAGAGATTACACCCCTGGGTGGCTACACAGAATTTACAGCCATATTTGTGAGTCAAGTTTGAAGGTTTCATGTTTCTTTAGAAATTCTTTTGATGTTGTTGTTTTGCTCTGTAATGTCTCTGATTTCTTTGAGGAAACTTAAGTAATGATTAAATGAGAATGGGTTATACTGGATTTAACTTGGAGACATAGAATCTGGGAAAGAGTATTATTCCCATCCTTGAAACAAATAAGTGGATTTAAAAAAAAAACTAGAAAATTTCAGTTTAAGGACTCTTCTTGAACCTGCTGGAAACCTGTGATTATTGCCACTCCCTCTGCAAGGAAAAAAAATGACAATAAGAGGGATAAAAGTATGTGCAGAGAGAAATAAAATTAAAGCTTTTGCTTTCTTGGCCAGGTGTGGTAGAATACCACTTATCCCCTTAAGATTATTCAGCTAGATGTTTTTAATAAGTTTGGAACTCCTGGAGGTCATGGATATAGAACATTTCTATCTTCCTACAGGCTACTCCATCCAAGGACTTTACATCGTCAATATTAAAAACTTTTCTGCGTATAAGACTCAATATGGAAGAATATATTTTCCAAACTGCACGTTCCATAATGGCCCTGTATTTAAATTATGTTAAAAAATTAAACTCAGAATTCAATAGTGAAACAAAACATTGAAAACAGCAATAAAATAAGAAAGCCACAGCAGTAACAAAATTACCCAATTGGAAACTGAGCAAAGACATAGACATACATTCTATCAAAGAGGGTAAGCAGATGGCAAATAAACACACGAAATTATGTCAAATATTCCTAGTTACCAAGGGAATGCAAACTAATATCATAGTCAGATACAACTACATGCCTCTCAGAATGAGCACACTGCACAGTAGTGACAATACAACTGCTAACATGGATGCGGAGAAACTAGATCACTCATACAATGTGGGCAGGATGTAGAATGACACAGCCACTATGCAAAAGCATATGAAAGCCTTCCCAAAAATAAACATTCATTTACTATACAATATAGCAATTCAGTGTTGGTGTTTATTCTGGAGAAAATAATAAAATAAAAATCATATTATAATACATTGCATAATATTACACATTACCTTATATATGTTATATATTATACTAAAAAGAAAAAAATCTCACATGAAAATGGTCACTGCTGCATTATTTCTAATAGTCAAAAACTGGAAATAACCCAACTGAAAAAACCTTTCAGTGAATGAATGGCTAAACAAATGATATCTTTATCTATTTCTATATCCATATCTGTATCTATATCTATATCACAGAATACTAAAAGGAAAGGATTATTGATACACAGAACAATTTATACCTCAAGCTCATTATTCTAAGTTAAAATGGTCAAATTCTAAAGGCAACATGTATCTAGTTTCATATAAATATCTTGAACTGAAAAAAAGTACAGAGATGGACAGTACAAGTGGGTTAGTAATATGAAGAACAGAGTGTTTAGAGGAAATGAACAAATAATGATAGAAATTTCTGTGATGATGGAAGAGCTCTATATCTCAATTGTAGTAGTGTATACATGAGTATTTACATGTCACAAATTACACAGAATATACACACATATTTAATTGATGTTTGTCTTTTCATTTATATTGTACTGTAGACTTAAAATAGATTTAAATATCAGGGACACTGGATAAAGGAAACAAAAGAACTTCATATACCACCTTTGCACCTTTCTGTGAATCTGTAGTTATTTAAAAATAAAGTTTAAAATATTGTAAAAATGGGCAAAATATCTGAGCTAAAAGCTAAAAGCTTTCCTAGACCTGGAACAAGACAAGGATGCCCATTTCCAACACTTTTACTTAATACAGCTTTGGAAGCCCTGGCTATAGCAAGCCAGATATAAGAAAAAAGTAAAATGTACCTTAAGGACACTGTGAGTCTGCAGATGACTTGTTCTTATACATAGAAAACCCCAAGGATTCCACCAGAAACTTACTGGAACTGAAAAAGAAAGTAATCAAAATTTCGGGATAGAAAAATCAAGAAACAGCCACTTTTTAAAAAACAGGCTGGTAATTTCTTATAAAAGCAAATAATCACTTACTGTTTGACCCATAATTATTCTCTCATATTTTCCATTTGTGCACTTTTAAAATATTATGTTCACAGAAACTATGTGAATACTTATAACAGATTTGATCACACAAAACAAAATCCCTAATAAGTACATAAAACTGTACCTTAGTTAATAAACTTGTTGTGCACAAGTAAACAGGTGAAAAGGTGAATGGAAAAACAGTGAATCAGGTACACAGTGAAAAATGGATCTACAATGAAGTAATCTGATATTAAGTCTTACAAATACAAAACATATGTATTTAATAGTTTTTAAAAGCTAGATTGAAAAACATATGTATTAAATAATTTAATTTTATAGCTTTCTAGAAAATGAAAAATCATGGGAACAGAAAATAGGTTAATTGCCAGGAGTTGGTTGAGAAAAGTGTGATTTATTAGCTAAGGATAATACAAGACTATTTTGGGGTAATCAAACTGCTCCATACTATGATGGGGATGATGGAGCTGTTCTGTTTTATTTTGGAATGATGACATTTTAGCAGTTGATATATGACTCTGAATTTGTCAAAATCCACAGGTGAGAAAATAAAAAAAAGAGTGGTCTTTACCATATGTCATAAAGAAAAGTCAACCAGTTTATTGGGGAATGCAGGAGTAGAATCTTAACTGTCAAAAATAAAACAAAATATATTAAAAAACACATGATAATATGGCACTAAAGAGAATAGACAAAAAAACTACAATATATAACATTACATATATGTAAATATTACATATCAGATATGGATATGTTATATATATTATATATATGGCAAATCATAGTTTAACTAGATTCTCTAAAGCTAAAATAAACCAGGATTGTAAATAAAAACTATACCTTAGTTAATAAACTTGTGCACAGTGGTATTGGTTACCAGTTCTGAAACTATATGGATACTGGGTTTGAACCAATATGTAGTTACATAATGTAATGGCATATTTTCTGTTGATAAAGAAAAGCATCAAAACTGGATTTTTTTTCTTCTTTTAATTTAATTTATTTTGATTCATTATACACAAATGGAATACAATTGTTGTTCCTCTGGTTGTACACAATATAGTCACATCATTTGTGTAATCATACATGTACATAGGGTAATGACGTTTGCCTCATTGTTATTTTTGCTTTCCCCCACCCCGCTCCCACCACTCTTTTTTCTCTATGCCATCCATCCTTCCCCCATTCTTGCCTCCCTCGCACCACACTTTATGTATCATCATCCACTTATCAGAGAGATCATTCAGCCTAAAATGGTTTATTTATTTAGAAGTTTCAAGGATTGAGCGTCCATGATCAGGTGGCCCTTTCCCTTTGACCTCTGATAAGGACTTCCTTGGCCTTGTCACACCATGTCAAATGGTGTCATGGTGGTAGGACATGTGAAAGGAAGAGATTAGAAGGCAAGAGAGGAAACTAGAGACTGGGAAGGGGACACTCATCCTTTTTATAACAACCTACTCTCTCAAGAGTGAATTCACTCCACAATATCAGCATTAATCCCTTCTGAGGTTTCCCAGGGACCTAATAACCTCCCCCTTTTAAGAGGCCACACCTTTGGAAAGTCTCACAATTGAACACTGCCAGGCTGAGGCTTGCTAGTACATCAACCTTTGGGAGACAAACCATATCCAAACCAAAACATGTGTGGGCAAGACACACACACATACACAAACACAGATTTATACATATATATAGGAATTAATAATGGGAATCAGTTTCCTCAATATCAAAGAAAACAATTATAATAAACAAGGGGTAAAGGTAGAATGAACTATGTTAAAACAAACTATATTTTTTATCAGTGCATTATAATGACACAGAATAATGGGTTCTGTTGTGACATGTTTGTGCATGCCAATAACATACCTTGATCATATTTATGCCCCCACTCTCTTTCTGCTTACCTCACTCCTCTCCCCTTTCTCTTCTTTAATAGTCTCCCTGCTACGTTCATGTTATATTTTCCCCCTAGATTCCACATATGAGGAGAAACACTTGAGGCATATCTTTCTGTATCTGCCTTATTTCACTTAGTATTATCTCCCATATCATCCATTTTCCTGCAATGACAGAATTTTGTTCCTCTGATGGTTGAATATTATGTTATTATATATGTAAACCATATTTCTTTATCCATTCACCCCCTGTAACGCATCTAGGCTGATTCCATGTTTTGACTATTATGAATTATGTAATGAGCATGGATATGGAGATATCTATGTAGCATGGTGATTTAAATTCCTTGGATATATACTGAGGAGTGGTATATCTGGATTATATGGCAGTTTTATTTTCCATTTTTTGAGGAATCCCCATATGATTTCCATGGTGGTTGTTCCAAATTACCTTCCCACCAAGAACATATCAGTGTTGCATTTTCCCTGAATCCTTACCAGCATTGGATTTTAGTCAATTTCATTAAGAATTAATTTAGGAGGAAAGGCAGAAAGAAGAAAGGAAAGAAGGAAGGGAGGAAGGTGTTTTAGTCAGCTTTTTCAGCTTTTTTGCTGGTGTTACCAAAAGACCTGACAAGAACAATTAGAGAAGGAAAAGATTATTTGGAGTTCTATAGATGGCCAACTCTGATGAGGCAGAACATCTTGGTGAAGACAGAGGTAGAGTAAAACAGCTCAGGACATTGAATCAAGAAGCAGAGAGAAAGCCTAAAGTTAGCTCACAAAATATATATCCCAAAGGCATGTCCACAATAACCCACCTCCTCCAGTCACACCCTATCTGCCTACATTTACCAGTTAATCCCTATGAAAAAAATTAGTGTGTTTAATAGGTTAAAGCTCTTATAACTCAATCATTTAACATCTCAGCTTTCTTGCTGAGTTTTGGGGGCAATAATTTATATCTAAATCCTAACATAAAGAAAGAAAGAAGAAAGTATTATGTGTGTGTGTGTGTGTGTGTGTATACATGAATTAGTTTACATATGTATTCTTGCTAGATCCATTCACTGCAAGTCTGACAAAGTAGGGACAACCCAGTAGCAACGACCATAAAAAGTATACACATCTTAGTTTAAAAATGCCATTCTCCAGTGAAAAGACTAGTGTAGGGCTAAGGATGGCAGATGTGCAAGGTAAGTTTAGAGCATCTTTGAAGTAGAGAGAAAGAAAGAAGAAAGAAAGAAAGAAAGAAAGAAAGAAAGAAAGAAAGAAAGAAAGAAAGAAAGAAAGAAAAGAAAGAGAGAGAGAGATAGGGAGGGGGAGGGAGGGAGGGAAAAGAGAAGAGAAGAGAGAGAAGAGGAGAGGAGAGGAGAGGAGAGAAGAGAAGAGAAGAGAAGAGAAGAGAAGAGAAGAGAAGAGAAGAGAAGAGAAGAGAAGAGAAGATGAATGTGAGAAAGACATGAGCAAAGTGCAAGAACTCTTAACTGAAAACCTGGCACAATTTGAGCAATGTCTGTAGTATTACACAATAATGGAAAGAATAACATGTATGCTCATGAATCCACACTGACGTAAATGAATTACAGGTACAAATCTTCCTAATTGGAAAAGTAAATTAAACAAAATAAAAGTAGAAAGAATGAGAATGAGAAAAATGAAAACATCAGCATTAGCACACCAAATTAACCACTGCTGAACTAAGATTCACTGAGGATTACAAAATCTACATGTTAGACTTTGAGAAACGGTATTTTCATGACTTCACATTATTTATCCCAAATATTTATTAATTAGCAAGGTAGCTTTAACATTGGGCTGGGGTTGTGGCTCAGTGGCAGGGAACTTGCCTATCATGTGTGAGGCACTGAGCTTGATTCTCAGTACCACATACAAATAAATAAAATAAAGGTTCTTTGACAACTAGAAATATATTTTAAAAAAACATAGGACCCCAAATTATTTCATACTCTTCTTTCTAAGAGATGAATTTTAATTTCCTCTCTTTATATGTGTCCTGGATTTAATTACTTTCTTATATCATGAAATAAAATTTGGAAGGAAAAACATGAGTGACTTGATATAAAGAAACTTGGCAGACACCTCCTTAATCAACAGAATGAGTCAGTGATGAGTCATGTTGATGTTATGTGCCCATTAGTTTTAAAGATATGCTACTTTCCCCAAAATAACATCTCAGTCTCATCATGTTTGACGTGAGAAAATGTCAAATAATCTTAAAATGAGTAACCCTATAAAATCACTTTACCGAGTATTACTTTAAAAGTGCACAGGACATGACAAACATGGAAAGATTGAGAAAATGTCACACGTTGGCAATGACAAAGGAAACATGAATAAATGTAATGTGGTTATCCTGGATTGGATTCTGAAGCTGAAAACTAAAAACAGGGGTAATTAGTGCAAGACACAGGGTAATAGAACATTGTGTATACAATATTAAATTGTGAGTTTTGAAAAATGCATCCTGGCTATATAAAGTGTTGACACTGTGAAGCTCTTTAAAGGATATAAAGAAACTGCACTAGCTTTACAAATCTCTGTAAAACTATTTAGTAGTAAATTTCTTTAAAGTATTTAAAAAATCATGTTTTTTTTGTTATTTTGGTTTACTGTTTAATATTTTTCACTAGCAGCACATATATTCTTTTCCTGTGATTTAGGTTTCAAGTGTTCTTTCTTTCTTTGTTTTAATGCCATATTTCTTTTCTTAATTTAATAGAAAATGTTGAGCCATGTGTGACAACAGTCTGTGTGGGATGTCAACATACTTAATCAGAGCTTTGCCTCAAGGCTGGGGTGGCCCTAGTTTTCAGGGAACTTGTAATGGATATTCTTTGCTCATAACCTTTTCCAACAATATTTCCTGTTGTCTAGAAACAGAAGATAGATTCTTTTACTCTGAAAGGCTCCCGAAGTACAGATGTAACTACTTTCATCTCTGCTTGAAAACTGGTTAATTTTTGACAGAATTAATCTCTTTCTTATAATATCATGCCCAACACAGCAAGCTACAGTCAATAATCAGTAATGTATCAACATTTTCTAATATTTTCCCTAGAGCTACAGAGTAAGTAGCAATTGATGTACTCCACAAGTTATTGTAGACAGTACATGTACTAAATATTTTGTGAGTGAGTGATCAGCCTCCAAAATCAGATCATTTGCCATGAAAAATAAAAAAATCAGATACTAAACTAATATCATCTATTTTAATATTTTAGATTATCATTTTAAAATAACCATCTTTCAGTACCAATTTATATATTAGCCATTATAAGCCATTTTGTAATAAAAGTATCCAGATCATTACAGACTTAAAGAAATAAAAGTTGATTTCTTGCTCATCTAATAATTCAAGGTGGGACTTGCCAGTTAACAAGAATCACAGGTCCATATGCTGGCTTCATT
Source organism: Glaucomys volans (assembly GCA_020662805.1). Classification (NCBI taxonomy): domain Eukaryota; kingdom Metazoa; phylum Chordata; class Mammalia; order Rodentia; family Sciuridae; genus Glaucomys; species Glaucomys volans. The sequence goes on from JAJEJO010003530.1 coordinate 145,125, forward strand.
TTCATCCACAAATAATTCACAGGTTATCATGTAAGTGACATGTCTCTCTCTCCATCTTCCAAATGGTATATATGCATATATTTACTAAATATATCAATATTACAAAATTTAATATAATATATACATTTCAATATTATAAAATATAGAATAAATGTGTGCACATTATATATAAAAAGTGTTCAATACAAAAATAGCATAATATTTTACATATAAAGTTTAAATATATTAAATAAAAGCATATACATGTGACTACATATAAAATACACATTTGTAACATAGAGAAAAAAGAAGGCACACACACCAGGACATGACACTTGTTAAATGTACTTTTGCTGCTCAGCCTACATTCCTAAATATCTTAGTCCACTTTGCACTGATATAAAAGAATGATGCTGAGTAATGCAGAAAGAGAGGTTTATTCAGCTCATGATGATAAAGGCTGAAAAGCCTAAACAACATGGTGCTGGCATTGGCAGCTTGGAGGACCTCATGGTGGATGGCATCACAGGGCAGGAGTTTATGAGAGAGAAGTCATGTGGCAAGAGAGCAAGCAAGAGGTAAGTCAAGGAAGCCAAACTTCCTCTACAGCAGTCCGCTTTCATGGTGACCAATTCAGTTCCAAGGAAGCAAGATTTCACTCCCAAGAGATAAAAGCATTAATTGTATCTTAGAGAACATTCAAGGCAATAATAGGTAATTTTCAAGAATAACTTACACACCAATTTTCTACTCGGTACAATTTTTATTGTTTTGTTTTTTTTTAGCTTACAATTTAATACCTAGACAGTTAATTTAAGTGACTAAGGTATGCTTTATTTTCGTTTATTAGTGAATATCACCATGACTTCATCACTGTCCACCGAGCCCCAGTTTTTAAAGGTCTTACTTCACTTCCCAGTGCTCCCATCTCTTTGGGGATTGAGCCTCAATCTGAATTCTGGTGGTCATGAGTCATATTTAAAGCAGGGCACTAGAGCTCAATTACATGAAAATAGCTGACCAAATAGGAGATGGAAACATGGTCTAGCTCTGAGATGACAGGTATGATTGAAATAAATGTCACAACTTCTTTTGATTAATAAAACAAAGATATCAGCCTTAATTTTTTTTAATTTTTGTCCAACTTCTTTTAACATTTTACAATTCTAAATAAATTGTATAGAAATAATTATTTCTTAAACAAAAGTTTGTATTCAGTATTTTCATTGAGTTCTTCGGCTTTGTAATAAGATCGAAAATCATTGATACATACAATAATCTGATACATACACAAATACATTAGAAATGCTCTTTCAAAGACATCTCAGAGAAGCCATTTAATTTTGAAATCAATATAACTGAAGTTTTAAAATGAAACTGTTTTAAAAAATTTGAAATCACTGAGATAAAACGAATATAAATTTCATGTTAATGGTAAACAGTATGTCATATTAAATTTAAACTAAAAAGCAAAAACATGTATTTATTGATTGCTATATAAAGTTCTATTCACTATTAGCAAAATATAAAGCACACATTAGCCACATTAGCAGTTAAATTAACTGCTTAGGCATTAAATGGTAAGTTAAAAAACAATAAAATTATACCAAGTAGAAAAATAGGTGTGTAAATTGTCCCCTGACAGTTACCTCAGCTTGAATGATCTCTAAGATATGAAATGCATTTCTTTTTTAAGACTTAAGCCATAGGAAAAAAATATTATTTACATATTTACATGTAAATGAAGATAGACATACATATGTGTGTGCGTGTGTGTGTGTTAAAATTCATGTGTGTCTCACATAGTGGTTCCCAAGGGTAAAATCGAGGCTCCTTGGTCTTTTCTCATTAATCACAGGTGGCAAACTTTTGGTCATAATCTTAAGTTTGTCGATCATTTTGAGTTACTTAACCTATTTACGTGAGTTTTCTCTTTTGATAATACTCAACAAACATGTTTGCATGATGTAGAAGTTATTAATTTTTTATATGCTAGAGTGTCAAGTAAATTGAGAACAATTAAATTAACTCAGACATGTAGTGGTGGTAGCAGGTTCAGGGATAAGACATTGAACCTTGGTTGTCAGATACCCACTTTGTCTTGTGTTTCCTTCAACTCCGTAAGGCATTTCACCAGTGGCATAAAATTCTCCTGAAATTTAGTTATGAAGATATATTCTTCCATTTTGCTATGAAATTGTCTTAAGATTGCAGCATAGAAAATAATGTCAAAACTTACAGTCTGGTGAACTGGATTGTGTTTTTGTCTTTGCTGGGTAGAAGTTATATGAGTTAGACTAAATAATTTAACTTCTACATTTTCAAATTTCCCAACTGCAAATAAAGTGATTAGCACATATTAAACCTATTATTTTCCTGTTCCAAATTTCTATGATTTTCTCTAAGCTATTTTATATAACTTTTAATTCTAAAGACCTATGATATATATATGTATGATATATATATGGGTGTGTGTATACATACATGTGTTTCCAACATACATTTATCTTCATTCAATTAGCTAAAAATAAAAGACATTCACACCTACAGTTGCTCATAAACACACTGTATCACAAATGTGGAAAAAGTGAAATAAGAAAAACTACAACATAAGAACTTTAAAAATATACAGCCAAATTAGATATTGTAGCTGGTATTTGCCACATTAACGTATCAGACAAAGGAGTGGGTCTATCTGTGGCGCATGTATTCAGTAATGTTTGGCTTCTTCTACAGTCACTCTGGTACTTTCTTAAAATTTGGTTACCACACTGCAAATCAAGGAATTTTATCTAAATTGACAAATTTCAACAAAGCTGACTTAAATCATCAATTTGTCATTTCTCTTGACTTTGTGGGTTAACTGCTAAAGAGACCAGGAGTTCCCAAACCTCCTTCATTTCTAATATCAAATGTAACTGCAGGAGTGCTCAAGAACACTCTCAGATTCAATGACTGATTAAAAGGCTCACCAACACCCTACCCCCCCATTTTTTTTCTCATATTTAATGGTTTGCTAGAAAGAAGGAATCCATGTCAAAGTAGCTAAGAGAAGAAACATAAAGGAGGCACCAAGCACAGAGCTTTTTAGTTGTCATTGCACAATGGAGTCCTACTGGCATCCCCTAATTTCCTAGGAACAGTTATTGACAATGCACACAGAGCACTGACAACCAGAGAAACTCTCTAGAACTTTGGTACCTAGAGTTTTCCTGGGAAGCAGGGGCAGCACAGACATGAATGAGTTGTCCACATGGCTAATCTTAGTTTCAGCTCTTCAAGAAATCAATCTGGTATCCTGTGGCTTGCCTAGTTCCCGCCATAAATCACATTAAGACTATCTGGCATGACCAATGACCTCAGGAAAACAAGCATATAAATATTGGGTGGGGGATTCCAAAGACAGAGTTTATCTTCCAGAAACTGAGGCAAAAACCAAGCTTTCTTGCACAAAGTTAATTCTTTATTGCATAGCCAAGCTCAAGTGCACAGTTACTTTGCTCCACAGTTACTTGCTCCACCAAGTGGAGCAAGTTCAAGTGCCTGTTGAACTTATTTATGGGACTCCATTTAACTGGGAGAGTGATTAGGGTGAAAACAATTTAAAATTTGTAAAATACAGAGGCTCAGAAATCTCACAAAGGTACTTCTGTCACTATATATGTATGTTATGGTTTGGATATGAATTATATCCACAAAATTCATGTGTGAAAATTCATGCAAGAATTTTCAAGGTGAAATGATTAAATTATGAGAGGTGTCACCTAGTCAGTGAATTAATTCACTGGTATAGATTAGCTGGGTGGTAGATGTAGGCAGGTAGGATGAAAGCATGAATCAAAAAAAACTTTCCTCCTCTAAATTGTTCTCACCAGGTTTTTTGGTCACAGCCACAGAAAACTTACTAAAACAATGTACATTGGAGAAAGCATGTCTCAAGGACACCAGTGTTCAAAATATGGGAACTACTCTCCACCTCTTGATGGGAGAAATGTAGATACACAGTGATGAGCGGCATTATTGACCATAATATTTGCAAATAATTTTCCTCTTGCATTATGTTATGAAATCAATAATAAATGAATTTAATATGACTTTTGCCTTTGTCACACAATCCAATTGTGTAATGATTGAAAGTAGAAATATTTAACTATTGTTAAAAGTTTAGTTTTATTATCCAGAATAGAATATGTCAGATACTATTCTACCTGTATTTTTCATATCAAATATAATAACTACTTATATGTTTAAATAGGCCATTTAGGAGTATTGATACCAAAATTTCTCATCCAATTGTTTAATTAAATTTAGTTTTAAAAAGACTGATGAGTGCTTACTTTGACTGCCCAAATAAAAATTGGGATGATACATGGAAGATTAGCATGGCCTCGGTGCAAGGATGACATGCAAATCTGTGAAGCATTCTCTTTATATTTAAAAAAAAAAAACTGATGAAACTCAAATGGAGTCAAATATTTTTAATAGTGATTCAGAAATATTTCACACATTCTTAGAAAATCTTGATCATAGATGAAATAATATTTGCAAAACCACATATCAAAATATTTTATTATAACATACAAAATACTAAAAACAACATGCCCCTTACTTTTAGTTAAAATTTTAGGCAGTATATTCTTAGAGTGTCTAAAAATGAATTAAAACCTTCTATTTAATATCAAAGGTAGACTTATTGTGACTTGCTGTAGAAAATTTACGAAAAAAAATGAGTCCAGTTTAATTAAGGGAATCCCTAATTTTGTAATTATATTTCAATGAACTGAGTTGCAAGAATAGTATTGTTTTTAAGTAACGGTACATTTAAAAGATAATCTTTTCAAAAGTTTGCTATTGAAGCATAAATTCATAATCCATAGTCAAATCAGTTCTTACAAGAGGGACTGGAAGTATGAGCAACAATTTGTAACCATATTGATTAAATTTATGATAAACATACTAGCATTAATTTTACTAATTCATGTTTATAAATGGGGTGAATAGTAAGTTGTACTGACAAGAAGGCAATGACAACTGGCTGAACAGCAAATGGTTGATACATTTTAGTTTTCCTCTTCATTCACTGGTTTCAGATTCTGTGAATAAGTGAATAATGTCTCAGTCTCAAGGAACACAAAGCAAAGCTTGGGAAATTACAGAAAATAATTCATAGTGGTCAGAAAAGTGGAAAAAACTTTTAAACTGCAAATATTTTTACCAAAATTATTTGTGTATACCAATTGAAAAAATAAATTTAAAGTGGAAAATCAAGAATAATTATAAAATATTAAAAATTCAGTTAAATTTTGATAAAATTGTTAATTGTCAAGATTTTCCACAAAAGAAATACTTTGTGAATTTCTGCAATGGCCCAAAATATGTCTTAAAATCCCTAATATTATTTATTTTGGATATCTATCTTAAGTAATCAAAACTCTTCCTTAAATTCACTGTGATTAATTTTCTTGGCAGAGAATATTAGGACCTCCAACAGCAATCTGAATAAATACAGTATATTAGCATCAATGACCTTTGATCTTTCTTTCTTTCTGCTTCATCATTTTTGTTTGTTGGTTTGTTTTTTTAAAAAGGCTGGCAAAAAATAAAATGTGTGCCCTGTATTTCTGAAATCCATATCTATCAACTTTAAATACTCCTTTTAAAAATGGGATTATATTGTTATTTATTCTACATAACAATAATTTAAAATATTTTAAAAAGTTATTACATTGCTGAGGCAGAACGTGGGAGTCTTCGAGGTGGTGAGGTGATGGAGTAACAGGAATCAGCCCTAGGAGACAGGTTCTGTGATGCAATCTCAACTTTATTCGGGAAGTATACATGTTTTATAGAGGTAGGGAGCCAATGAGTAGAGAGAGGTAATGATGCAAGAGCCTATCAGAGTAAGCCAGCCAGAAACTGCACAATGTGGAAGAAGGAAGATGTGGGGAATGGGGTGAGACTCTCCTGAGACACTTTCCCATTGGCGGTGGTGGGATGGGGGGGGTCTTCTGGGGGTGTGTCACCCAAGCATGATAATCCAGGGTGTGCCACAGGATCTTACCCACTCCGCAGCGGCAAGTATGCATGTGCCTCAGTAGCTCTTCCCACATTTCCCACACACTACTGATCTAATTGGAGATGCTTTGATAAAAATGTAAAGAACTAAGCCGGGCGCGGTGGCGCACGCCTGTAATCCAAGCAACTTGGGAGGCTGAGTCAGGAGGATCGCGAGTTCAAAGCCAGCCTCAGCAATTTAGTGAGGCCCTAAGCAACTCAGTGAGACCCTGTCTCTAAATAAATTACAAAATAGGGCTGGGGATGTGGCTCAGTGGCTGAGTGCCCCTGAGTTCAATCCCTGTTTCCAAAAAAAAAAAAATGTAAAGAACTAGTTGTGTTTACAAGTTTCAAATATTTTCCTTAATAGTACCTGAGAAGTTTTCATTTAAAAACTAAACTCGGGATAATTAAATAATGTACAAATTATATACAAAGCAAAGATAAGGCTAACAAAGTTAACTTAGTTAGATTCAATCAAAACATACATAGCATTCTAATTGGAGTTAGATAAAATCTTAGGGTGGTTTTAATTTGCATTTCTCTAATTACTAGAGATGATGAGCACTTTTTCATATATTTGTTGATCACCTGTATATCTTCTTCCGTGAAGTGTCTGCCCAGTTTCTTAGCCCATTTATTGATTGGGTTCTTTGTATTTTTGGTATAAAGTTTTTAAGTTCTTTATAAATTTTGGAGATCAGTGCTCTATCAGAAGTGTGTGTGAAAAGATTTTTTTCCCTATCTGTAGGCTCTCTTTTCACATTATTGATTGTTTCCTTTGCTGATAAATAGCTTTTTAGTTTAAATCCATTCCATTTATTGATTCTTGTTTTTATTTCTTGTGCTCTGGGGGTCATGTTAAGGAAATCTGGTCCTAAGCCAACATGATGAAGATTCAGGCCTACTTTTTCTTCCATTTGGTGAAGGGTCTCAGGTCTAATACCTAGATCCTTGATCCATTTTAAGTTGAGTTTTGTACAGGGTGAGAGATAGTAATCTCTCATCATCTCTAATAATTAGAGAAATGCAAATTAAAACCACCCTAAGATTTCATTTAACTCCAATTAGAATGGCTATTATCATGAACACAAGCAATAACAAGTGTTGGCATGGATGTGGGATAAAAGGCACACTCACGCATTGCTGATGGTGTTGCAAATTGGTGCGGCCACTCTGGAAAGCAGTATGGAGATTCCTCAGAAAACTTGGAATGGAACCACCATTTGACCCAGCTATCCTACTCCTCGGTTTATACCCAAAGGTCTTAAAATCAGCATACTACAGTGATGCAGCCACATCAATGTTCACAGCTGCTCAATTCACAATAGTTAGATTGTGGAACCACCCTAGATGCCCTTCAATTGATGAATGGATAAAGAAACTGTGGTATATACACACAATGGAATAATACTCAGCCATAAAGAATAAAATCATGGCATATGCTGGTAAATGAGTGGAGTTGGAGAATATCATGCTAAGTGAAATAAAACAAGTCCAAAAAACCAAAGGCTGAATGTTTTCTCTGGTAAGTGGATAATGATGCATAATGGGGGTGGGGGGTAAGGGGAGACAAGAGAAGAAAGAAGGAACTTTGGATAGTGTAGAGAAAAGTGGGACGGGAGGGAGTGGGGGAAGGAAAGATCTTAGACTGAGATAGACAGTATTACCCTATGTATATGTATGATTACATGAATCATGTGAATCTACATTGTGTACAACCAAAGAAATAAAAGTTGTACCCCATTTGTGTACAAAAAACATTTAAAAAGGAAAAAATAAATGTTCTTCAAGAAAGAAAATGATCATAATGGAAAAATCAGAAGTTCAAGAACTTGTAATAAACCAAACAATGACAAGCCTATGAAAAATAAACAACCACCCAGCATAACACAATAATAATCCTTTTAAAACTCAAAGCAGAAATAAAATCTTAACAAACAATATAATATAAGCTGGGAAAGAATAATTATTGGAATTAAGAATTCTAAGATCATTACATTATTCAGAAACAAAATAAAGGTATTCAATTTAGAACTAACTGATAAGGTGAAATAAACATGAAAGTCTTGGAAAACAACTTAATGAATAATATTAGACAATCTACTTAAAAATGAACAGAGAAAGTTAATCAAATAGGGATAGATGAGACTAAGTCAATCTAAATAATGGAATAAGACAAAAATTCAGCACACCAGAAAAAGTATGGGAAGAAAGAACAAATAAATAATCCACAGTGAAAGATATTAGAAATGTTTCCAAATTTACAATCGAGATGAATGAATCTCTTTACCTAAAGATAAGTGATCAGATTGAATTAAGAAGAAACATGTAATTATGTTTGGGTTATAAGATTTGTCTTAGAAATCAATATTTTAATAGAACATTAGAATATGTCATTGATTTTTCTGAACCCTACAATACTCACCAAGTTACACAGAGTAAATGCCCACACGACCATGGCTTACAAGGCCCTACGTGATTTTATCCTCCAGTTCCAGTCACAGCCTCTGTCCTTCTAGAGACATTCCAGACTACACATTGATGTTCTAGTCCTTCCCTACCCCTCGGTTTCTGCTCATCTAACTCTCACATGCTTTGGGCCTCTCCTCCAGTTTTACATCCTCATGAGGCCTACCCAGACTTACTTCCCTCCACTTCCTATAATCATTGGCACTTATCAACTTCTAACATGTTATGTAATTTTACTTTTAAAATAGATTGTTTAAAATGGATTGTTTGCTTTTCTCCTTTTCAATAAACTCTGGGAGGGAGATAATTTTTTTTCTATTTATTCACATGTATCTACAGTAGTGCTTGGCACATAGTAGGTACTTGATATATATTTAATGAAGGAAAAAAGGAATGTTATTTGTACCCATAGTTTATAGCACGACATCTGACACTAATGAACAGCCAATAAATCTTTGTTGAATAAACTAATAAGTAAGTAGAAAGCAAAAAAAAAATACATAGGAAAAATATAAATTACTCACTGTACAACTGGTGCCTGTGTCTTACTTAAACTCTCATTTCTGCATTAGGTTTAGAGTGTTGAATCTTCTAACAATAAGGACTGGGCAATTTTTTTATGCCATGTATTCCTATTTTAGACAGTTTTGGGGCTGTTATGACTAAAAGATCTGATTAGAACAATTTTAGGATAAAAGGTTTGTTTGAGGGCTCATAGTTTGAGAGGTCTCATCCATAGACCAGTACAGTTCCATTCTCCAGGTGGGAGGTGAGGCTGAGCATCATGGAAGAAGAGTGTAGCCAAGTGAAGAAGTTCACATGAAGATCAGGAAACAGAGAGACTCCACTGTCCAGATACATAATATATATACCCCATAGCCACGCCCCCAATGAACCACTTCATTGAGCCACACCCCACCTACCTCCAGTTACCACTTGATCAATCCTGTCAGGGAATCAATCCACTGATTAGGTTAAGGCTGTAATCAATCATTTCTTCTCCAAACCTTCTTGCATTGTCTCACACATGAAATCATGGGGGAACATCACATCTAAACCATAAAACTTCCTTCTCTTTTTTCAATATTTAGATTTTTATCATGTAATAATCTAACTCTGTATCCTTTTTTTGTTTTATGTTCCTCAACCGATTTATTGTTTTCCCCATACTTAATTATGTCCAGGTTGTCACTCATCCTATATTGTTCAAAGTTCAGTCCAAATCAAAATAAAAATCCTTAACCGATTTTTTTTAAGAAATCTGTATGATGCTGAAATTATGATTTGTAATCACAAAAGTGTCTTCTTTATTAAATATCTGCAAATATTTTCCATGAATTCTATCCAAATGTCCTCAGAAATATTTAATAGAATCTTATATATTATGAGAAAGTTTTATTTTATTATCTATTAAATTAAACATTGCCTAGAAAACATTCCCTAACTACTTAGAATTCCTGACTCTGCTGAGATGTTTCATTAGAGTTCAATTATTTTAAAAATCTGTTATCACTTATTTAATGGAATACAAAATACCAAATTTTGAATTACCAGAAAAGGAAAGTATTGTTAAATAAGCTTAGTGTTTCTTTTTTATTGTATACTATTTATTTGTTCTTATTATTTATACATGATGGTAGAATGTATTTTGACATACTTGTATAACTTCTCATTTTTTTGGCTGCACATGACGTAGAATTGAATTGGTTGTTTAACCATATATATGCACATAGGATAGTATACTTAATTCATTCTATTATCTTTCCTATTTCCATTCCCCCTCCCTTCCCTTCACTTGTCTAATCCAAAGTATTCTTTTTTTTCTTTATCCCCCTTACTGTGAGTTAGCATCTGCATATCAGAGAAAAGATTCAGCATTTGTTTTTTTGGGATTGGCTTATTTTACTTAGGATGATATTCTCCAGTTCTTTCCATTGACCAGCAAATGCCATAATTTAACTTTTCTTTATGGCTCAGTAATAGTCCATTGTGTATCTGTACCACTTCTTTATCCATTCATCTGTTGCCGGATACCTAGGTTGGTTCCATATTTTATCTATTACTGAATACATATTATTCTCATGAGAATAATTAATACAATTAGCAAAATGTCTACTATACAGTAGCATTAAGCAAATGATATTTCTCATTATTTAGATAAGTTTATACCTTTATAGGTATATAATCTAATTTTTGTATTTGTTTCATTTCTTATAGATATCTAGTATGATTATCATAGGTATTGAGATATATTATTAAGATTTCAACACTTACTTGAGCAGATTTGTTTCACTTCAAAAATTTCAAATTATTGTTAATTAAAACCTTTAAAACTTTTGCCATTTATGTAGATAAAATTCTACAGACAAAAGAAATATAACGTTTAATGTATTTTTTCATCAACAGAATCAACATGTAGAGATAACTCCATGCTTTTAAAAAATTCGATGATGCTTTTCTATCACCCTATCATATCAGGTATCCTGGAGAATATTCCAGATTCTCATGAGAAAAATATGTATTCAGTAACTTTTGGATAAAATATTCTTTACGGATCTGTTAGGTTCTTTTGCTTTAGGGTGCAATTTTACTCTGCTGTTTCTTTGATTAATTTTGTCTGGATGATCTGTCCACTGCTGAAAGTGGGGTGCTAAAGTCCCCAACTATTATTGTATCAGAGCCTATTTATTCCTTTAGTTCTATTCATACTTGCTTTGTATATTTGTGTGCTCCAGTATTGGATACACATATCTGCTCTTACCATAAGCTGATTAATTTCTTCATCTTTTTTTAGTGCTTATTATTTAAAATCTATATATATGATATTAGTATGGCTACTTTATTTTGGCCTCTATTTGCCTGGGATGTATTACTTCACTGCTTCCATTTCATTCTATGCATAACCCTAGAGGTAAAGTGAGTTCCTTGTAAATAAGTCATTTTTTATCCATTCATTTGTTCCATCTTTGAATTAAATAATTTAACACATTTATATTCAAAGTAGCTATTGATATCTAAGGTATTACTACAGTCATCATATAACTTATTTCCTAGTTGTGTTGTAGTTAATTTCTTTCTCCTTCTTTTACAGCTCTCATAGTATGTTTTGATATATTGTTTTTCATTTACATATTATGAATATTTGCTTTTTTAATATCTGAAGTTCAGAAATATCTTTTGATTATAACAAACTATTTTTACATAACAACTTAGCATGACAGTTAAGTTAAAAAGAGAAACAGAAGACCCAAAATATATACTACTTATGGTTTAAATTGAAAATTCTGGTTGGTTTCCATTCCTAATATTGAATTTTTAATCCCCCTTCACATGTTTCTACATTGCCTTTCACTTAGCATATTAGTGTAGTTAATATTATTTTTAGCTTTCATTTTTTTAGTTTTCATACCACAGATACAAATGATACACAGAGTATTTTAATTTGTATACTTACTCCCACAAGTGAGTTTTGTAAGTTTTTATGCTTTTCTTACTTATTAATGCTTCTTCTCTTCTGTTTGAAGAACTTTCTTTAGCATTTCTTGCAGAAAACACATGGCACAGATATGTTCAATTCACTTTTGTTTGTATAAGGTTATCATTAGCCCGCCTTCATTTCTGAAGGATAAATGTGCTGGACACAGAATTCTCGGTTACTATATTTTCTCCTTCAATACTGTGAAATCTCTTGCCATTCTCTCTTGGCTTGAGGGTTTCTATTGAGAAATCAGCTGTCAGATAAATGGTGGCACCCCTGTGTGTTATTAGTTCCTTTTCTCTTGCAACCTTGTGAATCTTCTTTTTATCTTTCACATCTGAGAGCTCAAATATGAGATTTCTTGAGGTAGATCTGGTTGAGCTAAATTTGACTGGTGACCTTTTACCTTCCCATACCTGGATATTTTCATCAATTTTTAGGTGTAAGAAAACTTCTGTTATTATATCTTCAAATAAATTTCTATACCATAGGACTTCTCAAGTCTTTCCTGAACCTCTACAACCCATACATATTCTCTTCTAATACTGTCTCAAAGTTCCTGAAAGATTTCTTCATTCCTCTTCATTTTTCTTTTCCTCCTCCAAGTATGTATTTTCAAACAGCATGCCTTCAAGCTAGTTTTTTTTTTGTTTGAACCATTCTGCTATTTATGACTTCTATAGCATTTTTAATTTTGCTGAGAGCATTTTTCAGCTCAAGAAATTTTTTTACCCACTTCTGTTTTTTGTTAAAATATTCTGTTGGAGTATTGAAATACTTCTCGTTCTTTTGTTCAAAATAATTAATTTTCCTTAAAAGATCTCTTTTTAATTTTCTGAGAATTTCCTATATTGATTATTGCCTGGTCAGCTTCTGCACCTTATTCTGAGTACCATGTAAAGTCCTAGTTTTCTCAAAGTGTCCTACACTTGTTGGCATGTGACACTCTAGGCATTGAGGATCAGGTATTGATTTCAATTTTCCTAATTTGGCTTTGTTATTTCTGTAATTCCAAGAAGGCTGTTTGTTTTCTTTCTGGACCTGCATTCATTTCTACATTTCAGCACTAGATGATGACCAGGTCCAGTTTGGCAGCAGTCTGTCACTGTTGTGTCATGACTGCTTTAGTTCTAGGGGGTAATCGATCCACATACACTGTCAGTTAGTGTACAGTTCAAAAAGAAACAGGAGAGAACCTAGAAATTGTAGACTGTCCCCATAAGTCCCTCTCTAGGGCCAGGGTAGGAACTGGGATGCCTTATCCATGGTCATTTGACATTGTAGGATTCTGCCTGGCTCTGGAAACTCCCAGATTTCTATGTTATACCTGTGGCCACAGATGCCACTGAAATGTGTACACTCTAAGCTTACAGCCCAGCAAACCAGCATAATACTGGCTTAACGTTCAGGCTTATGCTACCATGTCTGCCTGTTGCTGAGATGGTATGGCCTAGAATTGCTGCAATGAATAATAGGTGAAGTTGGATGGAATATAATGCATATAGGCTGGGACTGCACATCTTCACCCGACACTGGAGATTTTTTATACGCTCCATCCATAATCAAGTCTGGTGATTGGAGCTGCTATAAACTGCCCAATATTAGATATTATCAACCCAGCGCCTAAGTTCCAGGGCAAAAATCTTCTGCTTAGGAACCTGTCTTAGCCCCAGTGAATGGAGTCTTGCCTCACACTGTTCTGCCTGATGTTGGAGTAGTGTTTGTAGTGTTGGTCTGTAATGGATCTAGGCAGATGCTAAACTATGTAGAGCCTGAGCCTCACAGCCATAAGAAACTGTAATCTTATGGATGCTTTGGAGCCCACACTGTATCTGGTGTTAATGCAAGCCACAGCATCGGTCTGTTCCACTGGGGCCAGCTCTCCACTTGGTTCCAGGGCAGTTTTAACAACTTGTCTGTGTGTACTGACTTGGAATAGCTATGGTGCCCATGATTGGGAACTGCAAAGTGGATACAACCCCTTGGCCATCAAACCTGATGCTAATTTGTATCACACCTGAGTCTTATAGACATAGAGGTCTTGCATAGTCTTGGAAGGAGGGTAAGTATACATCAGGCCCTCTCCATGGCTGGAACTTATGCAACCAAAACTCAGGTCTATTCCTCCAGTGCTAGATTTCTACCTGATGCTAAAGCCAGTGTAGAAGTTAACATCTGTAATCTCTGGCTTGTATTAGGCCTTCAGTTTCTACCAGGTGCTGGGTCCCACAAAGTCCTGTGTCTTTGTACCCTGCTCTCCGGCAGGTGGAGTCCTGTTCCCTGCTCAACCATCAAAATTTGGAGATCAGGAAGTGGATGCATTCTCTCTGTGATCTCAACATAGTACCAGGAACTCAGTACCGACTGGCCTAATGGTAGGGATCTTGGGGCTTTGCCTAGCACCAGTTTTCACCAGGACAGGCCTGCTATTCTACATCCCCCAAGTAATAGTGCCTCTCTCCACACTAGGTTGCTTGAAGTTGAGAGAGGAATGACCTAGCCCACTCTTTTCTTCCTGCCTTCTTTAATGTATCTTTTCATTTTGTTTTACCAAGTGAAACTCTGGTACTAATAATTTCCTTAGCTCTTGTGAAAGTAGATTGGTGTGTGAATATCTCTCCAACTTGGGATAGACTGCTAGAGGATCTTAGTTGCCTTTTTGTTACTTCTTCTAACTGGAGATTAGTGGGTAGGTGTTAGAGATGATGAAAAGTAAACAGATTTGGTATATATTTTAAGTTAGAATTTGTTAATGGATGTGCTGGAAAAATAATTGAAATAGAGAAAAATAAAAAGGTTTTGTATGATTTTTCTTGTCTTACTGTATAAATGCTAATGTCCTAAATTGAATTGAAAATGACTGGAGAAGGAGAAGATTTGTGGTTTGGGAGGCTGATTATCATAATCTTTCAGAGTCTTAGAAAAGTGAAAGAAAAACTGTGTGAAAGATAATAAAAATTATTGAAAAATAAGTGCATGGGCTAAGTCATAACAGAGTTAACGAGCAAATAATGAGTCAGAGAGCTTCAAAAATGAATAATGCTATAGGGAAACTAGAGATTATTATAATTTAGAAAATATTAAAATTATTAGTCAAAATACATTAAGAATATCAGACTGAATGGAAAATAACTGAATCAAATTAAGTAGTGTTCCTACTTGTGATTTCTACATAGATCATCATAAAATTGATTTCATAAATTACATATTCAATGTGTATATGAAAATAAAAAGCAAAATAAAATGTAAAAGAATGGCTACCTGAAAGTTAGCTACTTCAACACTTTACACAAAAAGCTAAAAAAAAATTTGGAGACTTTTATCAAAGAAAATGCATATGTTTTACATGATGGGGATTATTATGGTTTAAATATAAGGCATCCTCCAGAAACTCAGGTGTGATGCAAAGCAAGAATGTTCAGAGGTAAAATGATTAGATTATGAGAGTGGTAACCTAATTGATGTATTAATCCCCTGAATGGATTAACTGGGTGGTAATTCCAGGGAGATAGGGGCGGTTGGAGGAAAAGGAGCATTGGGACATGGCTTTGGGGTTTATATTTTTGTCCCTAGAAACTTGCTCTCTCTCTCTACTTCCTGGTGCCATTTCCTGAGCTGCTATCTTCCACCCTGATCTGCCACCATGATGTTCTGCCTCACCCCCGGCATCCAGAACAATGAAGTCAGCCAACCATGAAGAGCTCTGAAAATGTGAATGAAAATAAACTTTTCATCCTCTAAGTTGTGCTTGTCAGATTTGTTGAACACAGCAACAAAAAATTGACTAACACAAATTGATAACTAGCAGTGGGGTCATTGTGCTGATTAACCTGGGATTAAGGAGGGTAACTTAATCATGTATTATAATCCACTTGAATGGATTATCTGAGTAGAAACTCTAGGTAGGGAAGGTGTGATTGAAGAAAGTAGGTCACTGGAACTGTGCCTTTAAAATGTATATTTTATCCCTGACACCTAGTTCTAGGTAGTGTGCCCTGTCCTCTGTTTCTTTATCTCCCTCCCTTCCCCTGCGCTTCCAGGTTATCATGTATGCAATGAGCTGCTTCCCTTGTCCTTACTCATGGTATTCTGTCTCACCTCATGCCTAGAGTGTAGGGGTTGGCTCCACAGTCTGAAACCATGAGCCAAAAGAAAACTTTTCCTCCTTTAGGATGCTCTGTGGAGTGTATTAGTCACAGAAAGGCAAAAATGACCAAAACTGTGCTACAGTAATGTATTTGTGTAAAGTGAGACTTTAAATTATATGCTTTTTGCTGGGTAAGTTTTTCAATGTTTTTTTCATTTATGGAGCAAAGTAATAGTAGTGTTCTTGCTGCTATAATGCCTCAGTCTTTTTTTTTTTTTTTTTTTTTGACGGTGCTGGGGATTGAACCCAGGACCTTATGCTTACAAGGTGAGCACTCTACCAACTGAGCTATATCCCCAGCCCTTCTTTTTTTTCTTTTTTTTTTAATAAGTACATTTCAAGTTCATTTGTACATTAAATCAGGTAAGAAGTTTTATAAATAAATCAAATATTTTCATATTCTATAATATTTTCATTTGATTCCATAAAATTTTTAAAGCTTTCTTTCCAACTCTACATGTTGTAGCAAAAATATAAAAATTGCATAGGCACCATAAAATTTAAGTATTCTTTTTGGATTTTTTTACAATGTAGTGCTTTATGTATTCCCTTAAGTAAGAGAAAATATGCAGTATATATGATGTGTGAAATAGAACACTGTACTTTGTTTTATAACTATCCGGATAATTTTCATGTTCTTTAGATTCTAAGCATATATTAGACATGTAAATATTTTATTAAAAGTTATATTTTCTCATATAAAAATACAAAATATGCCAATGTGGCTGTCTTTGTTCTCATTGTTAAATATGTAATATGGATCTTAAAGATACCTTGGCTTTTAGAGAAAATAAATATCTGACCATAAAGTATTTTTCTATCTTTTCTGATCTAAACTTTTAAGGGTGAAGCTATTATAAATAGTATTAGGACAAGTGCTAGCATACATTATTACTAAAAGTGAACATATATTTTAAAAATGTAACTGAACTAAAATATAGGGAGAATAAGAGTTCATTATTATTTCATCTGCCATTAGAAAAGAGGGGAATAAAAAGCAATACAAATCATATTTAGTTCAAATACTACCTATATTTTTGGTTAAAAATGTAGATTAAATCTAAAGTAACTATATGAGTCTTTCTTTTTTTGTAATTTTTGTACCTGATTTAAAAATTCCTATTTTTTTAAAGTATCACCTTTTGGGTTTAAACTTACAACACATAAGTAGTATTTATTTAGATATCCAGATTTAAGTATATGCTCCGTTCCCTTGAGAGCAACATTTTATCAGAGAAAACTAATTTAGGAAACATTCCTTGGAAATATGTTTTCTGATTCCTTGAAAATATGAGTACATTCATTTTCTGCTTTCACAAATGAAAGAGTTTCTTTGATAGGTCATACTTTTCTTAAAAATAGTGATATGATTTATATTTTGATATTTAGTGTGTTTAATAATAAATACCTATTGCCACATTTTTTAATATGCACATATCAAAATTGAGGCAATTAATGAACAAAGTGGGCATGAAAAAATTACAATTAGAGAAAAACAATGCTAAAATGTTTACAAAGAGATGACAACCTGTTGATATTCATGATGCTATGATCAGGTGTATCCCATTGGACAAAATTTATTATTACTATGGACAAGAACCATGTGCATTAATGTCCACTATTTTTAAACAAAGTATGGAGTTTTAAAATAGCCCACAAAGTAATACCTCCTGAATGTATCAGAGAAACTCAATAATGGTTTTACCCACTTGAAAGTTTTGCCATTTTTTCTGACAGCCTTTATCCATTTGATCACAATTATAGCAAAGAAACATTATTCTTGATGCAAAAACAAAAACCAAAAAACTGCTACCATTGTGATGTTCTGATTATTTATAGCTGCAGTAACAGTTTCAAATGACACACATGATGTTTAAAGATTGCTTTTGAAAATCTAAAGTCATGTGGTATTGAACAACTTTTAAAAGTTTGTTTTAGTTATATGGCACATAATCATAGAAACAAAAAGTTGTACCCCATCTGTGTACCATGAATCAAAATGCAGTCTGTAAAAAAAATAAATAAATAATGTATTTCATATGGAATGTTGGTTTGGCCTCAAAATCCTCTGAATATTGTTTGGAAACCAATCATCACATGCTCTATCAGGTTTTACTCTCCCACGAAATTCCATTATACATTTTGGTGCATAATCGCCAAAACAGTTCAAGAATGAATTAAACATGAAGTCATAATTATTACTCAGAGTAAATATTAAATTAGTGGTGTCAAAGATTGATTTTATTAACTAATGAGGTTTCTCATCTATTTTTGAAAGATTTGAAAGAGAAGTTTTTTTAGTTTGCTATTTTTTGTACATTTTTATTTTATTTTAATTATCATTGTTATTATCTTACCACCTATCTTAAAATGCAATCCTACATTTAGGTTTTGATATATTGGTTATACTTTCACTGACTTCCACTTATATTTGTCGTGTCTATACATTTTTAATCCTATTTGCCTCTTTTAGAGTAATCATAGTACATATTCATAAAAGATAGTTGAGACAATTCAATGAAAATTGGACATAAGCATCCAAATCTATATTTTAAATACTCACTGCTATGGTTTGGATGTGAGGTGTCCCCCAAAGACTCCTGTGTGAGACAGTGCAAGAAAGTTCAGAGAAGAAAGGATTGGGTTAACTCAATCACTGAATCAATCACTGGTTGAGATTAATTGAATGGTAACTTGAAGACACATGGGATGCAGCTGGAGGAGGTGGAGCATTGTGGATGTTGCTTTGGGATATAGATTTTGTATCTGGTGATATGCTTCCTGATCATCATGAGAGCTGCTTCCCTCTACCACATTATTCTGCCATGATGTTCAGCCTCACCCTGAGCCCTCAGGGATGAATTGAGAACTCTGAAACTATGAGCCTTCAAATAAACCTTTAGTCCTCTACAATCATTCTGGCTGTGTTCGTTAGTCACAGCAATGAAAAAATTAACTAAAACATTCGTTAAAATATGGCTTTAACTCTCCTGTTGATTAAAGTCAAATGTAGTGAAAAACCTAATTGGAAAAATTGAATCCTTACTATTCATTATTCATTAACTGTTTTTGTTTGGCTCAGGATTCAGAGTATTATCATTTTTATTGGATAAAATATGCATACCATATGTAATGAGGAAATCAAGGTAATTAGCATTTCCATTTCCCAAATATTGTCATTTCTATGTTTTGGAAATCTTTAAACTCTTATCACCTAGTTGTTTTTATTTATTTATTTATTTTTTAAAACAACTTTTTTTTTTTAAATCTTTAGATGTTGCTAGACCTTTATTTTATTCATTTATTTATATGTGCTGCTGAGAATCGAACCCAGTGCCTCACACATGCTAGGCAAGCGCTCTACCACTGAGCCACAACGCCAGCCCCTCCTAGTTATTTTTAAATGTCTTGTTGAAGACTGTAGTTACCATTTTGTGCTATATAACATTAGAATTATTCTTAACTGTTTTTGTGTAAACTTCTTTATTTGAGTTGTAGTTGTGCTTAATAACTGGATTCACTTTGACATAGTCAGACATGCATTGAGTTCAATTCCACTTCGTTTCAGTCCCTGGTCTCCCCTCTCTCTCTCCTCCTGAGAATTCACCTCATTCTACTATCATTTATCAAGAATATGAATAATAAAAAATGATGACAAGTATGGTCAGAGAAAAAGGTACACTCAACTATGTTTTGGTACTTATTTTTTACCCTCTCAAATGTTACCCCTTTCTCCTATCCCTCCAAGCTTCTAGTGACCTCTGTTCTACTCTATAGAGTTCAATAAGCTTTCTACTCTATATAGCTACTCTATATAGTTCAATAACCTTTTTAGTTTCCATAAATGAGTGAAAATGTGGCATTTGTCTGTCTCTATTTGATTTATTTCAATGAACATAACGTCCTCTAGCTCCATCCATGTCACTACAAATGATTTCATCTTTTTATGGCCAAATAATATTCCATCGTAAAAACTACTAATAAATCAATACATATTCTGGACTATAATGTTATAATACATGTTTGCTTGTCTGTGCTTCCACTATGATTTCTAAGTAGAACAAAGGTTCTTAATACCCTGAATAAGAAAGAAAAGTTTGATAGAGCTTTTAACTCAAATATAGGAAAGCTAAATTTAAGATATAATCACTAAAAAGTAAGCATGTGAATTTTAGGATAGAAAATATACACTTTGTGTATTTACTAGGATACATTTGGAGCTAATCTCAACTCTTATAAATGATGAATATGAATTTAAAAAGTGGATAAACTAGAATTAAAGTGTACATGCATGAATGCACAGATGGTGTGACTCTACTTTGTGTACAACCAGTGAAACAATAGCTGTACTCCATTTGTGTTCAATGAATCAATAAGTAAATAAAAAAAAAAAATAAATAAATAAAAATAAATGACTTTTGACCCTCTTAAAAAAAAATTAGGCTATTTAAGTAGATTTGCATAATATAGGAAACAATATCTGCTGACAAATATTTTGAACTTTTATAATATATTCTATTATTTAACCATTCAATATTTATATATCAAAATTTGCAGTTAGGTATTTAAGAGTAAAAGAACAAAATAATTAAGAAAATAATATGCCTGGCATTGGTGGTGCACGCCTATAACCCCAGCAGCTCGGGAGGCTTAGGAAGAAGGATGGCAAGTTCAAAGATAGCCTCAGCAAAAATGAGGTGCTGAGTAACTCAGTGAGACTCTGTCTCTACATAAAATACAAAATAGGGATGGAGATGTGGCTCAGTGGTTGAGTGCCTGGAGGTCAATGCCTAGTATTGCCCCCCTCCAAAAATAAAGAAAGAAAAAAAATAAAAGTTTTATACTTGGGCCTACTTGTCAATATGAAAATGTTTCCAAAAGTAGATGTTTGAAAGAATGGAAATTTTAAGAGTGACAAAGCAATAGAAGAGTTCTGGAGGTTATGGCATGGTAAAGGAGATGGTATTAGTGTGTATGGTTTTTCAATAACTGGAAATGTGTATAATTGCTTTAAAAGGCTTTTTGAAACTTATGTATTAATATAAATATAATTTACTCCAGTTATTTTAAATTGAAGCTATACAGGAAGATATCATACCTGCTTTACTTATATTGGAATTAATTTTCATGCTACATATTCAGTGTATATATTTATAAATTAAAATTATAGTTTAAAATTTATTTGGAATTGGTATACATTTAGATTATTAATTTGATGGGCAATTTGCAATCATATAACTGGTGTTAGATATTCCAAATCATAGGGTTATGTACAGAATAAATTCAGGTGATCATTAAGTGGAAAAAAGTAAGAACAGCACAGTGTTTTTGAAATTATCAATTTAATATTCTCATCACCTAGGTTAAACTTGTTTCAAATCACAAAATTAATACATATGCATGAAGGTGCCTAAAAACATACTGTACCAAACTTACTCAACTTGTAGTGTTCTTCCTATTATTTCTTATTTCAAGATGATTTTCTGGTGGCTTCACACATTTAATTCTTGATTAAACTTCCAATGGACTTTTGAAACATCCAGAAGTCATCCTGGAATGTATCTAAGAGTAAATATGCCATAACAACAAACAAAATTTTAAGTAATAATCATTGTAATAATACTGTGGATGCATTCATGAAGCTAACCACCAGTATAAAATATTCTCACAAATAAATTTAATGTCAATTAATATATTTAATTAAATATATTTAATATGTTTAAAGAATAGGAACTATAAAAAGAAAGAAATGGAAATAAAAATACTGTGAATATGTAAAGAAATAATAATACATATTAAATATATATTATCAATTGAAAATGAATTACATTTTTCCAGTTGGACAAATTAGTCTTACTACCCTATACATACCAATGGCATATACATATATACATGTTGTTGTTCAAGGGACATTAGGGGTTTTCAATGTTTCATTAGATCCTTATGGTTATACATATTAGTTGGGTTCATTTTGACAAAATCATACATGCACAGATTTCAATTTTAATATACACTCTCCTCTTTCCTCCCCTCCTCACTCTCCCTATTCTCCTTCCTCTACTCTAGTGATCTTCTTTTCCATTTTTACTTATTTAGTTATACTTGATTGATAGTTTCTACAAATATATAAATGTGAAATTCCCTGTGTTATATTTATATATGCATGTAATATGATTTATTTTCTTAAATAAATATCACATTTCCTTCCCTTTCCTGTCCCTCTTACCTTACTCTCAATTGAATTTCTCTGCTCCACTGATCTTTCCTATCTTTATAATATCTGATCCCTGTCTCAAACCTTTTTCCACTTATTTTGCTCTAGCTTTCACATATGAGAGAACATTTGACTCTAGATTTTTCTGGGTCTATTTCATTTAGCATGATTTTCTCCACTTCCTTTAATTTACCATCAAATGCCATAATTCTTCTTCATGATTGAGTAAAACTCTATTGTGTATGTATACCATATTCTCTTGATCCATTAATATGTTGATGGGCATTTGATGTGATTCTATAATTTGGCTATTCTGAATTGTGCTGCTATAAACATTGAAGTGGCTATATCACTATGGTATGCTGATTTTAGTTCTTCTGGATAAATACTGGACTGGGGTAGATGGGTTATATGGTGGATCCATTACTAGTTTTTATTTTTGTCTTTGTTTTTTAGGAATCTCCATTCTGCTTTTCAGAGTGGTTTTACTAATTTGCAGTCTCATCAGGAATGTATCAGCTTACCTTTTCCCATATATCCTTATTATCATTTATTATTATTTATATTCCTGAAAATTGCCATTCTTACTGTAGTAAGATGAAATCTTAGTGTAGTTCTGATTTTCATTTCCCTGATTGCTAGAGATATTGAACATTTGTTTCACTTATTTGTTGGCCATTTGTGTTTATTCTTTTGAGAAATATCTGTTCATTCCTTTCCCTTTTATTGATCTTTTAGTGTTTCTTGAGTTCTTTCTATATTATGAATATTAATGCCCTATCAGAGGAGAAACTAGCAAAGATTTTTCTCCCCATTCTGTAGATGATCTTAATCAGGTCCTTGACTATAGAACCTTTGTAACTTAATGGCATTCCCCTTATTGATTCTTGATTTTGTTTCTTGAGCTTTGGGGATCTTGTTGAGGAAGTAGGTACCAGCACCTATATGATGAAGTGTTGACTCTACATTTTCTTCTAGAAGTTGCAAGATTTATGGTCTAATTCCATTTTTATTTGAATTTTGTGTAGGATGAGAGGGATCAAATTTCACTCTTCTACATATGGATAACAAGTTTTTCCAACACCATTTGCTAAAACAGCACTTTTCTCCAACATATATTTTTGTCACCTTTATCAAGCATCAGATGGTTTTAAGTAAGTGAGTTTGTTTCTGAGTCTTATGATCCAGATCTTATGGTCTTTTTGTCTGTTTTATATGTTGCCAATACCATGCTGCTTTTATTACTATAGCTCTGTATTTGCTTTCTTAAAGAATCTCAATATCCAGAAACTTTTTAAGGATTGGCAGGCTGGAAAATCCAAAGTGAAAATTTCTGTTCATAAAGGCACCAGATAAAAGGGTGAAAAACAAGCCATAATCTAATGATCCTCCATTCCTCCTTCACCCTCCCCCCAACCAGATTCTATATCATCATCTGCTTATCAGGGAAAATATTCGGCCCCTGTTTTTTTGAGATTGGCTTATTTCACTTAGCATAATAGAGGATAGGGGTATAAAAAATGTTGGAAAGAGACAGACATCATTATCCTACGTACATGTGTGATTAACATGAATGATACGAATGTACATCATGCACAACCATAGAAATGAAAATTTGTACCCCATATGTATACAATGAATCAAAATGAAGTCTATAAATATTAAAAAATAATAATAATAAAATAAATACAATGTATGTAATAGAAATAGATATATATTTAACCAATTAAATTATTTCTTAAAAAATAGAAAAAAGAAACAAAACAAAACAAAAAAACAAGCCATAGACTGCGAAAGCTGTCTCTGGTACCCTGGTCTGCTGCCAAGGCTGTGGTAGGGAGGATCAAATCATACCACTGACATGTTGTTCCAATCATTTACGTTCCTTGTATGAAAACATTCCTTCTGGGCTTCAGGTTCTGGAAGCACTAAATTTAATTTCACCTCCATTTTTGCACTTAATGACATAGATATTTCCTGTGCCCATTTATTTTCATATTCACATTTTCTTCTATTCTGGTATTCAGATTAATCTGTGGAATAATGAATCTAGGATATTCTCCTACTGTGTATGCTTTCTTAGACTGCTGAGATTAGGACATCCCTATCCATAGCTCAATCTCTTACACAGTCTTATTTAGCAATATAGTTGATTTTGTTTTCTATCCTTAAGAAATTCAAATATATTATGTCCACCAAAGACACACTTTTTTTAATCTACTCTTCTGGTTTATCATATATTTTTTAAAATATATTTTTGTTATTTCTGCAGTTTGTTCAAGGTATATGTGTGCTTAATGAACCCTTTTCATAAAAGTGCAAGTTTTGGAATGTAATAAAATGACAATTCATGATACAAAGTATCTATGAAAATAAATGGATCAATGTAAAATAACTAGAAGTTACATACTTTTTAATAGTAGAAAACATGAAAAAAGAGAAATAACATAGAAAGTAAAAGATAACAATAATGCTGTGATAGAAATGGATCTCATGTTAAAATATATTTTCTTCAAAAGACTTAAAATTGATGTTTATATTATAGATTACACTTAACATACAATATTGTTAATATACAATTATACTGTGTTTTCTTTTTGAGTTGTAGTTAACAAAATAAGAAAAATTCAGACTATTACTGACATTTAACTGCCAAATTCTAGAAGTATCCATTCTTCTACCTTAGGTTTTTCTATATGTTGAATTGAAAAGCCTATGCCTTTAAAATTATAACAAAATATACTTCTAATAACATAATGATTTTGTGACATTTACAATTGTCAGAAAAGGAAATCTTTATCTGTTTAATGAATTGTACATTTTGAATATTCTTTAAATTAATGATTGATGTAATGAATTATTAGATCATGATGTATATAATAGGCACTATTATTTAATAGGCTACATCAGAAAAATAATTAGTATCCTATAATTATTGATTGGCCTTTTATCAAAGTACTGAAGAGAAATGTGAAATATACACATAAGTACTCTCTATAAACACTGTATTGATAAAATCTAAAACTATAAATAGGTTATATACTTTAATATATTTCATATTTGTGAGATTTAAATGTTCTTAGCACATTAGTTTTTTTTAAAAATCTGTAATATTAAGAAACAGGATCAAATATTTAACATTTCAAAGTGAATCTTCTTTGAGACTGTCACATATATTTTTCTTGATTCCTAATTTTGTGTTATTTCTTTAAAGGAAATATACATTTTGAGTCTAAGACCCACACGTACAGAAATTTTGAAGCAGTAATTGCCACTTCATTTTTTGTAATATTGTATTTTATAATTTGAGAGTTTGGGCATAATTGTTTAAAGATTGAACATAGGAATAAAAATTCCACTATTTATGATAATTTTGAAATTTATTATCATGCTTGGTTATATCATAATCTAAACTATTGGGCTACTGAAATGGATTAGCAATATAAATATGTGTGTATGAATTTTAAATATACACAAATTTTCAGATTCCATAAAGCTTATGAATAGAAAAATTTTTTGGCTTATGAAAATGCTCAAAGAATTTACTTGGGAATCTGATTCATCAGTATACAATGTTAATCCTGTTTTACCACCCCTAGGTGCTTAAAAGCAATTCATAAAGATGAAGATGGTAATAACAATTGGCACTGGGTTGAATTTGTAACAATGTTAGGGGAAAAAGCTGTCATTCTAAACACTATAAAGTGATTCACAAGCCAGAAAAATCACCAGTGTTATATCTTACAACATCATAATTCTATTTTGTCCTAAAACAGCTACACCAAATGTCAGTCTCTCTCCAGATGTGAAATTTATTGAACATTCTTTATTCATTGCAAATATGAGTCATTAAAATTATGTTATTCTATTTTATAAAACATTTCTCCCTGAAGAATGAATAGTACATGATAACTAGAAATAAAAGAGGTTTCTAAGTCACTCCCATTATATATTTTGTCACTTAAGAAAAATTACTATTATAAATTTAAGGGGTAAAAACAGTATAAAATGTAGCATATCAACTGTATATTTAAAAAGCAGCTATTTTTCATCTTTGTGATTCTACAAAGGTTGCCAGTCTTTAAAAAATATTTTATTTTAGGCATCATTTTATTTCTGTGATAAATTTAATGAACTGTGCATGTGCTACTATGTGCTTAAATATCCTAAATATTCATAAATGTAGTTAATGAATTCTTCCCAAACACTGTGAGTTAAATAATAGTAAATCCCTTTTTTCCATGAGCTGAACTTTAAATTATTATTTATCACACATCAAAAGAAATTGATCACTTCATTAGTAGTTTTATTTTTTTAGGTCTTAGATTAACCCTTCAATTCACTTTGAGTTGATTCTTTTTTGAGACTTAAAATATGTCTAATTTCAGTCCTCTTCATGTGAATAGCCAGTTTTACCAACATCATTTACTAAAAAGATTTTTCTCTCTCCGTTTTGTGTCAGCACTTTTTGAAAGCAATTGAATGTGGATGCATAGGTTTATTTCTGGAATTTCTATCTTATTCTGTTAGTCAATGTGGTATTATAAATGCCAGTAACACACTATTTTGGTCACTTTAACTTTGTAATATATTTTGAAATCAGATAATGTGATGTATCTAGCTCTGTTCTTTTTGGTCAAGATGCTTTTGACTAACCAGAATCTTTCACAGATCTATACAAATTTTAAGACTGTTATTCTCTTTCTATAATAAAGTTTTTGGAGTTTTGCTAAGGAAATCTGTAGATGTCTTTGGATAGTATTGTGCAATGATTTATTGGATATAACCCCAAAAGCATGGGCAACAAAAACAAAAAGGAAAAATGAGAGAGCAACAAACTAAAATGGTCTGCACAGAAAAGGAGACAATTAACAAATTGAAAAGGCAGGGGCTGGGAATATAGCTCAGTTGGTAGAGTGCCTGCTTTGCAAGCACAAGGCCCTGGGTTCAATCCCCAGCACCACAAAAAAAAAAAAAAAAAAAAGTGTTTGATTGGGCCAGTATCTTTGCACATTATAAATTAGATAATGAGTTAATATCCAAAATATGTAAAAACCTCAAACTACCCAATAATGATAACAGTAACCAAGTAATCCTACATAAAAAAAATGGGCAAAAGACCTGGAATAAACATTTCTCAAAAGAAAGCATGCAAATGACTATCATATATATTTTTAAATATTCAGTATCATTAAGGAAATGCAAATTGAAATGAAAATGACCTCCTACCTCACACCCATTAGAATGACTATTAGCAAAACAAAAGTAGGAATTCTACTTTTTCTACAAAGATGTAGAAAATAACCCCTTGTGCATTTATGTAGGAAAGCAAAAAAGTACAACCATCTTGAAAAGTGTTCTGAAGATTCTTCAAAAAAACTAAAGTTGAAAGAAATAAAATAAAAACTAAAACTAAAAGTTGAAATAAAAACTAAAACTAAAACTTAAAAAGAAGAAAAAGCATCCATGGTGACAACGTGGATGAATCTAGACAGTACACTAAGTAAAATAATTCAGATACACAAAGACAAATACTTTATGATCTTTCTTTTGAGTGAGCTTAAAAATATGTAAATCATAGATGTAGAGTGTTATGGTTTAGATCTGGAATATCCCTCAAAGTTTTTGTGTCCACAGGTGGGGATTTGGGTAAGTGGCTGGATCACAAGGGCTCTGATCCACTGATGAATCCACTGATGACTGGGAGGCAGGGCCTCGTTAAATGAAGTAGATCACTTGTCCTGGAATGGTTGATCTTCTCACACACCCCTTCCTCTCTGCCTTGCTCTCTTTCTCTCTGCTTCCTGGCTGTCATAAGATGAGCAACTTTGTGCCACCTCACCCTTCTGGTATAATGTTCTGCTTCATCTCATGGTTGAAGTAATGAAGCTGATTGACCATGGACTGAATCCTCAGAAACCACAAGCCCAAATAAATCTTTCCTCCTCCAAGTTGCTCTTGTTATTGCTCTTGTTAAGTATTTCAGTAACAGTGAACACTGGTTTTATTGAGACAACAGAAAAACTGAGAGCTGACTTACAAAAAACCCTAGAAACAAGAAGTTGGTGAAGTGATACTACCTATCCCTCCTACTCAAAGGAGGAAAATGATAACAGGATTGAAAGTCATAATTAATGCTTTCATAGAATGAACACAATAAATATGATTTAAGCAGAAAATTGAGAAATTGAGATCAGATGAATCATAGTGAAATTCTAAAGTGTTCTCTTCAGAAATTTTGGCAAAAAAAAAAAAAAAAAGAAATCATTGATGTGGAAATCCAGAAATAAAAGATGGAAAAAAAGAAAAAGAATTTCTTTCTTTTCTGAATTAATGTTACCTTTAAACCAGTAACTGCAGTTTTCCAAATAGGTGAAGGTTTGCATATGTTCTTGATAGCAGTGGAGGGATACATGCAAGTGGCTTAAGGAGAATGAATATGTTTCATTGGCTCAGAAATGAATAAAGGTTTCCAGTAGGACAAAACTAAGTCACACTTTCAACATGTAATTTTGCATGCATAATTTAGTTAATATAGGTTATGCTTCATTTATAAACAACTACATTAGTTTATAATAAAAGTTTCCTTTAAATCTTATAGTACATGACCATCATCAGTCAGCTAGAGTCTGTAATCCAATTCAAATATTGCAGATTGTTCTGCCAAGGGAGAGAAATGTAAAAGAACACATTGAATTACAATAACAACTAGCCTAAACTACCATTCTGATTACAAAATATCAAACGTACTCACATTACAGAAATGCCTCCTTTCTCATTTAGTATTTTCACCACACTTGAAATAGGAATTGGAAAACATAATCCAACTAATGAGTGGTAAATTTTATCAACTTCTGTGTAGTGATTAAGGGTTATTTTTGTCAAGAAAAGTAAAGGTCTGAGATTTTACTCTATATGAAAAGCTAGTATCACCAGTGCTGATTGGAGACACAAGACTCCAGGGTCAGAGATAAAAAAGAAAGATTATTATTGACAGCAGTAGCAGTAGCCAGAGTTTCAACATTTTGTGTGTGTGTGTGTGTGTGTGTGTGTGTGTGTGTGGGAGAGAGAGAGAGAGAAAGAGAGAGAGAGTGTATGTGTGTACACATGCCAATATACTGAATCCTGCTTCTCACATGGTGACATGACATAGGCATCATGACTCTGCATGTGCAGGGAGTTCAAGTTCAGAAGAGGATCCTTACTCTAATGTACCTTATCACTCATGAGTAAGGAAGTCACTCAGGAAGTAAGCATTCTTTCCCTTTGCTTTGTAGGGAGAAAGTATGCCTATGAAAGCTGCTGCAATACCAACATCATTGCAAAGATATTCTGAAATGAAAAACAGTCAGTGTTCCACTTCAAAGACATGAAAAATCATGAGAAATTTAGGGAAAATGTCTTCCCAAAAGTTCTAAGCCACAAAGATCACAATATCTTTTTAGTTTATGTCAATTATTTTTGTTAATATGAATCTAAAATTTTTAATTAATTTTGAGTTTATTTGATTCTAGTCACGTCCATTTACTAATAAGGAGAGAGTTGCTAAAAAATGTTTCCTTTGAATTATTTTATTGATATAAATTTTGATACAATCAATTTGTATTAAGTATGCATTTCAGTGAGTCTTAACTTATTAATGTAATTGTACAAATGTTATCACATTGTAAATTTAAAACAATTCTATCACCTCAAGGACAAATTCCATGCCCCGTCACAGGTAATCCCAATTTTTACCTCCAGCATTAGTCAAACTTGAATCTATTTTTTTCTCCATATATAGTTGCCTTTTCTGGACATTTTGTATGAAATAGAATCATAAAATGAGTCCTTTTCAGCCATGAAATGAGTTTTCATTTAGCATAATATTTACGAAGTGCACCCTTGATGTATTATTTTTAAGGAGTTAAATTCTTTATATCACCAAGTATATTCCCTTGAGTGTATACCACATTTATCATTATTCACTAATTGATGGACATTGGAGTTGTTTCTGCTTGTATTATAAATAATGATATTATAAACATTTACGTACAAGTCTAAATGAGTACACTGTTATTCTTCATGAGTAAACAAGAATGAGATTTCTCAGTCATATGGTAATTCTACATTTAACATTTTCAGAAATTGTCAAACTGTTCTTCAAAGTTACCATACCATTCTACCTGTGAGGGTTTTACTTTCTCACTTTCTTCTGAACACTGCTATCTTTCTTTAGCTAGAAATTCTATAGAGCATAAAGTCACATCTTTATTGTGATTTGGATTTGCATTTTCCTAATCTCTGATAATTCAGTACATCTTTGATGTGCTTACTGAGTAGTTTTATATTTTTATAGATATGCTACTCCAAACCAATTCCATGACCATTTTTAAAGTGTATTGTGTTTTTACTCATTTATTGTATACCTGCATATATTCTTAACTTCAGTCCTTCATCAGGCACATTATTTCAAACTATTTTCTTAAAGTCTGTAAGTTTTTTTTCTTGTATATTTTAAAGAGCAAATATTTTGATTTTTATACCTCTCATTCATCACTTTTTTTAAAACTTGAGTTTTGGGAGTCATATTAAAGAAATTATAGCTAACTGAAGAGCCACCATTATGTTTTTTCTTTATTGATTTGGGTTTCACATTTAGGGGTGTGTCAAGTACACTGCTGTGATTCTTCCTTCTGATTTTCTAAGATTAATTTTGAGTTTAATTATCAGACATTAGTAGGAAAACCTAATGATTAATTCCATCCCACCAAATTGTTTTTCTAAGTAAAGTGTTTTATTTCATGACACTTAGATCTTAACTCCAATAGATTTTCATAGATTTAGTGGTTGCTATTATTCATGGGTATGACCATAGTGTACTTGATTTGGTCCCTGGTTCAGTAGTGCATTTAATTGCTTTGTATTCCTAAAGCATTTCTCGAACTTGTATTTGTTTAGGGATTAGAAACTGTTATTTCCAAACCTACAAGTTGCCAAAATTCAGAGGGTTTTCCTTGTCTTTTTATTTTTGCTTTTGAACAAATGAATTCCTTTCTGAGAATATTCTTTCATTATTTTGTATTGCCTTGTGAAATATAGCAATGGAAATAAAATCTTTATAATAGCCTTCTTTTCCCAAACTTTTCTCTTACAGATAATAAGGGTATTACATTCTTAATGTGCTTCCCTAGTTCCCATAGACAAATGGTTATGAAATACTATGCCACTAGGTAAGTATCATCATCTTTCCAGGGTACAATGACTACTTCCTTATAGGGCAACACAAACACACACTTGTACTTTTTATATGATAATACTTACACTTAACAATAATTTCTGTATTGGACAGGATAGAGTAACTTATGTTACAGTAACGGCAAGCAACAGTCTCAATGGCTTATAATAAGAAAGGTCTTTCCATCCACAACACAATTATTACATATGGGCAGGATGGTTGAAGTCACATGCCTCCCTTCAAGGGCCCAAATGAAAGTACTCCATTGGGAAACCAAGAATCAATGACTATTCATCTTTCCAGTAAAAAGACACAAATATTTCCAAAAATAAAAGACACATAATATGTGCATGTGCATAGCTGTAAATATACACACATGCTCTTTAAAAAATTCATTCATATATTCCTTGTCCTGTCTACACATGAAATTGTAAGACATGGAATTATAGCATATACCATGAAGAAATGTAAACTGCTGTCTAAACTGCTTTCTTGACAGTTAAAACTTTATTTTCTATTTAAACAGTGACTTTCTTAAACTTAGTTTTAGTCATATACAATTCCTGCACTTTTGTAAATATAAAATATGAACCATAAAATTAATTTACTCACCTTAAATATCTACAAACTTAGAATTTTTACACATTTGAATTACTTTTTGACCCAGAATTGTTAACATATGCTTTCCACAATATTTCCTTTTTTTCCCAAGAGTCTTAGTCACTCAGGATTTTACTAAAAAGTCAAAATTCAAGCCATTCTAAAAAACATTGATATTCTTTACCAAAATTTCGTAGTGTCTTCTTCTTCTCAGTTGAATGACATGTTGTTAGAATATTATAAATTTTCCATTATTTATCAATAATTTTCAAACAAAATGATGATCAGTTCTATGCAGTGTATGCATTGGTCACATTATTTCTCATTGGGGGCTCTCACATTCCTTTTGTCTGTCTGAACATGGTCAGCTTCTTCAGCCTTCTATTGTGTGGCTATGGTAAGACAGACATTTCATCAGCATGCAACTCACTAGTCAAACATCAACACATCTTTATCTCCTCACTAGCTGTTCTAAGTCTTTCTAAATCACTCTGTCATTGCTTTGAAAGAAAAGGAACTGCAATTATTCCTCAATGATGTTTACCTCATAGTATCAAATGGAGATTCCACTTGTCTGTTTTTATGCTATTCGGCAAAATCTTTACACTAAATCATCAATCACAGTATGGAATTTTTAATAAACATTTAAAATTTTTTTTGAGTAATTTTACATTTATTGAAAAGTCACATAGTACCAAGATTCACATCTATCTTTTAACCATTTTTCCTTGTTTTTAACTTTTTATATTATCATACATTTGTGAAAACTAACACTAGTACATCAAATTACTTATAGTCAAACTCCAAACATTATTTGGGTTTCACGACCAGTTCTTCTAGTAATATCATCTTTTGTTTCAAATTAGGTACAACATTATTTTTTCTTTTGAGACTTTTCCCTGCATCCTCTAGTTTCTAGTATGTCTCTGTCTTTCTTAGGTTCCTAGGACCTTGACATTGCTGAGGAATATTGGCTGGGTGTCCTGTAGAGTATCGTCTAGTCTGGATTAATCTGATATTTTCTCAAGATTAGTTGAGTTAAATCCTTTTGAATATAATTTAGGTAGTTAAGCAAACAACAAGATTTAGTAACAAACTGCATATAACCGTGTATAACTCAAATGAAAATGCATTCTATGAATATCTATGACCAAGAAGATGCTGACCAGCTAATGACAACTACCATTATGGCCACATGACAGACAGCACCATTTGTGATAAGCCCTCACCTGTCTTAATATTAAAATGTGTTCACAGATACAATTTATATTTTATGAAATATAACAGTATTTCATCTACTTAAGATTATTTTCAGAATAAGTAGTAGACCTCAGGGGACAAATATTACTTGACTCCTGCACAGAATATAAATTCAATAAATCCTGTTTTGAATTAAAAGGAAAAATATGTTCTAAATAGTATGGGAATCACTCATGCCAACACATTTAGCTATTTCTGTGTATTTTCCATTTCAACACAGGCACAATCAAATGCTGGGGTTACTCATGATAATCACGAAATAAATGAAGGATTTGATGCAAAGGTGGAACTTCTAACAGAAAGGGAGGACCAAAAAAATACAGAAGTGCTTATTTTTCTAGGTTACAAATCACTACAGGGTATGAGGTTAGAGTGCACCAGTGAAGAGAAATGCGATTTAAACCTAAAAGCCCTTGGTTGATTTAAACTCCAAAGATTACTTTATAGAAAGATATATTTATATGAATTTAACAAAAACAATAACATGAGGATTATTTTTTAAGAAGACACACAAAGTAATCTGAATTATATTCCATTCAATTCTACTCAGAAACTTAAAATCAACTTATTTTAAATGATCAACAATGAAAAAGTGTATTAAATATTATATAGCAAAGCAGCCTACAGATATGCAGTAATAGCATGAGAAAAAAAACAGACTTATGTCTATACATGGGCCCTGTTTGTATTGTACGGATCTAGATCTAAAGAATAAGTAATTTTCATTTATCTGAGAAAAATGACTCAGGAATAAAAAGTGTTTAAACTTCAGATAACACAAACATACAAAAAGGACAAGCCAACTGTCTTTCCCAGTGCCATTGTATGAAGAGAACTTTTTGGAATGAAGTGACTCAATTACATAAGAAGTTTAGAATCTACTTTATCTAGAGGTAACTGATAACTCCTTAAGTATATTCTACATAAAAGGTGCTAAAGCAATAGTAACTATTGAATAATGTTTATTTGAATTACTACAGGAGTACAAAAAGTAAAATGAACTCATGAACAGGGTAAGCAGAAAAACTTCTCTGGAGAAAATGACATTTGAATTTGAATACTGAATTGCAAACAATTTAAAAATTATATGTTAAAATGGTCCAATTAAGAGAGCAGAAAAAAACAGGTGGAAGAGAAGATTATTAGATTAGCAAAACTTTCCATACGATACAAAAACAGAGGACACCTTTCACCATATTTTGGCCAAACCCATATAATATCTAATAGCCAGAAAGAAACCTAGTGTGAACTATGGACTCTGAGTGACAATGCTGTGTTGATGAAGGCTAATCAATTTTAATAAATACACCACTTTCCTGAGGAATGTTGATGCTGGGAGCTAAATTTGTTTGGAAGCAGAAGTTTTTTGGTAAATCTTTTTAACTTCTGCTCAAATTTGCTGTGAATCAAAATTTGCTCCAAAATAATAATTTTAAAAAGTGAGGTAACTAAAATTTTGATCTCAGATCCTAAGAAAAAGTGCTCATAAAGTTATTTGTAGTTTAATAAAACCTTTTTCTACAGGTTCTATGACTTCTGCATTCTGTGATGATCTAATATACAGAGAGATTTTCTTTGAATGAATAAATACCAAGTGATACACTTGAATTAAAATATACATGTTAGTAGGCTTACACACACACACACACACACACACACACACACACAGAGAGCTTAGTGCAGTTGATACACACCTGTAATTCAGACACTCAAGAGGCTGAATGAACAGAATTGCAAGTTTGAGGCCAGTCTAAGTAACGATGAGATTGTATTTCCAAATAAAATAAATAATAAGGACTGCAGTTAGAACTCAGTGGAAGAGTCCCTGCCTAGCATCTGAAAGGCCCTGGGCTCATCCCTAGTATAAATAAATAAGCACATAGATAGATAGATAGATAGATAGATAGATAGATAGATAGAACCTACTGTGTGACGAACTGTATATGACAAATGTAAGCCTAATGTGTGGTAATGAAGACGACAAGAGTATTTTCTTAGAGAAAATAATCAATCTGATGAGGAAAGTGGGTTGCTATGGAAATGGAAGATAGACCAAAGTACTTTAAGGTTTACTTAAAGAAGAAATAAATTACTTAGTAGCAACAGGAAGCTATTAAAGGTCAGTTAGTGGGTTTGTAACATAATAAAATTGCAATTAGAGAAATAAATTCAGGGTGCATTTAGAATAAATTAAAGTAAAAGAGGTATGGAATTTTAAATCAGGATTTTTGTCTTAGAAGTGAGAACATTCCTAGAATATGAGATTTATTTTTCGTTTTGTGTTTTTTCATAGCAGCTTATGCTAATTTGTTACCGCAAAATATAATTTTTAACATAAGAGTACAGACTCATGCTTCCACAAAGATGTGCTACCTCTAATCCATGGCTTTGTGTATTTTCTGGCGAGTAAATTTCTGTGTGGTCAGGAAACATATAAGTGTCAGTTTGCCAGAGCAGAACTAGGAAAAAAGTAATTTCAAATAATTTTTAAAACATTGCAATGTGTAATAAAGTGTTAGCAATTAAATGGAAATCATACAAATTGTGGGGAAAAATACTCTCATTAGAGATCAATTTAATTAAGTAGCAGCCTGAATGAAAAGAAGATCCTAAGATTTAATTGAAAATCTGGGGATAGTGATAGTGATAACATTAACTTAAACAAACAAACAAACAAACAAACAAAAACCTGAAAAAACCTCTTGTGAAAGAACTACTCTTCCTTTCCATTCTCTTACCAAATAGGCCACTCAGAATAACACCACATGAAGTTCTATTGTCCATTCATACCCTCTTGTTTTTAATTTTTTTAAAATTTTTTTTGAATTTTGATTCATTGTACACAAATGGGGTACGACTTTTCATTTCTATGGCTGTGCATTATGTACATTCAAACCATTCATGTTAATCATACATGTGCATACGGTAATGATGTCTGTCTCATTCCACCATTTTTCATGCCCCCCTCCCCCTCTCATTTCCCTCTACATAATCTAAAGTTCATACCCTCTTCCAATTTTCTTTGCTGAGTTGTTTTACCTATCTCGTATCCAATACTACTAACTACTTTTCCTTTCTAGCAATTCTTAAAAACACAAATCGATAAAGATATTTGGTGCGTATTAAAATGTATTTTATTTATCTCCTTTTAAAGATGTGTGTCCAAAGTCGGTTACATTTTCTGCCCTTCCTATATTTCTATTTTGTAACCAGGTTTTTATGACCAATAAGTATACTGGATCTGCCTCATTTCCCTTATCTGGTCTGCTTTTAATTACTCATCATAATCAAAATTGATATATATGATGATTATATATTATAATTATATTATATTATAATTGTATATATGATAATATATTTCACATAATTATGACATGTTATATATTATGTGTGTGTGTGTGTATGCACACATATAGACCATTTTCAGTATTCTTCTTACATGTGGTTTTGAGTTACTATTTGGTGTCATTTTTCTACTAAAATGACTTCTTTCTTACTCTTTATGAACAGTGGTGACATGTTAGTTATTGGCATGCATTTGTATATATGCATGTATACAAATCTATGTATATTTAGATATATAGCTATTTTTATAAAATTTTATTCCTGGACATAAAATATATACTATACACACATGTACTTATATTGCATAGTGTGTATACATTTTAAACCCAAGGGTAAAAGTATTTTAATTTTTGACTATTTTTAAATTCAGGAAGGACAAAGAATACTAAAAACATAGAGTTGTGTATAATGTAATTATCTTTTATAATTATTTACATAATTGCCATAATGTTACTCATATTTCATCATAGGGATTTGAAAATCTGCTTGATGTCACTTTCTTTCAGTATGAAGACATTTTATAAATAAGAAATTTTATTAACTATGAAAATTTTTAAATATTTTTTGGAAATGTTTCTATTTTGCCTTCCTTGATGAAATATTGTTTGGTGGTTATAGGATTCTTGATTAGTAATTGCTTTTTTTTTCAAGCTCTTTGAATATGTCATTCCCCTTCCTATGATCTTCCTTGTTTCTCATCAGAAGGCAGCTGTTGCTTTTTATTACATGGCCACTGGGCACAAAGAATTGTCTAACTACTTGTGCTTTCAAAAAGTGTCAGATAGTTGGTCAACAAATACATGAAAAAATGTTCAACATCTCTAGCAATTAGAGAAATGCAAATTAAAACTACACTGAGATTTCCACTTACTCCAAGGATAATGTGAATTATCAAGAATACAAGTAACAATAAATGCTGGTGAGGATGTAGGAGAAAAAGTACACTCATACGTTGCTAGGTTGCTGGGTTGCAATGTAAGTTGGTGCAACCACTATGGAAAGCAGTAGGGAGATTCCTCAGAAAACTTGGAGTGGAACTACCATTTGACCCAGTTATCCCACTCTCCAAATGATACCCAAAGGACTTAAAATCAGCATAATACAGTGAAACAGCCACATCAATGTTTATAGAAGCTCACAATAGCTACACTATGGAATCAACCTAGGTGCCCTACAACAGATGAATGGATAAAGAAAATTAGGTATATATACACAATGGAATACTACTCAGCCTTAAAGAAGAATGACATTGTGACATTTGCAGATAAATGGATGGAACTGGAAAATATTGTGCTAAGTGAAATAAGCCAATCCCCCAAAAAACCAAGACTGAATATTTACTTTGATATGCTAATGTTAACTCATAAAAAGGGGCCAGAGATAGGGAAGAATAAAAGTAATTTGAATTAGACAAAGGGGAACGAAGGGAAGAGAGGAGGAACTGGCATAGGAAAGATAGTAGAATGAATTGGACATTACTATCCTATGTGCATAGATGATTAAATGATCAATATAATTCTATATCATGTACAACCAGAGGAATGAGAAGTTATACTCCATAGATGTATAATATGTGCAAACACATTCTACTAATATGTATAAAATAAGAACAAATAAAAATATATAATGAAAGAAAAACCCGTACTTGTGTTTGACTTTTAGTATTTTAACTATGATGTGTATTGTTGAATTGTGATGTGCTCATTTTACTAGAATTACAAGTAGAATTACATTTCTTTTTGTTTGTTTGTTTCTTATTTTTTTTATTTATTTATTTTGATTCATTTTACACAAATGGAGTACAGCTGTTATTTCTCTGGTTGTACACCAAGTAGTGTCAAACCATCCATGCAATCATTTGTGTACACAGGGCAATGATGTCCATCTCATTCTGTTATTATTCTTACCCACCCACCCTGAACCCACTCCTCCCTTCCATTTATGCAATCTATCCTTCCTCCATTCTTGCCTCCCTTTCACCCCGCATTATGCATCATCATCTACTTATCAAAGAGATCATTCGGCCTTTGGATTTTTGGGATTGGCTAATCTCACTTAGCATGACAGTCTACAACATCATCCATTTACCTGCAAACACCATAATTTTATTCTTCTTTATGGCTGAGTAATATTCCATTGTGTATACATACCACTTTTCTTTATCCATTCATTTATTGAAGGGCATATAGGTTGGTTCCACAGTCTAGCTATTGTGAATTGAGCAGCCATGATTATTGATGTGGCTGCATCACTGTAATAGACTGATTTTAAGTCCTTTGGGCATAAGCCAAGGAATGGGATATCTGAGTCAAATGATGGATCCATTCCAAGTTTTCTAAGGGATCTCCACACTGCTTTCCAGAGTGGCTGCACTAACTTGCAATCCCACCAGCACTGTATGAGTGTACCCTTTTCCCCATAACCTTGCCAACATCTGTTGCTGCTTGTATTCTTAATAAAAGACATTCTAATTGGGGTGAGATGAAATCTTAAGGTGGTTTTGATTTGCATTTCTCTTATTACTAGGGATGTTGAACATTTTTTCATGTATCTGTTGATTGCTTGTAGATCTTCTTCTGTAAAGTGTCTGATCATTTCCTTGGCCAATTTATTAATTGGGTTATTAGTATTCTTGGTATATTTCTTTAATTTGAACTGAATTTGACTATTATTTTCTCACATATTGTGCTGTACCCTCCCTCACACCGCTACAGTATTCTCTTTTTCTTTGGTATTCCATTATGTATAGGTCTGTACATTTGCAAATGTCCCTCAGGTTTATAAGTGTACCCAATTTTTGCTCTCTGTACTTCATACTAGATAATCTGATTTGAATGTTACTAATTATTTTTTCTGTCCTCTTACATCTATGTTGTAATGAATTTTTATTTATGGTCATTATACTTGGCAACTTCAATATTTTCTTCTTAATTTTATCCTTTATCAATGGTCCTAATTTTTAGAAATCCTTTGATTCTTTTCTTTTTCTTTTTTACCTTAAATTCTTTACCTTTAAACAATAGTTTCCTTTGGATCTTAGAATATGTTTACAGCACATAATTGGAAATCTCTATTTTGTTCATTATCTTGGCCACTCAAATAATTTATTTGGGTTTTTCCCCTCCAGTATTTGAATCTCAATTTCTTGTTGCATTTCTTTTAAGGTTTCGTTGATAATTGGATACTTTATATAATATACACCAGGGACTTCGTGATTGATCTCCCTATTCTCCAAGAGGTAAGGGAGGAGGAGTTTTTGTTTTGTTTTATTAGTGTGTGTATTCTTAATGTATTTTGGATGAGTCTGCTAAATTAATTCTGATGAGTCTTTCTACTTTGTAATCATCAGCTCCTTCTAATTTTTTTGTTTCATGTCAGTAAGCTTAACTTCCCAGCAATTATCACATGTTGTAAATGGATCTATAGGCAATTTGGAAAACACATTTGAATTCAGGAAGCTAGCAGTCTCTCCAGTTTTTATTAACTATTGATCTGGAAAGGATTATAAACTCAGAGGTAGAGCGGAGCACCTTTTCTTTTTAATGGGTGCAGAATCTTGCACAAGAACACAGACTTCCACATTTATAGGAAATATGAAAACTTAACCAACTTACATATGAAGTGTTCCATTCTCTGAATATTGCTATTAAATTATTTGCTGCCTTACAGGTATGTTACTTGACATAATTAGTATCATTACTATGGTAAAGTTTCATGCTAGCTTTTCTAGATTTCTAGATTCTTCTCCCCCAAATCAGTATTATTTTTTTACAATGGCACTGAGAATATTTTCAATCTAATTTAATTGTAAGTAACATTAAATTATATGTTATTTTTTCACATTTACTTTTATTCACATTTTTTTTCCTTGCTAAAGAAATGGATTTTGGAAAGCACTATTTTCCACATTGAAGAACAATTTACTAGCTCTCTGACTTTATGGAGACATTGAAGATGCTTAATGTGAGAATATATCCTTAACACATTTCAGTTAACTATAGGCACAATGTTTTTAAAATCTCTGAACTAATTCAAATAGAATAACTGCAAAATTATGCCAGTTGTACAACTCTTCATCCCCTACCCCTGAGTCTCTGGCATCTACCGTCTTTCTCCTGGTTTGACTACTTTACCTAATATGAGTAGATTAATGCAGTATTTGTCCTTCTGTGACAAGCTAATTATTCCTAGAATAATTTCCTTAAGGTTCATTTATGTTATTCCATATAGCATAACTTCATTCATTTTCAAGGATGAATAATATTTCATCCTATTGCTATTTGGCCTTTAGTTTCTTTATCTCTAAATGGGGTGCAGCAGTTGATTCATTACTGAGTAATTTTTAAAAAGGAAATGAAATATTGCATATAGAATCCTACAGCAATTCATAGACAATTGAGTTCCTATATCCTTGCTGCTTTTATTATAAAATGTAGAATAAGTCTCTTGCAAATAGCATAAGGTTGGCTTTTGTTTTACAATACTTTCTGCCAGTATGTCATTAGTTGGAGAATTGAGACCACTTATATTCAATGATGTTATGGAGAGAAAGAAGATTGTTATTTCCTGACATTTTGATTTGTTAGTATCTTCAATTTGGTTTTAATTGTGATTTGCTTAAATGCTTATCTACTGAGGTTCATCTATTTGGAGACCTGTGGCTTGTATTTGAGTTCTTATATTTGTAGTATTTCTTGAAACATTTTCTGTAGTGCTAGCTTAATGGTTAGTTCATCCTTAATATGGAATATTTTTATTACTGCTTGGAATTTGAATGATAGCTTTGCTGAATATAACAGTCTTGGTTGGTCACTGTTTCCTTTCAGAACTTGGATTATGTCATTCTAAGCCTTCCTGGATTGTACCGCCTGAGAGGATAAGTCAGAAAGGAGCTTTACTGATTGCCTCTAAATGTGATCTGATGTTTCCCGTATGCAGATTTTAATATTCTATACTTACTGGGATTCAATGCAAATGGAGACAGAAACGAAGCAAGATTAACTATTTTCTTATCTTCCAAAGCAGATTTCTAGTCAAAATTAATCAGAAGCAATAAGAAACATCACTACATATAGGTAAAGGGAGCAATTCAACAAGAAGTATGATAGCAAATATTTATGCTCCCAAAATCAGTGCATCTTAATTACATAAAACAAATACTTTTGACGTTAAGTCTCAGAGAGACCCCCAATAATAGTGGACAATATCAACACACCTCTGTCACAAATAGGTCATCCACATATAAAGTTAATAAAGATACTCTTTCCTAAACACTATAAATCAAATGGATCTACAGATATCTATAGACTATTTTAGTGAACAACAAACAAATTAATTTCATTCTCAGTAACTCATGCATCATTTTCCAAAATGAACCACAAATAAACTCTTAGCCAATGCAAATAAATCAATATAATCTCAGAATAAAAATGCAATTTGAAATAGAAATCAATAGTAAGCAAAATCATAGAAACCACATGAACACATGGAGATTAAATAGTGCTCTTATGAATGATGATGGGTCATAGAAAAAACAAGAGGAAACTTTTTTGAAGAAACCCTACATTCGAACATGAATAATGATATAACAAAACCTCTGAGACACTGTGTAAAAAACTTCTAAAAGAAAAATTAAAGCATTAAATGCCCACATTAAAAAAAATCATGCTACATAAAATATAATGTTCAGTTGAAAGTCTCTCTAATGCAGAAGACCTTGCTGAAGAGAAAAATCTCTAATCTGGAAAACAAATTGGTCAGCCTTGACATTCAGATAATAGTAAAGAAAAGAAAATAAGTAGCCATGATCTGAATATGCAAGAACTCTGGGACAATATTAAGAGACCAAGTTTAAGAATTACTGGAATCAAAGAGGGTTGTGAGATGCAGGATAATGGCATGGTTAACCTCCTCAGGGAAATAATAAGAAAAATTTCCAAACTTTGAGAAGAAGATGAGCATCCAGATATGGATGTGTTTAGAACTCCAAATAGAAAAGATCAAAATAGAACCTCTCCATGAAACATTATAATTAAAATGACAAACATAGAGAAAAAGGATAGAATTTTGCAATCTTTAAGAGAAAAATATCAGGTCACATTTAGAGGCAAGTAGATGAGAATTACTTCCAATTTATTAACAAAACTAAAATCCAGAAGATCTGAAGGTCTTGGAATGATGTGTTCCAAGTCCTAAAAGAAAATAACTGCCAAAGGATTACTATATTCAGTAAAGCTAACCTTCAGAATTGAAGTAGAAATAAAACCTTCTATGATAAACAAAAACTAAAAAATTCATGACTACTAAACTGGTAATGCAGAAAATACTTAAATAATTACAACCCACAGAAGAAATTAAAAAAAAAAAATCAAACAGAAAACAAACAACATGCAAACAAAAAACCCAGAGCTCACAAATGAACCAATCTCTTGAGCAGTAGCTAAGTAAATGAAAATGAGGACCAAATTAAACATTAGAAGTAAATCAAAATGTCAGGAGTTAAACACCTTCTTATAATAACATGAAATTTAAATGATCTCACCTCTCCAACTAAAAGAAATAGACTAACAGAATGTATTAAAGAACAAGACCTAACTATATGTATCTTTTAAAATACTCATCTTTGAGGGGGAACGAGCCACAGGATGAAAGTGAAAAGAGGAAATTGAAATACCATTTAAATGTATCCTAAAAACAAGCAGGGTAGCTACTCTCTTATGTAATAAAGCAGTCTTCAGGTCAAAATTAATCAGAAGAGACACAGATCACTTCATACTAGTAAAGAGAACATTCCAATAAGATAACAATATTAAATATTTATGCCTCAAACATTGGCACACCTAATTACTTAAAATAAACACTACTAAAATTAAAGACTCAGAGAGACTCAGCACAATAATACCGGTTGATTTCCATACTTCTTTCTCGTAAATAAATAGGTCCATCCGAACAAAAACTCAATAAATACACTACAGACCTAAAAAATGTTATAAATCAAATGGATTTACAGATACCTATAGAGGATTTCTTCCAACAAGCGCCAAATGCATTTTCTTCTCAGCTGCTCATGGATACTTCTCCAAAGTAGACCATATATTAGGTCACAAAGCAACTCTGCAAATACAAGGAAATGGATATGATTCTTTTCATCTTATCTGGTTATAATGGAATGAAAATAAAAATGAGCGTGAAAACTAAAATGAAATGAAATAAAATAAAAGCTTGCAGAAACTGTATAACCACATGGAGTTTGAGGAATACACTTTAGAATGATAAATGAGAGTTAGAAGAAATGAGAGGTAATTTTTAAAAATTCTTAATATCAAATGAGAATAATGATATTTCACACTGGAACCTGACACACCACGAATAAAGTTTTAAAAGGAAAATTTACAGCTCTGAGTGCCTACAAAGGAAAATCAAAAAGATTCCCAACAACTTAACAATACATTTTAAAACCCTAGAAAAACAAAAGCAAACCAGTTCCAAAAATCAGTAACAGGAAGGAAACAATTGAGATCTGAGTTAAATCAACATAATAGAGAAGAAAAAAGAGAAAA
Source organism: Glaucomys volans (assembly GCA_020662805.1). Taxonomy (NCBI): domain Eukaryota; kingdom Metazoa; phylum Chordata; class Mammalia; order Rodentia; family Sciuridae; genus Glaucomys; species Glaucomys volans. The sequence continues at coordinate 189,450 of JAJEJO010003530.1, forward strand.
TACAAAGAATTAATAAAAGGAAGAGTCAGTTCTTTGAAAAGATGAAGCAAGATTGATAAACCCTTAATTAAACTAGCCAAAAGGAGAGAGAAGATCCAAATTAAAAAAATTGGAGATCAAAAAGAAGAAACCACCACAGACATAACAGCAATCCAAGGATCATCACGTACTATTTTGAAACCTTGTATTTTAATAAATTGAAAAACCTGAAGGAAATAATTTCTCTCATTTGGAGACACGTGTGACCTGCCAAAATTTAATCAAGAGGATATAGAAAACCTAATAGATCAATAACTAACAATGAGTTATAGCATCAAATAAAAGGTTTCCAACCAAAGTGGAGGACCAGATGAATTATCATTGAATTCTACCAGACATGTAAAAAACTAATGCTAATATTCCTTAAATTATTCCATGAAGTAGAATTTGGAACACTTCCAAATTCTTTCTTTGAAGCCAATATCACGCTCATAGAAAACCAGATAAGGACATACCAAGGAAAGACAGCTACAGAACAATATCCCTGTTCAACTTTGAGGCAAAAATCATTAATAAATTATTAGAAAATAGTATTTGACAATATATTTAGATTATACATCAGAACCAAATTGGTTTTAATCCCAGGGTTGCAAGAAAGGTGTAACATATGCAGATTAATAGATACGATTAAAGACAAACACCACAGTCATTTCAATAGTTGCAATAGTTTCAACAAAATTCAGCACCCTTTCAAGATCAAAAAGAAAAAGAAAACACTGAAAAAACTATAAATAGAAAGAACTTACAATAATATCATAAAAGCTATATGGCAAAGTCAAAGTCAAAATCATAGTGAATGGTTGGAAAAACTAAAAGAATTTTCTTTAAAATCTGAACAAACACAGGGACGTCCACTCTCATCACTCCTCCTTAATGTAGTGCTAGAAATTCTAGCCATTAAGCAGGAGAAGAAAATAAAATGGATAAAAATAGGAAAAGAAGTCATATTAACCCTATTTGCAGATAACATGATCCTACACTTTAAAGATCCCACCAGAAGACTGCTAAAGCCAATAAACTAATTCAACGAAGTAACTGATGACAAAATCAGCACACAAAAAATCCTAATTTTTTTCCTAATTGATTCTAGGAAAATAATCAATGATATGAAAGTCCTGTCAAATGAAAACTATACAACACTGAAGAAAATAAAAGGTTGAAATACCTCCCTGTGTTCATAAATAGGCAGAATTGATATTGCTAAAATGTCCACACTACCAAAAGCAATATACAGATTGATGGAGATCACCATCAAAATACCAATGGCATTTGCAGAACTAGAAAAAAATAGCCATAAAATTAATTTGGAAGACTAAAAGACCCTGAACTGTCAAAACAATTCTAAATCAATATAGCAATGCTGGAGGCATTACGATACCTGACTTTGAATTGCCGTACAGAACTGTAGTATTAAAAACTGCAGGTACAGACGTGAAAACAGACACATTAGATTAATAGTCAAGAATAGAAGGCACAGAGTCAAACCCAAACAGACAGTCATCTGATTATTAACAAAGCTGCCAAATACGTACATTGGGAAAAAAAAGACAGCCTTTTAAACAGTTGTTGAAAAAGCTTATTACATAGCAGAATGAGACTAGATCCTATCTTTACCCCTGCACAAGTGTCAACTGACAGTGGACAAAAAAACCTAAGAAAGAAACTATGCAACTCCTGGAAAAAAAATGTAGGGTTAACACTCCAACACATAAACACAGGAAACCACTTTTTAAATATGACCCCTAAACCCCAGGAAATAATTCCAAGAGTTAATAATTGGGTTGACATAAAATTTAAAAGAAAAACTTTTTTAAAAATCACAGTAAAGGAAAGAATAACATAAAGAAAGAAGCTACAGAATGTAAGAAAAATCTTTGCTGGTGTCTTTACTGACACTGGATCAATATTCAGAATATATAAAGAACTCTAATAACCTAACAAACAAGCAGAAAATTCCCTCTTAAATAATAAATTGGCAAATGAACTATGCAGACACTTCTCAAAGGACAAAATATAAAGGGCCAGCAAATACATGAAGAAATGTTCAACATCACTTTCAATGAGGTAAATAGAAATCATCTCACTGATTATCATCTCACTCCAGTTAAAATGGTAGCTATCAAGAATACAAACAATAATAAATGCTAATGAAAAAGGAACAATTGTACATTTTTGGTGGGATTGTAAGTTAGTACAACTACTGTGGAAATCAGTATGGAGGTTCAACAAAAGACTAGGAATGGAACCATATATGACCAGCTATATCATTCTTTATCCTAAAGAATTAAAGTCATACTATATGTAACATACTTGAGTGATACATGCATACCCATGTTTATAGCACCACAATTCACAATAGTTAAACTATGTAACCACTCTAGGTCTCTGTCCGTGGATGAATCAAGTAGAAAATGTGGCACATATACACAACAGAGTTTTATTCAGACATAACAAAGAAAGAAAGTATGTCATTTTCAGATTAATGAATGGAACTGGAGAATATCATGCTACGTGAAATTAGCTAGATTCGGAAAGTCAAGAGTTAAATGTTTTCTCTCACATGTGTAAGGTAGAGTAAAATAAGGAGAAAAAGACTAGAACATAAATGGTTGAAAGTTTTCTCTCAAATCTGAAAGCTCAGAAGAGAACAGAGAGGAATAAAACAAAGGGTAATTTCATGAAAACAGGAGGAAAAACAATGGAGTAGAAGAAGTGGATAAAGGGGGAGAGATGGGGATCAAAGGAAGTGTTGGCTAATAAAATAACCCAAATTATGCTATTTCCATGTAGGATTTTATCATAATTAATCCTGCTGTTATATGTAATTATTATGCACTAAAATAATAATAATGGAAAGGAGGTCAATAGAATAGAGTCACTGTACTGGGGGAGGGAGGAAAAGAGAAAAAGAATGTACTGAAGAATGTGGTTGACCATATTATGCATGTGCATGTGCAAATATTAAGTAACAAATTTCACTAATGTTTATTATGATAATGCTCCAATGAAAGTAAAACTAACAAAATAAGTAGAATAATTATGGGTTACATTATTCTAAGTAGTTTGGAGAATTTGGGTAAATTCCAAATTCACAATCATGAATTTACTGATACAGTACTTTCCTAGGCACCCTGTGAGGTTGTGGTTAATTTCAACTGAGCTTAATGAGGCAGTTAAAGGACTAGCACTTGGGCAGGCCTGGATCAAAACTGGGAGGAATTTTGCATTAAGAAAATTAATACTGTGAATTTGATATTGATTCATCTTAACTTTTAGTCAGCAATTACTGATGGATAAAGCTGCTACCAAGCAGTGAGACCTGGTGGGGAAAAGTGGCTAACATAAATCAACACCAGGTAAGAATACTCAAAAGAAGTTCTGAGAGGGTCCTGTTGAATTCTGGCCTTGACTAAGTTTTTTGGCCTGGGAGTCTGCAGTTGGTGCCTGAAGATTAGAGGTCTCTGTGATGTGGAAATCACTATGTATTCCACTACATGTGGTTATGTTTGTGTATTGAACTGGAACTTTAAGCTGCATTAATTAATATCTTTTACTGATAATTGTAATGTTTTGAAGATATTTTGTATTTTTTCAGTTCTGATAGTTCTGATAGCTATATAGGATTTGCTTTCTAAGCTGAAAATTTGTAAATGGCAGTATCATTTTTATAAATAATAATTGTCTTATTTGTACTTGTTTAGAAGAATAAAAGCAGGAATTAAAGAGAAACAAATTTCTGAATCCTTCTGTAGATGGATGCTCTGCCCTCATGCACAAAAAATGTCACCTGTTTGTGATATTGTTTTGTCAAGACTGTCTTTCAGTCATTTTCAATACAACGTTGAAAACTAAGAATAGCTGCAGGAATGAATGGCATGTAAACTCATTGCCGTGCAAATGGTTAATTAGACTCATGCATTTTTAACCATATCATTGATACAAGTGATAAGAGTCTTAGCTCTTTCTAACCTTGGCATCCCTGAATATCTATGATATTTTCTTCTTGCTCTCAGGATTTTTTAAAGGTAATTTTAATCAATTTAATCAGATAAACATTTCCCTTAAAATGTATCCAGATAAAAACATGCTAGTATGCCTGACACTTGGCAAATTACTTATAGCTCTCTTTCATGCCATGGTAATGAACTGCAGATCTCTTTTGTGTAGGAATTAGAGACACTGGAAGATTCATGGTCAACAACACAGTAAGAAGAATAGGCCCATGTTCTAAGCCTGTGTAGAGTATTTTAGAATTTTTTCCTAACTACACAAATCATGTGTAACTTAAATAATGGATGTCAGTTTTCAAATAAAAATTCTATTTATTTGAATTGAATTCCTCTAATTGAATTCCAAGTTCTTGGAGATTCTGATTCATACTTCTTACATTTTCTCCACACTGTCAGAAACAAAAGAACATTAAAACAGTAAAGACATGGAATTCATGAATTCATCAAATATTTGATGAGTGTAGACCTGTGCGCAAGATCCTGTGCGAGTGCATAGCAATTCAAAGCCGCAGTTACGGAGCTAAGGTGGCTCACCTCAGCTCACCTCCCTTCCCATCTCTCTGCATTCTGCTTCGTGAAGCTAGGGCCAGGCTCCACTTCTCTCTGACCAGCTGTATTCTGTTGGTCTCAGCCTACATAGATACTTGAGAAAGACTGGAATTCCAGAGGGGGAAGTAGGGACTGACTCCTTTCGTTTCCTTCCTCATTCTCAACAGGGTTAGTCCTACAGTGCTCGGGTATGACAGCATTGTGTTCTAAAAGCAACATTAGAGGTCGGTTTGTTACTTTTCTGATACCTTCCAAAAAATTATCATACTGTTCTGTCAGTGATATCAGTATCTGCTGTCAGAAGGCCAAATACCAAATTCCCAGGTCCCAGATCCTTGTTTCTAAAGACCCACATAAACTGAACAGCATCTTGCTGCCAATGTCCTGATATCAATCCCACGAGTCCCTTTCTCTAAAATATTATGTTTTAATTATTTCACACACCCCTGCCACTCTTTGATGGCAGCTGCTTCCTGCAGCGATGCTTGTGCAGTCCTGTAGTTTCCTTTTCTCTCTCCCTAGTTAAGAATTCTATTTATTTATTTATGAGGTAAAATATATGCAATATAAAATTTACCATTTTATTAATTTCAAGTGTACAACTTGGTGGCTCTGGGTACAAGTACATTGTTCTACAGCCAGCAACAGAATATTCTCCTTCAAGACTGGAACTCTGTATGCCTTCAAAACATGAAGTCCCCATTTCTCCCTCCAGTTCCCAATAACCACTATTCAACAATTTGTTCTATAAATTTGATACTCTAGGTACTCAGGTGGGTGGAATTGTACAACACTTATCCTTGTTTCACTTAGCATAGTGTCTTCATGCTTCATCTAAGCTGTATCATTTATGCCAATTCTTTATTTTAAATCCTTTCTGTTAAAATAACTTATGTATGTATGTATTAATAATACTTATGTATTATTAAAATAACATGTATTATTAAAATAACTTATGTATTTCCATCTCCTGAATTGACCTTGATCAGTACAGTGGTTCAAATAACTTAAACTTTGCTAGGCGAGAAATTGATTGCCTTCAATTCTCAATTAAAAGTTAATGGAATAATTTTCAACTGATAACTGTTTCCATAAGGGTCAATTATGTGAGCTATCAGTCATATATTACTTCTGAGAGAAGAATTTTACTTAATCTGACCCACAGCAGTATGAGGGCAGTTTTCATTTTCAGGAAAGGGAATGGGTCCTAAAATTTCCGATGGTGTTGTACCATAGGTAGCATTTTTTTTTTTTTTAACTCTGTTTAACCGAGAACATTAACTAATTGTATTCTCACCTAAATTCATATCCTGAGGTAAGGGGCCTCATCATCTCAAGCAAGAGTTCATTATTCATCAAAGGTGTTTTTTTGACAATCACAAGAGACGTTGAGATGGAGACCTTCACTAAAACTTGGCCAGCTATTTTTTTTCCTACTTCATCTTACTGTGGGCTTAAATTATTTTCCCATTGAAGAGAGTCTTCTTGTTAAAAAGGATGAGTAAACAATTTGAAAATCAGCCTAGTGCTACAGATAACTACTTATTTATCAGTCAATTTACAAAGTTTATAATATTAAAGCATTTTGATTATTCCTGTATACTCTATCCTTCTTTACAATATCTAACTGATTTTACTGGGAGGAATCTTCAGGAACATCTGGGCTCTAAGCCAAAATATGATGCTCTTTGAAAACTGATAAAAATTTCAACATACTATTTAAATGAAATATTCATTACTTTACTGGCACGGTCAGAATTGCTGACTAAATTTGTTTATCAACCAAAAATAATTTGGTCTTAAAAAGTTAAAAAATGCAGGTCTTACCCTTTCTTACCTTTTAAAATTCATATTTAATATAGAAAGTCATAGGTAATGCTGTGTATTTAGATGGTCAGCTTTTTTTCAATTAGTCAAAGTGTTTGTAAAAGTATTAGTTTAAAAAAGGATTGGCTTTTTAAAGTCAGAACTGAAGAACGTTGTGTGTTCTGTGTCCTAATGTTAAATCCATTAGAGTCTTCTGAAAATAATTGTATAGAGTATTTTAAAACATAGTATCTGAAATGCTCTTTGGCTAGAGATGTCAGCCTCAGTTTTTCATCTTAGATTTCACTAAATGTTACTATATTCAATAAAAATTCTCCAAAGCAAGTACAAATGATATGTATTTTATGTACACGGATATTCTATATCGTTTTTCTGTAGCAAATGCCATATATTGACCAACCTGGAGTTGTAAACCATTCTTCCTTCAACTCTCCTCTTTCTCATTACTCGAACTCAGATGTAAAGTAAAAATATGTCCTAATGCTAAAGATTTCATGCAAAGGTAATTGCCTTCATCAGATGGACCTTTGGCCAGCCTTCCTGAACTAGGGCCTACCATGTGATTAGCACTAGTCAAAGAAAGGGAAACAATGTTGAAAGGCTTCTGAAAACTCACATTTTAAAAATCCCACAAGAACAATGATTAGGATGCTAATGATAATAGATTATATCTTGGGTTATGATAGCCATCTTGCAAATATAATAAAAACTAAGGGTAGGACACTGGGATGGGAAGTGAAGAAAGCTGGAAGCAGCAGGTCTACCTGCTACCACATCTAAGCTGCTGCATAGCCCTAGACTGCCCCTGTCTCTACCTCTTAAGTAAATAGTAACTGCTGTCACTTGTTATTCTATAATTTAACAAGGTTTTATATTGAAGCTTCAAACATTTCCTAATAGCAAATTACTTTCCTACTAACTGATAGTGGAGAAAAATGTATTTTTATAAATGTTATCACTCCAAGTGGTCCATAGTTGTAGGAAATATGGAGTTTAAATCCTGCAGAATAAATAAATTAAAATTTTGGTTCATAAGAATAAAATTTGTAATGTTCTAATCTATTATTTATGCTTTACTTCAAACAGTGAAACAAACTTTATTCTATTAACCAATGAAGAGCTGCAATAAAATATGGGAAGGAATGATATTTTAGAGTAAAAAAAAAAGACTTTAATGCCTTCTAAAGGCCTTTTCAGTGATGTAGGAAGCTTTATGATAAGCAGCCCCCATGAATTCAAAATAAAATAAAAATAATAATAAAAAATTGCTCTTGCAAAGTAATAACCTTTGATACCTACAGACATAGATGATCATCAATATTCTGAAGTTATTATTTGCTTTGAAAAGGAGAAACAAATAACATACCACATGCATTAATTTTTATTAAAGTGAATTTCTTTGAAATTACTTATGCACTATTTCATTTGTTTGATTTCAACATGGATAAATTAAAATTTACTACAGAATTTTTAGACTTGGTTTAATTCAAGATCTATTATTTTCCAAAGAAGTGCCAGATTATACATATTAACACTTTGAAGGTCACTAAAATCTCTATTCTAACTACTTAATGCTCTTGTTCTAGAGTGAAAACACCTATATGAATGGATGACAGTTTTACAATAAAACTTTATTTACAAAAAAAACAGCTATCTGAATTTGGCCTCAAGCTCTGGATATGGTCTTTCATCAAAGTGAAATCTCTAAAAATTTGCAAAATTAAAGATAGAAAACTTCCCAGGGAACAAGTAATGGATTTGGGGTGAGGTATGGTAATACAAATGCAACAGATGACATTCTTTCAAACATATCCCACCAACAGTTTATGGCATTTAAAAATTAAATTATTTCAGCAGTGTTTCTATGGAAGAAGATATTCTAAAATAAATTAAAAATTGTAATCTCTTAACAAATTTTTGATGTTCATTTTTAATATATATCTTCTTCCTGTTTTATACTTGACAGGAAACTCACTACTTTTTAATTAAAAACAGAATGCAAAAATAGATTTTGTCCATTGCACTGTGTGCTATGTAAAATGTATCCCAATAACCACAACATTTTATTTCCTTATGTAGTTTCTAAAGATCCAGAATCCAGGAGCAGTCTAGCATTGTGGTTCTCAATCAAGATGGATAGATGTACTCCTTAATATATGACAGACTTAAAACTCACAATACTTTGATTTTAGGATACATGAAAAAGTTTAAATTTCATTTAAAAATCAAAAGAAGATATAAGATTTATGTCAGAAAAAAATGTTTTAATATATAATAGTGATATTTATATTTATGAATGCAATAGCTGTATGAGTAATATAATTCAAATGATTATGTAGGTTGGCAAAAACCAATTTTAATATATACTTTTTGTATAGGAATCTCTCACTCTTCCTTTTTCTGCTGCATTCAGAAATATGTATACACACACACAGACACACACACATTCACACACAGGCAGAGATGGAGAGACTGAGAGGGAAGTCCACAAAGCAAAATGAGAAGGGCAGAGTGCCTAGGGAGGGGCTAGGAAATTAATAATGGAGCAGTTTCTCAAAAACCACAGCTTCTCTTGAAGTGCAGTTCATCAATCTGTAGACAGGAACTATAGTTTCTGAACACTCGACTGAAGGTAGAGGATCCACTCCCAAAATTATTCACATAACTATTGGCTGGAGGTTTTAGCTCTTTTCCTTATGAGCTTCTTGCTGATGATTTTCTTGCCCCCAAGTGAGTGATCCCAAAGAAAATGTGCATGGGGAAGCAAGTGGAACAGCAGCCAGCTTATCTGTTTTCCTAACCTTGGGGCCATTTCGGAGGTGAGCTGACATCAGGGGAGTCAGACAAACCACTGGGCAATACTCTCCTATGTGGGATATAAAAGAGAATGTTGAACCTCAGACATGGTTGCCCTCACTGAATCCAAAATTACAATTACAAATTTGGTTAAGAAAAATTCTTTCCAAATAATCAAACACATCAAAGTTTTATTTCACATTGATACATTAAGTAGAATAATATAACAATAAAAAGCTATTGCTGCTCATTGAATATATCTAACCTGATAAAGTTTTCATAAAATTCTCTTGGGAATAGCTATGATCCATGTTTAATATGCCAAACATTCTAATTAGAAGAATAACATACTATAAATGTTTCCATATTTCATTTGGTTTTGTGTATTACTGCTTAAAATATAGTTTAGAACAAAACTAGTATAAATAAGAACAAGCATTAAACTGGATGAGATACTACTGTGATTACTTTCTCTCTTTTAAAAGACATTCTGTGAAATTAAAATGTGATCTTACATCACAGCTATTTAATACTTAGGTGTTCAACTCAGTCCATAAACCAGATCTTTTCTTGATTTGCTATGTCTGCCAGATTTATCTTTCTCCTCAAGAGACAGCATATAGAGAATATTCTTCACCAGCCTCTTTCCATGAAAACATGAACACAAGTTGCATGCTTCTTTGTGAAACTAGGGAAAAACCTTTTTGGTTTTTTTCTTCCTTTTCTCTCTTTTTTTTCCCTATAATTGCAGACTTCTTAGTTACTGAGATTAAATACTAAGAAAAGCATTTTTCCTTTCCCTTGACTACTCCCGGGAAAGAAGATAAACAGAGATGGGATGAAAAAGTACGTCAGTCAGAACTGGAAGATGTTGATTTTGTACAATAGCCATTGGTTCTTGAATTGCAATTGTTAATTGACACTGGAAATAATCCTTTCCAGCAAGAGCTTTAAGGAATAAATTAGAGTTGCAAATACTTGATACTGAACATGGTCCATGCAGTTCTTTCTCTTCATATCCTAAGACTTCTATTTAATACAGAACTGAGGATATATGAGATACATCCACTTAAAATGTCAAACTCATTTACATTGAAAACATTAGCTTATGCCACAAAGATATTTAAAATATATCTTTGTCACTTACCCCTACATTTTCATTTCCTTCATTATGTAAGTACCATTCTGGTGACAAAATTTAATGGTTTCCTCTTCACTAGATTTTTTTCTTCCTTAGTTATCACTATTTCAGTATATATCATTGTTTCCCACACTTATGCTTCTGTACTCAATAAGTTAAATGATTCATCTATGCATTCATTCAACAATTCAGCATTTATTAAATAAGATAAGGTGTCAGTGCAAATGACCAATTCTAAAAAATAAAGACAGAAATAAGCCTTATGAGTGAATTCTTCTAAAGCTAATACTGCTGTCGCAAGGGATACAACACTCTTGATAAATGAGCAGAATCACCCTGTTAAAATATATTTTAAATAATTTTGTACATTGATAACAAATGTTACCACATACTTTTGTGCAGGGATCTCACATTCAACTGCCTTCTGTTCCATATGTGCATTAAGATTACCAAAAAATCAAAGCACCCTGCTTATGCATAAAAAAATAATAAAATATGGATAAATACACTGCACAGATCAGAAACTGTTGATTTTCTTGTTGTTTCCTCCTCTAGTCAAATGCAGAGAGGCTAGACTGATTGGAGGCAATACATTCAACACACAATTTCACTTATTGAGAAAACAGCAAAAGAAGAGATACTGGCAGGAGCTCACTAACACCCTCTAATTGGAGAAGCAAGAGCAAGCTATGGGACAGATGGAGAACAAACTACTTGGATCAATTTCTGTGCAGCAAATCAACAGCTTTGAGAAGCAGCTGTGCTGGGAACTCCAGGGTTTTTCAATGCCTAAACCAAGCAGGAAGCTGTATTTCTGTGACTCCTCCCTCATGAGGCATCATGTAGCACTGGGAAGACCAGGAAGGGCCATACTTTGCAGGGGTTATAGAGGCAGGATAAGGGGAAACAAAATGACAGCAAACAAACAAAAAAGTTGTGCTGAAACTAAAGCCTTGGCAATAGTCGAAGCCAAACAGAAGAAAGTGACTGTTTAGAATTGGCAATCCCTCACATGCTCCTCTGGGCTGCTGGATCACTGAACTCAAATGTCTGCTCTCATCAACCAGTGCTCTACATGACATCTCTGTTGCAGAATACATTTCAGGTTAGTCTGAGGATTTTGTATTTCATCTACTTTATTCCTTTCCAACCTCCGTGTTTATTTCAATTATTGTAAAAACAAGCATTATAGAGCTTTTTTTCTTAAATAGATGCTGAGAAAAAGCAGGAGTGTTCACAAAAGCCAAACTCCTTGTTATTCTGGATCTCAGGCCCAACAAAAGCTATGGTCTCAAGCCCAGGCTGTCTTTAACTCAACTTGGACTGATTTACAGGTCATGCAGTATTGATGGCTTCTGATGCAACCTGGCTGAGCTGCTGTGCTTTTCATCTTTATTATACAGTTAAAACAAGAGGATTAAGGTGAAGTGCCATGATTTTTCCAAAAGAAAGGGGTGAAATGGCATGAACAACAAGAAGAATGTTTAATACTGTCAAATTTATCTCCTACAACATTTAAGATTATTTTTGCTCTTTGATATCTTTAAGTGACAGGTTATTATATCAAAAATGTGCAACTCATTGAGTGTAAACTCTATTCTTTCAACACAGTCTCCAAGAGATATAACATATAAAATCAAATTAATATGATTCAGAAGCTATGTGTTGACAGCCTATTAGGAAAGTCCTGTTTGTGCAAGAAAAAAGGAATCCTAAGAAAAGCTCAGAAACTGGACAAAGTACCTTTATTTGTTAGCTCATCATAGTTGTCTATATTGTCATTGTCCCACGTTACAAGTTATCTTGAAATGTTTAATTCTGCTTATGAACCAAACTTGGATTTGGAAATCTTTGCTGATAGTAGGAGCCAAATAGTGCAAGCTGGAAGTTAAGGAAGGACAACACTCAGCCATTGTCCTAGTTTCTTATTCATTCTTGACCTGTGTGTCTTCAAGGGAACCTGACATATGCACCTTTACATTAGGTCTACTTGGAGACTTAAGCAATCTCCAGCTCCCCTCAAACTTTAAATTCATTCTCCTCTTTCTCTTACATATTTTGCAAATACCCACAAGAATATCAAATGTCTCGAAATCTGTAACCAGGAATAAGGTTGTGCACATGCTTCTAGTATTTAGCCTACCAGCACCTATCTCTCTCAGGGTAAGGAAACAACGAGTCTCATTACCTAAATGAAAGTGGAAGGCAAGTTCAGGAAGAATAAAGCATAAATTAATATTTCCACAAATTATCCTGCCCCCATGCATCATTGAAATAAAAATAATATCATTGTGGCATATTTTAATTTTGACTGGATATTATAATTCATTTACTTGTGTTTTAAGTTCACTATAACAGATAACTTAAATGTTTAGGGTTGTGACATATATGTTCCTTGGAAATTTATGATAGTTTACCTATTAAATGTTGAGTCTAATGCTCTTATTACAAGTGATTCATTTGCAAATTGTTAATATAACTACAAATTTACTAAGATCTATAATTCAATGAATGTCTGCTCTGTGCCAGAAATATGTCAGGATTTTACATACATCATTCACTAGTTCTCAAGCAAGCTAAATCAGGTATTATTCCAATATTTCATATTAGAATCAGCAAGATTAAATTTACATAAAGAAAAATAGAGGGACCTATCCAATGTCTCTATTCTGTATTTTTGATTCCTTATAATGGCATGTGTTTTTCCTAAATAAGAAATAATCCAAGTATCAATTTTGAGATAACGTATATTCCTTTGAAAATATCAATTATCATTGTTAATTTCAAAGGTTAGGGAGTTATGCATGTTATTGTTTTTTTCTAATTCCCTTCATTACCTTTGATAGTACAGCCATCTCTTTCTTTAATGTTCATTAGAGTTTTAGCAAATCCTTTGATTAAAATAGTGGAGTTGTTTATGATTACTTTATTAAAATAATATTTTACTTTCCTAGTTCTTTTCTTATTATTTAACTCCTCATTTTTTCTTCCAATTTTCAGTTGACTATGTACCAGATTAAGAATAGATAACTTCCTTTTTGTTTTAATTTTTTAAAACTTTTTTTTATTTGTTTGTTTTTTATGTGGTGCTGAGGATCAAACCCAATGCCTCAAATATTCTAGGCAAGTTTCCCACCCCTGAGTCACAATCTCAACTCCAAATATCTTCCTTTTCAATGTCACTTATTGCTATAAACATTCTGTGAAATCTCACTGCAATGGTATACAACAGATTTTCATGTGCAATGTTTTAAATATTTTTAAATGTAAATTATGATTAATTTATACAATTATTCATTACAGTATTCAAGTTGTCATTATAATAATTTATAAATTATTGGGTTTTATGTTTTTTCTTTTGGAAATTAACATCTCATTCAATTGCACTATAGTCAGAGAATAGAGTATATACAATAGTCTATGAAATTTTTTGAGAGATTGTAACAGATGGATGATATATATGTTCTATATGTTTTGAAAATTGGCAAATTACAATTGCTGAAAACAAAATTATTCTCTTCTTGATGAGATTGACCTTCTCAATTTAGTTAGAGTCTGGTTTGCTAATCATTATCTGTATAATTATTCCAGTAATGGCAAGTCATATTCATATCTCCCACTATAATGCTGTGGAAACTCTGCAGTTCCATCAATATGTAGCTTTGTATATATTTAGGCTATGTCTTAGGTATGACATATATAAAATATATATATCATATAATTTAAGTAAATTTTCTCATATTAGAATAACCTTCTTTGTTCCTAAAAATATTTGCCATAAAATTATTTATTCTTACATTAGTATGGATACATTAAGTAGCTTTGTTTTAAAGCAGACCTTGTTTATTTTAGCAAGTATGTGTGGGAAGGGTAGTGAACAATGTTGCAAATCTCTTCTTTCTAGGAGAGGCAAGGACAACACTTAAGAAAATTTTTCAGCTGGGTTCTAAATGTTGTGGAATAAAAGCTAAACTTCTATAGGCTAAGTAAATATTTTGGTTCTTTAAAACACAACCATATCTGTGCTCCTCTAAGTGTTTTATGCCAGAGAAAAATAGCCACAACAAGAAAATTATCAACAAGCAAACTTAAACCTGATTATGCACTGTGTTAAAAGTAACCATTGCACAATCTCTGAAGACATTTTACATGTGCAGTGACAATTGTTATTGTAGTGTCTGACCTGGTGTCACTTTAAGTGTTAGACTAGGCAATCTCCTGTAAAACAGACGCTTGTACTGGAAACACTAACAAGACCTACAGTTGTGTAGTCCAAGGCTTCTCCTGAAGCTATCTTACTGAGTACTTAACAATTCAGTTTCAAAATTAGAAGCTGAGAAGTTTATTTTCAAAGCGGAAAACCATATGTGTTCAATTTTATGCACATGAACCATCTAAAGAACTATTAGCTGTGAAAAATATCCCAAGGACCCCCACATAAGCTATGTGTGCTACCTAGCATTACATAGAAAAGAGCAAAACTAAAGTGACTTTCGGAATCTATGACACATGATTACATGTCCCAGAACTCTTAATGGCCCATTATGACACCAACTATACTATCTAGAAATTTCTGAATGCTAGACTTTCTATTTTAAACAACTTATCTTAATGGAGCTTCATCTGTTTCTTGGCCTTCGTTTAGCCCCTGAAGTCTTTTATTGAGACTGCATCCTAAGATCTCTTTCCAAACTGGCCCATTTCCTAAAAAGTGCTTTGATGCCAAGTGTGGGATAATCCAGGCTCCTAGGGAGACTCAGACAGGAGGATCACAAGTTCAAGGCCAGCCTCAGCAATTTAGTAAGGTCCTTTCTCAAAGTAAAAAGTAAAAAGGGATGGAGATGTAGCTTACAGGGTCTATACTCTTAAAATAAATCAATAAACCTGAATAAAGAAGGTGTTTTGTTCTGAACCTTACATTTTTGCCATTCCAGTCAATTTCTTGACTTAGTGGGATATAAACATTATTATTTTTAAAATATAGTGCTGTTATATCTATCACCATTTAGCATACCACATCAATTCACGGAGCAGTGGGAGCTATTGCCATTTCACTGTTTTTCTGTTTTATTTTCAAATTCAAGTTTATAATTACATTTTTCAATTTTTCTTCAATTAGCTTCAATATATTTTCCTTAATCATGAAGTTTAAATTCATGCAACATACTGGGAAACTATTTTTTGTTCATAAACTTTTATAATAAATCATGCTTGAACATTGATTATTTGAATCTAGAGGTTTTTATGGACCAATGATTTTTCAGAAGTTTAAACTGAATGAAATGAACTCAAAATTTGAAAGCCTTGTTTATGTTCTGTGACATGGCATTATGACTTTTATTAAATACTCTGCAACTTCCAAATATTTATTTGAGTATCTACAGTCATTGTCCATTGAAGTCTTTTGAATAAAACATATTTCTTGAATGAAGTAGAAGCAACTAGTTTTTCCAATTTAAGCAATAATCAACATTTTAATCACATTTAAATTAGAACAGCCAGGGTGTATATGCACATTTTTATTTGCAAGATTTTTATTCGTAAAGTTGAGTAAAATGTTATGTATTCTAGATATGTCTCTTTAATTTAAACATCAAAACTATTCATAGGGATGTGATATTATGGATATTTCCAGGGTAAAACACAAGTGGCTTCTCTGCATATTTTTGACTAAAACCTACTCCCTCTCAAGAGGAACTACAAATAGACAGGTCCTGTAGGTGGCTTTGCTGTGGATAATAAAAAGATTTTGAAGGAATTGAGGAGCAGTGATAAATACCACTTCTGTTCAAAGGGCTTTGGAAGAAGAATGTCTGCTTCCACTAGGTCAGCCTTTCTCCTTCCTTCGTTTTGCTGCAAGGGTAAGATATTCTGATATGGACTCATGATGACCAGGATGAGTTTCAGATATTGTTGATACAAACTATAATTAATTTCTAAAAGTAAAGCAATCCAAGTAGATTTTTAAAGACTGTCTTTATTTTTCAAAGAGGTACTTTTGTTTACATTGAAGTTGTCTATAGTAGAGAACAGGATTTTCTTTTCCTAATAACACAGAAATAATTGGGCTCTTTAGAATTCGGTCTTCTTTAAATTGCTGTTTTTCCAAAACATGTTTTGGCTCTTGTATAGGTTTTGAAAATCACTTTAGTTTTGCTCTTTTCTATGTAATGCTAGGTAGTGCACATAGCTTGCATGAGGGTCCTTGGGATATTTTTCAGAGCTAATCGTTCTTTAGATGGTTCATGTGCATAAAGCTGAACACATATGGTTTTTCACTTTGAAAATAAACTTCTCAGCTTCTAATTTTGAAACTGAATTGTTAAGCACTCAGCAAGATAGCTTCAGGAGAAGCCTTGGACTACACAACTGTAGGTCTTGTTAGTGTTTCCAGTACAAGCGTCTGTTTTAGAGGAGATTGCCTCTAATACTTAAAGTGACACCAGGTCAGACACTATAATAACAATTGTCACTGCTCATGTAAAATGTCTTCAGAGATTGTGCAATGGACACTTTTAACACAGTGTATAATCAGGTTTAAGTTTGCTTTTTGATAATTTTCTTCTTGTGGTTATTTTTCTCTGGCATAAAACACTTAGAGGATCACCGACATCGTTATGCTTTAAATAACCAAAATATTTACTTAGCCTACCAATTTTTGTGGATGTAGTCTACTTTATAATCAAACATTTTTCCTAGTTTATTTATTTATTACTGTTTTGAACATCACAATTCTGAAATCCTATTACTTTACCTTCTAATCCTATAATGTTTTTGTTATAATTTTATTTTGAATTAGGTGATGGCAAACAAAAGGGATACTAAAATTAGACACCATATACACAAGCTAGTTTGCTGCAACTCTAACTGCTTGTCACTTAAATGACTCATTCTAAGTTCAGTCTAATTAAAATGTGGTTCCTCAAAGCACCAGATCATAAATAAGACTTATCTCACCAGTTCATCAGACATTGGAGGAAAATACATGCACATACAGAGTCAGAAAAAATAGCATGAAGAAACTTCCACTCCCATCTATATATTTATATTAACTCTGTCCCATCCTTGCAGAAAATAAGGAGAATAAAATAGTATGTCTCTTAAGTGTTCCTTCCTTTTCCCAAAATCCTAGCCAAGGTAAGAGCAAAATGAGAGTGAGTTCAGGCTAGAAGGTTTGGATACATATTATCTGGGACATGGTCTTTTTCTCACAGGTGCTGAGAGTCAGGGCAAGTTAGTGTGATCTGTAGAAAGCTACTGGCGTGCATGCATACTAGGTTCCTCAGGGTGCTGGGTGTACTGTATCCCAAATCAAGCTGAGCTAGGGATGTCACTGCTTCTGTAGCCTAGTTTATAAAACTTGGCTCTCTGACAAGTGGCACAGAACTGAGGGCACTGTGAAGAGGACAAATACCACTAGTCCAGTTGACCACCACTGACCGAAGTGTTGAGACAGATAGAAACTGTTTTCTGAAGTAACATTGTGAGGGAAGGAGTTAAATACCAGTTAAATACCATGTATTTTACCATGCTCAGTTAAATACCATGAGGTGCAGATGTACCATCTATCCAGACTGTCATCTCTGGACCATCCCCACAGGCATTTCTGGATAAGGTTTATGTCACCTACCTCTGGATGTCTTCTTTGGTCTCTAGGCAACCTTATCCCACTGCCTGAGCACAACAGGGCTGTGGACATTACAACTATAATTACATGAATTCATCTTTCTGTTTTTGAAAACATGTTGAGAAAAAGACTTATGATTCAAATTCAAGAATGTTCTTTTTATTAGCTAAAAAATAGTTCCATTTCTTCTTAAAAACATTTTAATAAATTGAAAGTATTAGTTTAATTGGAAGACAATAGAAGGAAAGATATCCTTTATAGTGTCTTTTTTGCATAAATAATTGGAACTCATGTGAGTTGTTTAGGTACTGAAAATAAATGGATACATACAAGTAAAAAATTTAAATTATCACTAGTCCATAAATGTATGTCATCTGTTTTATTTTTATAAAATATTGAAATAGGAATTTTACATAGGCTACAAACATATATCCTTCTTGCTATATATATCCACAAATAATTATTTATAATCCTTATTTTGTATTTTCCTCTATGTATGTTACACATTTATTAAGGCAATTTTTTCTTGTTAATTATTCAAGCTGGTTGTGTTTTTTTTGTATTTTAAAATTATCTTGCTAATGAGGGTCCAAATATTTAAATGTATTATTCCCGATTTGTATGCCTAATGATAATAGCATTTTAATCAGTGTCGTATTTTTTTACATAATAGTTTGAACCCTAGTTCTCAAATATTAGATTTAGGAACTTCAGTGGTTTCAAATGCCTTGGTATTTTATTTGTACAGATTATATCTATTAATATTTACCATAACATAACTTAAAGAAATTTAAAATTATTCATTTTATTTAAAACCAATAATAAATCAATTATAGAATTCAATAGAATTCTATTACATTTATTTTAAAATATTGTTTCAACACAAAAATTTGTGTATTCTTTTTAATGTCTGTGTTCTTGGGAGACAGCTGGATTGGCATGTCTGTTTTAGCTTCCCATCTGCCATCATATATTTCTTTGTTTGATGTATATAAAGAAAATTCTATCCTCACAGAGAAAGTTCAGGAACCAGCTAACAGTTTTTCAGAAAACTGTGGCCATTCTAACTTAATAGTATACCAAAGTTCAAGAACTGATTTTATCTTTAAGGGCTAATGGAATGTGTAATTAAAAACAGGATAAGAGCTATTTGCATTCTGTATTTTTATAAGAGAATGAATGTAATAAGGTAAATGATACCTTAGTATTATGAAAAGAGTTTGACCTTGCAGTTCCTCAGAGATTATCTTGAACATCCCCAGGTATACAAAGCAAAATGTTGACAATTGCTATCTCCAGTCATCTTTTACAAGCAAAATAACATATGATTAATGAGTATTTGCATTTTCATAAGAATTTAAAGAAAGATTGCATATTTTATGGCATCATGTTTAAATGTTCTGAAATTGCAAAAATTTTAAAAGTAGATAAATGTTAAGAAAATACTACCACACCTAGCTACATTCTTTACAATAGTCCTTTTAGTATGTGTGAGAAGACCAGTTGGAAACTTTTCCAGTCTTTGAATCTATTTAGTAAATCAAAGTCTACCAAGCATTTATATTAGAAATTTAAATCGTAGGTATGTATGTTATTGTTTGTGATACTTTCTCATAAATTTATTTTTCTGTTGAATTTTATCAACTTAACATGCTAATTTTGTTCATTTACACTTATAGAATTTTAAAGCAAAATCTTTTATAGTGTTTTCAAAATATTTCACACAATATGTCAGACTGAAAAATGAAATTATCTTTTTAAAGTAGATGATCATATTTCTAACAGTGCATTGAAACAATGTCAATAGTGACACTCTTAGGAAAATGAAAATATTTTATAAAATAAGTTAGTTCACTGTCTGTTTATGGTTTGGATATGAGGTGTCCCCCAAAAGCTCACATGTGAGACAATGCAGGAAGGTTCAGAGGAGAAATGATTGGCTTGTAAGAGTCTTAACCCAATCAGTGAATTAATCCCTGGTGGGATTAATTGAACTGGTAGGGTGTGGCTGGAGGAGATTGGAATTGAGGCGTGGCTTTGGGGCATATGTTTTGAATCTGGAGAGTGGAGACTCTCTCTTGCTTCCTGCTCACTGTTTTCCTTTGCCACATTCTTCCACTGTGATGTTCAGCCTCATCTCAAACCCTGAGGAATGGAGCCAGCCTTAGTTTGTGTACTAAGACTTCTGAAACCACGAGCCCTCAAATAAACTTTTCCTCCTCCATAATTGTTCGGGTCAAATCATTTAGTCACGACAGTGAAAATGCTGACTAGACACTGTCACTTTCTGATAATTCATATTGATTCATATAAATGTGATACATACTATATGTGTATATATATATATCCCACATATACATATATAGAGAGATACATTATATATAGATATATTATATACAGATTCAAAAATAAATATAGTTATAGACATAAATAAACAGTGAAAAGTATATTCTGAATCATTTCTCATAATCCTCAAATTTATAATTGAGTGTGGATAAGACTATGGAATGAACATACCTCAGTTTAGTACAGCTGAAATTATATGTAACATCTATAATCTCACTGTATGTACAAGTTTATATTCAAAAGGTGAGTATAAATTAGTATTAAAATTTGTCACTTGTCCAAATCTTAGTGTCTGTGGAACTGAGTTTCTGCTTATGGTCTAGATTATCCATTGCTATGGCCTTACTAATTTTATTGATCCTACTTTTGATCTGGACTTGATGTTATCCTTGCACCACTGAAAGCACAGTTTATTGCTCAGTTTTGTAAAATGTCTTCAACATTTTAGTACCTACACAGTTCTTTGTTATAACTATTAAAATGATCATTTGTAAAATGTATGTAAGCATATTTAATAGGTTTATGGTATTACCAAGCAATAGGGCATGATGATTAAATATCCTCAAAAATAAATAATGCCAAAAAGTTTTTTCTATCAACTATATATTGTAAACTTTGAGCCCTTCTCCAGGTTATTATACCTTTCTATCCTAACACAAGTGTCTTCACTACTCTACATTCATGAACACTAGATAATTTCAAATCAATGTAAGCACTGAAGATCAAAACTGAAAGACTAAAAGACTTCCTGTATGTGTCAAAAGTGGAAGTAGTTCAAGAAACACATCCTGCCCAACTTGACAATCCCATTGACCATGGCTAACCAACTTTCAGTTGCTAGTTCACACTTTTACTGTGTTTACACATGTCCCTCTGTCTTGCCTCTGTAATAAAGTACATCTAGTAGAATTAACTGTGCGCTCAGTCTAGTGCTTGTTTTCATGCCCATCGATGACTGCAAGGCTCTGAGAGGGTCACATTTTTAACCTTAAAGGAAATCACCTACTGAAAATTTCACCTAGAAAGAAAATATATTTAAATTCAGAGATTATGTATAATGCATTAAAGTGAATCTACTAATTAGGTAATAAAATGTCAATGAGAAAAGGGAATTAGTAATTATTTTAAGTCAAATCTCTTAGTTATGTGATTTCCATTAAACTCAAGTAGATTTTTTTGTTTCTTTTTTGTCTTTCTTTGTTTTTTGTCATCACACACATAGCTATTATACACAAAACAATAAAATATATGTATTTTATGTCAAATGAATTGATCATATGTTTTAGAGATACACTAAATTTTTGTGTTAAATCTAAAAATGAGGAAGACTGCCTTTCATGGGTTTTCTAATGCATCAGTAATTTCTATTTTCAATTAGTCTATGTCTTATATGTTAATTTCTGCACACAAATCATCTGAAAACTTTGAGGTAAAAGGAAGACTATTGTTATTTCTTAGGATTTTTTGGGTTGGAATTCAAGCTGTGCTAACCTGGGTAACTAATTGGTGTGATGAGATGGGGCAGTCCAAAATGATCACATTCACATATCTGGTGCTAGGTGTCTGCTGTAGGTTTGGTCTTTGACTTGAAGTTGTTTGCAGAGAGCTAAATTACGGAATATACTTGAAATTACATAGATTCTGCCATATTCTATTGTATCCTGAACATCATCAGATTAGCCTATATTAAGTGGTGACTAAAACTGTCTTATCTCTTGGGGGGAAGAATTTGAAAATATTATTGACTGTTGTAGGTAGGGTTCTCTAGAGGAACAGAATTAACAGGAAGTTTGATTATAAAAAGAGATTTATTAGGTTGGTTTACACATCCAAAAGCTGGATAGTCCACAATGACTGTCTGTAGCTGGAGAGCTGGAAAAACCAGCAGCTAGCTGCTCAGTCCAAGATGCAGAAGCCCCAGAAAAACAAAGATCAACAGTGCTACCCTAGCCAAGACCAAGGCTTCTGGAAACTACCTGGAGAATCAATGGCAGAGTCCACTTTGGAAGAGCGAAGAGGTGAGAGTCCAATATCCTCAGATGATCGAAGTAGCAATCAAGAACCCATTCAAGAAGAGCTGAGCTTGCATCTGCATCTGCTTCCTTGTTCTTCCAGCTTTTATTCCATCCTATTGGGCTGTGCCACCCATGCTTAGGGAGGGTCTCTACTTAGTTCCTACTCCACATTCCAATCATTCCTAGACATGCCCTCCTTGACACACTAAATGCCACTTAATCATCAGCATCTCTTAATCAAATCAAGTTGACAATTCAAATTAACCGTTACATTGACTATTTTAAATATACATTAGCTTGTTAAACTTTTCTTGCATGTATCATTTTTGACATCTATTGCTAATTTTTAAAGATAAAACAAAGCAGTGTTGAAAGCAAGATAAAATATTGGATGGACTCTATTTCATACTTCTTGTATCTTCTAATATAAGATGGTTTTTAGGCTTTGTTTTGGTTTCTTAAATTCCTGGACTTTGGCAAAATATCTACATTTAATAAACTACACCTGCAATTTATTAAAGTTGGACATTAACAATATGTATTGTTCTCCATGATTTCTTCAAATCGGTTTCTGAAACTTAATTTTTAATTCATATAGAAGTTGATTTATTTTGAAGTCACTGAAAATGCAACAATGTGTCCTCTTGAACTTAGTAATTTTATAAAAACTAAGTTTGTTTGAAAGGAGAACATAATTAGAATTGACTTTTATATACACTTGTCCTGAACATTTAGTATAGATAATAATCCTACCTTGATTGGGACAATCTCTTATGCACTAACTGGTGATATTATGTGTTAAATGAACTGCTATTCACACTTGCTAAAGGTGTCCATATAGACTTTTTCAAGAGGGTGGAATAGAGGAGGTCACATTCCTGGCTTCTTCATGGGGTTAAATGAAGAAAGCAGACAGGCAGTTTTTGCCACAAAGTGGGTGAACAAAAAAAGGGGGGTACTTTACTGGAATTTAAAAATGGACATTCAAAACAGACTGGGGACACAGGAGGTTGGATAAAATAAGACAAAAATCTCCAGTGGCACAGCTTCTGCTGCTGCCGATCTGAAAGCACCAGCCAGTGTGGTCCCTCCATGAGCATATTAGAGGGATAAGGGAATTAAAGGAACCTGCATTTTGGGAGGCCCAAGACTTGTGGGTATGGAGTGTTTAGAGATCCATACCCAAGTTTGCCCAACAGACCTGAAAAATGTGCTGCACCATATCTGTGTGTTGAGAAAGAAGCTGCCATCTATCCAGGTAGCCTGCAGAGGACAAAGGAAGAAACCATTCTGTCGCTGCATCTCAGGGGAAGCTGGCAGCTTAGGACGCAGAATGCTGGCCAACCCTAGTATGGGCAGAAACACAGGCCCAATAAACACACACTGCTCAACACAGAGTGTTCTTAAGTGACCAGAAGAAAATCAAATGTTGAGAGAGGTTTACACAGGGGACAAACTGGTCACTCTGACTCTATCCTCCTCATCAAATCAGACTGCCTGCAGGACTTGCTGGGAGAGACTCATCTGGTTGGGAATTGGAAGGGCAGGGCTGGGAGAAATTGTTTGTAGACTGAACTCCAGACCAGTAAATATGGGATCCACAGGTGATGTACAGGACAAAATTGGCTCCCCCACCACATGGTGGAACTCAGGGAATTTCCTGAGGTAAAGTCTTCCAGGGTGGATCAGCATGTACTGGGCACTGGAGGTGTGCTGATTTAAAATCTCCAGACAAATTAGCATTCAACAAAGAGCCTGAATATCACCAATGCCTAAACCCTGACTCCAGGAACTATGCCTATGGTATTACCTCTCTCCAGTAATCCAGAGGGTGGGGCATCAAGCTGCTGACGGCCCCACCTCAAATTGCTGAGGAAGAGAAGCTGAGAATACTTTAAACTTCAACAGAAACAATTCTTTAACTTTTGATCAAGATTTTTCTCTCTTTTCTTTCTTTTTTTATTCTTTCTCTCAGTTTAATTGTGACCTTGATGGTACATGGACATTTATAGATTTTCATATTTTTTCTCATTTCCAGCATTTCTGAAGACAATAATTTTTTTTCAATTAGTTTTCTGTGAACTAGGATGTTTAATTAGTATGTTTTAGTTTTGTTTTGTATTTTTTTTTACTTTACATATACATTTTTTCCTTCTACTTGTTTCTCTTGATTCTTTTCTTTTGCTAACAGCCAAATTCTATTGTTCTCCCTTTAATACTTTACTTCTGCCTTCTTTCCTCCTCCCTCATAATCATCACATCTTTTATCACCCTTGTTCTCTCCTTGTCCACCATTTGAAATTGTAGAGTCTTTCACAAATTTGTAGCTTTTAATGTAGGCAATAAGTGATCATATCATTTCTGTTTATTGTGATAATTAACCTTATACATGTCATAGTAGAAACTACTTGGTTTAATGCTGTATATTGTTTGCATTGGTTGTTGTTATTATTTGTCTCTACTTAAATAGTGAGGTACTAGAAACCATCAAGGACAACATAAGTCCACAGGGTAGAAACACTACTGCCTCAGATCCATATTGTTAGATGGCTAGACACAACATGAAAAAGGAAGGGACCAAATCACCACAGATAAACCAAGATACATCAATAACAGAATCTATTGACATCACAAGGGAAGAAATGTCTGAGAAGGGCTATATAAGAAAAGAAATCAGAGAACAGATACAGGAAGTGAGAGATCACTTCAACAAAGAGAGAGATTCTGGAAAAAATATAACCTGAAATCCTTGAAATAAAGGAAACCAACAAACCAAATTATAAATTCAACAGAAAATATCACCAAAAGAATAGACCACTTGGAAGACAGAAACTCAGACAATAAAGACAAAATATAATACACTTGAGGGCCGGGGATATAGCTCACTTGGTAGAATCCTTGCCTCACAAGCACAGGCCCTGGGTTCAATCCCCAGCACAGGAAAAAGAAGAATTGCTACGAATATTTCCCAAATTATTCCATGAAATAGAAAAGAAGGCAACTCTTCCAAACTCATTCTATGAAGTTGGTATAACCCTGACAGATCCAGGAAAGAAAATCTCAAACTAATATCCCTGATGAACATAGATGCAAAAATTCTAAAAAAAAATCTGGCAAATTACCTACAAACATATATTAAAAATAATGCACCATGATGCATTGGGGTTCATTCCAGTGATGCAATGTTGGTTCAACATATGGAAATAAATGAATGTAATTCATCACATCAACGAACTTAAAGAGAAGAATCATGGTCATCTCAATAGATGTAGAAAGAATTTGACAAAATATTGCACCTTTCATGTTCCAAAAACTAGAGAAACTTGGGATAGTAGGAGCATACCTCAACATTGTAAAACCTATATATGTTAAACCCAATCCCAACAATATTCTAAATGGAGAAAAATTGAAAGTATTCCCTCTAAAAACTGGAACAAGACAAGGATGCATTCTTTCACTACTTCTATTCAATATCATACTTGAAACTCTAGCCAGACCAATTAGACAGAAGAAAGCAAAATACAGGATACAAATAGAAAACAAGAAGTTAAACAATAACTATTTGCTGGTGACATGATTCTATAGTTAGAGGAGCCAAAAACATCCACCAAAAAACTTCTGGAACTGAAGGCTGGGGACAGAGCTCAGTTGGTAGAGTGCTTGCCTTGCATGCACAAGGCCCTGGGTTCAATCCCCAGCACCGCAAAAAAACAAACAAACAAACAAAAAAAAAAAAACAAAAAACAAAAAACTTCTGGAACTAATAAGTGAATTCAGCAAAGTAGCAGGATATAAAATCAACACCTATAAATCAAACACAATCTTATATATCAATGATAAATCCACTGTAAAAGAAATTAGGAAAACTACTCCATTCACAGTAGCCTCAATAATAATAATAATAATAATTGGAAATTGATCTAACAAAAGAGGTGAAAGACCTCTACAATGAAATTTATAGAACACTAAAGAAAGAAATTGAAGAAGACCTTAGAAGATGGAATGATCTCCCATGCTCTTGGTTACTCAGAATTAACATTATCAAAATGGTCATACTAACTAAAGCATTATAGAGATGTAATGCAATTCCTATTAAAATCCCAATGACATTCTTCATAGAAATAGAAAAAGCAATCATGAAATTCATTTGGAAACATAAGAGACCCAGAATAGCCAAAGCAATCCTTAGCAAGAAAAATGAAGCAGGAGGTATCACAATACCAGACCTCAAACTATACTACAGAGCTATAGTAATAAAACCAGCATGTTATTGGCACCAAAGCAGACATGTACACCAAGTGTACAGAATAGAAGACACAGAGACAAATTCATGTAAATACAGTTATTTCATATGAGACAAAGGAGCCAAAAACATACTTTGGAGAAAAAGATAACCTATTCAACAAATGATACTAGGAAAACTGGAAATCCATATGTAACAAAATGAAATTAAACCCCTATCTCTCAACCTGCACAAAAATCAACTCAAAGTGGTTCAAGGACTTAGGCACTATAACAGAGACCCTGCTTCTAATAGAAGAAGTAGGCCCAAATCTCCACTCGGTTGGCTTAGGAACTGACTTTCTTAACAAGACTCCTAGAGCACTAGAAGTAAAATCAAGAATCAATATGTGTAATGGAATCAAACTAAATAGCTTCTTTTTTTAAATTTTTTTTTTTAGTTGTAGATGGACACAATACCTTCATTTTATTTATTTATTTTTATGTGTTGCTGAGGATTGAACCCAGTACCTCACATGTGCTAGGCAAACGCCCTACCACTGACCTATAACCCCAGCCCCTAAATAGTTTCTTCACAGCAAAGGAAACAATCAATTATGCAAAGAGAGAACGTACAGAATGAGAGAAAATCTTTACCACCCACACTGCATATAGAGCATTATTCTCAAAGATAAATAAAGAACACAAAAATTTAACACCAAAAAAACCCAATAACCCAATCAATAAATGGGCCAAGGAACTGACCAGACACTTCACAGAAAAATAATTGAAATTGATCAACAAACATATGAAAAATGTTTAACATCTCTAGCAGTTAGAGAAATACAAATCAAAACTACACAGAGATTCCACCTCATTCCAGTCAGAATGGCAATTATGAAGTATACAAGCAACAATAAATGTTGGCAATGATGTGGGGGGAAAGATACACTCATACATTGCTGGTCAGACTGCAAATTGATGCAACCTCTAAGGAAAGCAGTATGGAGATTACTCAGAAAACTTGGAATGGAACCACCATTTGACTCAGCTCTCCCACTCCTCAGTTAATACCTAAGGGACTTAAAATAAGCATACTATAGTGACAAAGCAGCATCAAGGTTTATGGCAGCTCAATTCACAATAGCTAAACTATAGAACCAACCTCGGTGCCCTTCAACAGATGATTTGGTAAAGAAAATGTGGTATATATCCACTATGTAATATTACTCAATTATAAAGAAGATTGAAATTATGGCATTTGCCAGTATTATGGAGAATATCATGATAAGAGAAATAAGTCAATCCCAAAGAACCAAAAGCCAGATGTTTTCTCTGATATGTGGATGCTAATTCACCAAAAGGGGTAGGTGGAGGGGCTAGGGAAGAATAGAGGTACTTTGTATTACGCATGGAGGAGTGAAGGAAGGGGAGGGGAAATGAGAGAAGGAAGGATAGTAGAGTGAATTGCACATTACTATCCTATGTGCATATATGATTACACTACCCTTGTAACTCTACATCATATATAACCAGAGGAATGTGAATTTATACTCCAATTATGTATGATGCTTCAAAATGCATTCTATTGATATGTATAACTAATTAGAAAAATTTTTTTAAAAGTGCACATATAAAAATAATACCAAAATAATTTCATTGAGAGATTTATCATGTTTAGTGTCATAGAAGAAAACATTTAGTCATAACAATAGTACTTTGCAACTATTATTAGTGTACTTGAGTCTTTTTAGATTTAGGTGATATTTAGATGAGATTTTGAATTTTATACTTTAAAGTTGATGCTGGATGGAATGAAGACATTTGAGGCTATTGGGATGGAATAAAAGTATTTTAACATGTGAGAAGCAAATGCATTTTAGGGGGCCAAATGAGGAGTATTGTGGTTTGAATGTTGGTATTTCCTCAACTAAGCATATTGAAACCCTACCTTCCAATATAATTGTTTTAGGAGGTACAAGCTTTGGAAGGTAGTACTAAATGAGCTGATGAGAGCAGAGTACTTACAAACGACATTATTACCTTCATTTGATTCCTGGAAGAGCTTGATTACTGAAGCTTCCCACCATATGAGGATACAAAGGGAGGCCAGCAGTATGCAACCTGGACAAGGCCTTCACCAGAGCACAGTCATGGTAGCACCCCAATCCTGAATTTTCATTCTCCAGAACTGCGTGAAATCAACTTCTGCTATTTTTAAGCCATTTGGTCTAAGGTAAGTTATTATACCAGCCTGATGATTGAGATGTCACTTGCTTATACCATTAGCACTTGATGCACAACAATACTCTGAAACTGTATGACATAAGGAAACAAATATGTACCACTTGCCCATCCACATTATTCAGGTTGTCTGATTGTGCTTCATTGTGTAGCTCTGAAATGAACACTGGCTGAATCACTTCTGCATCTGGAGATGGAATGAGGACTCTGCTCACAGCTAGCCTCAGGGTCACTCAGCCCTATACCACCTTCTCCTCCAACTTTTATCTTTTCCTGAGACCAGCAAGCTAGTCTGTGAATTCTTCTTATGGCAATGATAGAATTTCAGGAGATTAAATAATAATTAACAACATATCTTTAACTCCAGGATTGGAATGGACATATCACTACTTTTGCTTCTCTTATTCTCCTAAATAAATTAAAAAGTCAGGCCCAAATTCCACAGAAGACAATGGCTCAACCTTCTTAGTAGAATCACCAAATTATGTGGTTCAGGGTATGAAAGAGAGGAAGGGCGATGTGCAGAAATAATCAGGAGACTTTGCTCTAGGCTTCTCTCTTAGATGCAGTCATTTACATCTCTCTATGGGCAAAATAACACTTTGACACCAGGAAACCAAAATAACTAATCCAATCACCATCAGGGCTAAAATTCAGGATCTTATAGTTTATAAGATGCCCAATGTTTTGCTCTTCATCATACAGTCACCTAAAACCTACTGCGAACTTTACTTCTTTCCAAACAGGACATGTATGTTGTTGAAACAGGAGCAGATAAACACAATAGGCACAATCCAAAATGCAAGGAATGTTAGGGACAGAAAACTTGATGACTCAGGAGTTCTGAAATTCCACTAGATATTAGGATAGTAGTACCAGAGAGTTCTCTCTGGAGGTGAAGAATGTTTGTTGATTAGACCTGACGACACACTGTGGCCTTTTTCCAAAAGGCTCTTGCTTTCTGTTCTCTCAGAAGTCCTACCTTTTTATCACGTTCCTTAGTCAATTCTGAAAAGGCATTAAAAATTTGTTTTTGTACCCATTCCTCAGCCTACTTCTTGCTGGTTGAAAGGTAAGGGCCCAAAGAAATTACTTTTGAAGAGCCTCAGACTTTGAGACTTCCCAGGCTGGCAGTACTAGAGATATCTGGTAAAAATATGAAAATTCCAAACTGATTACTAAAAAATTTGAGGACCAAAGATAATTCTCAAAGGAAAATTATAAAGTAGTCTTCATGAGGGAAATGAAAACGTAACATACCCAAAAGATGTGGGATGTAGCTGAAGGAAAACGGTAATTTGAGTTAAAGTTATAGCACATAAGAGGAAAAAAAAATGATCTAAACCTCCATCATAAGGAACTACAAGCAGAAGAACAAATTAAACCAAAGACTGTGAAAGAGTAGAAATAATAAATATCAGAGGTGAAATTAGTGAAAATGCAAAAGAGATAAGCATTAAAGATAAGGGAAAAAGTGAATCAATTGAAAATACCAGAGAAAAATTATATAATACATAAAATTGAGGTCAAGTAATACATAATCAATCAATAAATATCTAGGCAGACCTTTTAAGACAAAACGGAGGAGACACAGTTATCAACCTTTGTAAGGAATAAGAGGACATAAATACACATTTTACAAACATTTTTTAAATAAGAATATTTGGAAGTGCTATCCCAGTAAATTCGACAAATTAGAAAATATGAATAAATTACATAAAGACAGGGATTTTTGAAACTCACAAAAAATAATCTTTATGGTGTAAATAATTTTAAATTAATTTTATAAAAACTTCAAAGCCTTAGTTAATACTTTAAAATTTTCTTGCAAACAAAACATTTCCAAAAAACAAAAATTTTCTCTTTTCTAGAATATTGCACTAGTAAATTGTGCCTAAAATATAAGCGTGAACTCATTTTGACTAAAATTACAAACTCATTCTCTGAGGTGAAGATTACCTTTATATTAAAACAGAAAAGGCTATTAAAAGTAAAGTGCAGAAGTTTTCTGATGGAATTTTTCGACTCCTCTAAATATAGAATCATGTCATCAGCAAAAAGGGATAGTTTGAGCTCTTCTTTTCCTATTTGCACCCTTTAATTTCTTTGGTCTGTCTAATTGCTCTGGCTAGAGTTTCAAGGATGATGTTGAATAGAAGTGGTGAAAGAGGGCATCCCTGCTTTGTTCCAGTTCTCAGGGGGAATGCTTTCAATTTTTCTCCATTTAGAATGATGTTGGCTGTAGGCTTAACATAGATAACCTTTACAATGTTAAGGAACGTTCCTACTATCTCTATTTTTTCTAGTGTTTTGAGCATGAAGGGGTGCTGTATTTTATCAAATGCTTATCCTGCATCTATTGAAATAATCATGTGGTTCTTAACTTTAAGTCTGTTAATGTGATGAATTACATTTATTGATTTCTGATGTTGAACTTACCTTGCATCCTTGAAATGAAACCCACTTGATCATGGTGCACTATCTTTTTAATATGTTTTTGTATGTGATTTGCTAAAATTTTGTTAAGAATTTTTGCATCTATGTTCATGAGGAATATTGGTCTGAAATTTTCTTTTCTTGATGTGCCTTTGTCTGGTTTTGGTATCAGGGTGATATTGGCTTCATAGAATGAGTTTGGAAGGGTTCCTCCCCCTCTGTTTCATGGAATATTTTGAGGAGTATTGGAGAACTGGAAATCCATATACAGCAAAATGAAACTAAACCCCTATCTCTCACCCTGCACAAAACTCAACTCAAATTGGATCAAGGACCTAGGAATTAGACCAGAGACCCTGCACCTAAGAGGAGAAAAAGTGGGTACAAATCTTCATCATATCAGCCTAGGACCAGACTTTCTTAACATGACTCCCAAAGCACAAGAAATAAAAGCAGGAATCAATAATTGGGATAGATTCAAACTGAAAAGCTTTTTCTCAGCATTGGAAACAATCAGTAATGTGAAGAGAGGGCCTATAGACTGGGAGAAAATCTTTGACACACACATGTCTGATAGAGCACTAATCTCCAGAATATATAAAGAGAGAAAAACCTTTACCCCAAGAATACATAAATAACCCAGTCAATAAATGGGCTAAGGAAATGAGCAGACACTTCACAGAAGAGGATCTATAAGCAATCAACAGGTATATTAAAAAATGTTCAACATCTCTGTAATAAGAGAAATGCAAATCAAAAGTACCCTAAGATTTCATCTCACCCCAATTAGAATGTCTGTTATCAAGAATATAAGCAACAATAGGTGTTGGTGAGGATGTGGGGAAAAAGGTACACTTATCATTGCTCTTGGGGTTGCAAATTAGTTCAGCCACTCTGGAAAGCAGTATAGAGATTCCTTAGAAAACTCAGAACAGAACCACCATTTCACCCAGCTATCCCACTCCTTGGCCTTTACCCGAAGGACTTAAAATCATACTACAGTGATGCAGCCACATCTATGTTTATAGCAGCCCAATTCACTATAGCTAGACTGTGGAACCAACCTAGATGCCCTTCAGTAGAGGAATGGACAAAGAAACTGTGGTATATATACAAAATGGAATATTTTTCAGCCATAAAGAATAATAAAATTATGACATTTTCAGGTAAATGGATGGAACTGGAGAAGATCATGTTAAGTGAAATAAGCCAATCCCATAAAACCAAAGGCTGAATGATTTCTCTCATAAGTGGTTGATGACACATAGCGGGGGTTGGGGGACGCTTGGGAAGAATGGAGAAGGGATGGATTGTATAGAGGAAAATGAGGGGTGAGAGGAGATGGGGAAGGAAAGATAATAGAATGAGACAAACATCTACACCTTATGTATATGTATAAATATGCAAATTGTATGATTTTACTTTATGTACAACCAGAAAAAATAAAAATAAAAAAAGTAAAGTGCAGATCAATATTCATATTAAGAAAGACAAAATTTTCTAACAAAATGATAGGCACTCACATCCAACAGTCATAAAAGAGCTAGTGCAACATGACCAAAATGAGATTCAGGTCAAAAAGGAAGAATTTATTTTGCATTAAAAATCAACCAATGGATGATTTCAGTGACTCAGGAGGCTAAGATGGGAAGATTGCAATTTCAAGGCTAGCCTCAGCAGCTTACTGAGAGACCCTGTCCCAAAATATAAAAATAAAATGGACTAGGGATGGAGTTCAGTGGTAAAGTGCCCCTGGGTTGGTTCAACCTCTAGTACTAATATACATATTTACTAATATATATATTATATAATATATTGTATTATATGCATAATATATATGTAGTATATATTATATATATTTCACACATATAAGTATTATGTATATTAATATATATATTACACTTAGTCCTTTTAAAAATTTTTAAAATTTGTTCCAATTAGTTATACATGACAGTAGAATGCATTTGTACATTTGATATATCATACATAACTGGGAGACAATATCTCCCTTTTCTGATTGTGCATGTTGTAGAATAATATCAGTCATGTAGTCATATATGTATGTACAATAATAATGTCTGTTTCATTCTACTAACCTTGTTATTCCCATATTCCCTCCCCTCACATCACTGCCCTATATGTAATTTAACATAATTCTATTCTTCCCTAGTGCCCCTTATTTGAATTAAAATCTGCATAACAGAGAAAACAATCAACCTTTATTTTCTTGGGATTGGCTTATTTTATTTAGCAAAATATTCTCCAGTTCTATCCATTTACTGACAAATGCCATAATATTCTTCTTTAAGGTTGAGTAGTATTCCATTGTGTATGTACCATACTTTCTTTATCCATTCATCTGTTGAAGGACAACGAGGTTGGTTCCATACTTTGGCTATTGTGAATGTAGCTGATATAACATTCATGTGGCTGCATCACTGTAGTATGCTGATTTTAAGTGCTTTGAGTATAAACCAGGAGTGTGATGGCTGGGTCAAATGATGGTTCCATTCCAAGTTTCCTGAGGAATCTCCATACTGCTTTCCTTAGTGGTTGCACCACTTTGAAATTCCATTAGCAGTGTATGAGTGTACGTTTTTCCCACAACTTTGCCACATCTATTGTTGCCTGTATTTTTGATGATTGCCATTCAGACTGGAGTGAGATAAAATCTTAGAGGAGTTTTGATATACATTTCTCTAACTCCTAGAGATGTTGAACATTTTTTCATATATATATTGATTGATTATATATTTTCTTCTGTGAAATGTCTTTTCAGTTTCTTAGCCCATTTATTGATTGGGCTATTTATTTTTGTGGTGTTAAGTTTTTTGAGTTCTGTCTGTGTCCTAGAGACTAATGCTTTATCAGAGGTACAGGTGGTAAAGATTTTCTCCCAATCTGTACGTTCTCTCTTCACACTGCTGATTGTTTCTTTTGCTGAGAAGAGGCTTTTTAGTTTGAAGCCATCCCATTTATTGATTTTGCTTCTTGCACTTTAGAGGTCTTGTTAAGGAAGTCAGTTCCTAAGCCAACATGGTGAATATTTAGGCCTTCTTTTTCTTCTAATAGGCGCAGGGTCTCTGGTCTAGTGCCTAATCCTTTGATACACTTTGGGTGGAGTTTTGCATGGTGAGAGAAATAGTTTTAATTTCATTTTGTTACATGTGGCTTCCCATTTCTTCCAGCATCATTTGTTGAAGAGGCTATCTTTTTCTCCAATGTTTTTGATTCTTTTGTCTAGTATGAGATAACTGTGTTTATGTGGGGTTGTCTCTGTGTCTTCCATTCTGTACACTTGGTGCGCATGTCTGTTTTGGTGTTAATACCATGCCATTTTTGTTACTGTAGCTCTGGAGGTTTTGTTTAAGTTCTGATATTTTGATACTTACTCCTTCATTTATCTTGCTAAGTATTGCTTTGCCTATTTTGAGTCTCTTTTTTTTCCAAATGAATTTCATGATTGCTTTCTCTATTGCTATGAAGAATATCATTGGGATTTTAATAGGAATTGCATTACATCTCTATAATGCTTTAGGTAGTATGACCATTTTGACAATGTTAATTCTGGTTAACCAAGAGCATGGGAGACCTTTCCATCTTCTAAGGTCCTGTTCAATTTCTTTCTTTAGTGTTCTGTAGTTTTCATTGTAGAGGTCTTTCACTTCTTTTGTTAGATCAATTCCCAAGTAATTTTTTTGAGGCTATTGTGAATGGGGTAGTTTTTCAAATTGCTTTTACAGTGAATTCATTGCTAATGTACAGGAATGCATTTGATTTATAGTTGTTAATTTTATATCCTGCTACTTTTCTGGATTCATTTATTAATTCTAGAAGTTTTCTGGTGGAATTTTTTGGAACTTGAAAATGTAGAATCATGTCACCAGCAAACAGTGATTGTTTGACTTCTTGTTTTCCTATTTGTATCCCTTTTATTTTTCTTCTGTCTAATTGCTGTGGCTATAGTTTCAAGGACGATGTTGAATAAAAGTGGTAAAAGAATGCAACTTTGTCTTGTTCCTGGTTTTAGAAGGAATACTTTCAATTTTTCTCCATTTAGAATTATGCTGGTCTTGGGTTTAGCATACATGGCTTTTACAATGTTGAGGTATGTTCCTACTATCCCCAGTTCTTCTTGTGTTTTGAACACGAAGGAGTGCTGTATATTGTCAAATGTTTTCTCTGCATCTATTGAAATGATCATATAATTTTTGCTTTTAAGTCTATTGATATGATGAATTATGATTTTGATTTCCATATGTTGAATCAACCCTTAATCCCTGGGATGAACCCCACTTGATCATGGTGCACTACCTTTTGTAAATGTTTCTGTATGAAATTTTCCAGAATTTTATTGAGAATTTTTGCATCTATCTTCATCAGGGATATTGGTCGGAAGTTTTCTTTCCTTAATGTGTCTTTGTCTGGTTTTGGTATTATGGTGATATTAGCCCTTAGAGTGAGTTTGGAAGTGTTCCCTCCTTTTCTATTTTATGAAATACTTTGAGGAGTATTGTTGTTAATTCTTCTTTGAAGGTCTTGTAGAACTCAGCTGAGAATCTTCTTGGTCCCAGGCTTTTCTTGATTGTTAGACATTTGATGCCTTTTTCTATTTCATTACTTGAAATTGATCTGTTTAATCTTGTGTTAATTCCTGCTTCAATTTTAGTAGGTCATATATCTCTAGAAATTTGTTGATGCCTTTAATATTATCTATTTTATTGGAGGATAAATTTTCAAAATATTTTCAAATTTTCTTCTGTTTCATTCATGTCTTTTGTGATATTTACTTTTTTATCATGTTTTTTAGTAATTTGTTTTCTCTCTTTTTCTCATTATTAGCATGAGTAAGGGTTTATCTATTTTGTTTATTTTTTCAAAGAACCAACTTTCTGTTTCATCAATTTTTCAAAACTTTTGTTTCAATTTCACTGATTTCAACTGATTTTAATTATTTCCTGTCTTCTACTCTTTTTGGTATTGATTTCTTTTTTTCCTAGGGCTTTGAGATATAATATTAGGTCATTTATTTGTTGACTTTTTATTCTTTTAATAAATGAGCTCAATGCAGTGAACTTTCCTCTTAGTACTGCCTTCATAGTTTCCCAGAGATTTTGGTATGCTGTATTGGTGTTCTCATTTACCTCTAAGTATTTTTTAATTCATCCTTGATTTCTTCTACTATGCATTCATCATTCATTAGTGTATTATTTAGCCTCCAAATAATTATTATTGGTATATAATTGGTATTAGAGGAGCTGCTATTTTTTTTTATAATTGATTTCTAATTTCATTCCATTGTGATCTGATACAATTCAGATAATTATTTCAGTTTGTTTTTTTTTTTTGTATTTACTAAGAGTTAGTTTTTGGCCTAGTATGTGGTCTATTTTATGGAAGGAACAATGTACTGCTGAGAAGAAAGTGGTTTCACTTGTTCATGCATGAAATATTCTATATATGTCTGTTAAGTCTAAATTATTGATTGTAGTATTTAGTTGTATAGTTTCTTTATTTAGTTTTTGTTTGGAGGTTCTATCCAGTAGTGAGATAACTGTGTTAAGGTTACCCAGTATTAATATGTTGTGGTCTATTTGATTCTTAAAATTGAGAAAAGTTTGTTTGATGTATATACATGCTTCATTGTTTGGGGCATAAATATTTAAAATTGTTATGTCTTGCTGATATATAATTCCCTTAAGTAGCATGCAATGTCCTACTTTGTCCCTTTTGATTAACTTTGGCTTAAAGTCCATTTTATCTGAAATGAGGGTGAAAACCCCTGATTGTTTACACAACCCATACGACTGAAATGTTTCTTCCTGTCTTTTTACCTTCAGTCTGTGGATGTCTTTGCTTACAAGATGAGTCTCCTGGACATAGCATAGTTTTGAGTCTTGTTTTTAAATCTAATCTGCTAGTCTACATCTTTTGATTGATGAGTTTAGGCCATTAACATTGAAGGTTATTATTGAGATATGATTTATATTCCCTATCAGTTTTATTCATTTCTGTGTTTAATTTGAATTAATTTCTCCTTTGGTTGAATATTCCTTTAGTGTAGTTCCTCCTTTTGCTCCTTTGCACTTTTTTTTTTTTTTTTTTTTTTTACTTCATCCTCATGGAATATTTTGTTGAGAATGTTCTGTAGTGCAGGCTTTCTAGTTGTGAATTATTTTAACTTTTGTTTACCATGGAAGGTTTTCTTTCATGTTCAAATCTGAAACTTATTTTGCTGGATATAATTGGTTGGCATTCATTTTCTTTCCGAGCTTGAAATATATTATTCCAGGACCTTCTGGCTTTGGTGTCAGGATGAGAAATCAGTTGAGATCTGAATTGGTTTCCTACTATGCGTAAGTTTTTTTTTTTTTTTTCCCCTCATGGCCTTTAAGATTTTAACCTTATTCTTTTTTTTAGTCATTTTCATTTTAATATGTCTTGATGTGGGTCTGCTGTAATTTTGTGCATTTGGGGGTACTATCAGCCTCTTATATTTGATTTTCCATTTCATTCTTTAGGTTTGGAAATTTTCTGATATTATATCATTGAAAATGTTGTGAATTCCTTTGGTTTGTACCTTTGCTACTTCATCTATCCTGGTAATGCTTAAGTTTGGTCTTTATATGTTATCCCATAATTTTTGAAAGTTCTATTCATGGCTTCTTCTTTCCATCTTCTCTGCAAGGTTAACTCTATTTTCAATATTATATATTTTGTCTTCATTGCCTGAGGTTCTCTCTTCCAAGTGGTCTAGTCTGTTGAAAGTATTGAATATATAATTTGGTTTATTGATTCCTTCATTTTTAGGATTTCTGCTTTTTTTTTTTTTAAGAATCTCTAATTCTTTATTGGAGTGATCTTTAACTTCCTGTATTTTCTCTGATTTCACTCTTTTTACCATCATTTACTTCATAGATCAGTTTAACTATGTACATTCTAAACCCCTTCTCTGACTATTCTTCCACTGTGGGGTCAACAGATTCTGTTATGGGAGCATCTTGGTTTGTTTGGGATCTTGTTCCCCTGTTCTTTTGTGTGGTTTGCTGTTTTCCCATCTAGTGGTGTGGATCTGAGGCAGTGTAGATTCTATCCTGTAGATTTATATTGTCCCTGAAGGTTTCCTGTACCTCATTGCTAAGGGAGAAACCAACATCAACAGTATTCATTGTAAACGATATATAGCCTTAAATCTAATAGCTCCCATTAAGTCATCTGCTTTCTCACAACAAAGAGAAATCATGAGTTCTCCCAGTCTACAATAAAAACAGAAAATTTGCTTACAATTTAAAATGGTGGACAATGAGAAAATAGAAGTTGTATGCATATGATGTTCATAGGGAAGAAGAGAGAAACTAGAAGTAGATATCCACAGGAAGAATGGAAGAGGAACCGACAGATTGGTTGTTGGTTGGAGAAAATGTAGATAGAGAATCCAGGAAAACAAACAAGTGAGAGGAAGAATACATAGAAAAAAATTAAAATGTAAGAATAAAACAAAACTGCAAAACACCATTCATATATGACCATCCTCTACAATCAGATGCATAAAATATACTTTACTCCAAATATAGTAAAGATGTTCGAGAATAAAAGAAAAAAAATGTAAAATAATAAATCTTGATTTAAAATTGAACTGTCTCTTTCAGTGCCCAAAAGTTTCTCATTCCTGTTTCTGACTTCTCATGGGATTGCTAGGCCCAGATTATCCCTCACAGACCCAGTCACTATCCCACAGATCAGGGCTTCACATACCCTAGGCTTGGCCCTGGTTGTAGTCCCAAGATCTCACTGCTGTTCCAATTTGCAGAGAGATCACTAAGGATATGCTCACATAAAGGAGTGACTGTGAGAAACAGCAGCAAGATGGTAGCCACCAGCACTCCAGAAAGAAGTTCCCAAGCACAGTCAAACCTGTAGGCACCCCAACACTTGACCTCCCAGTCAGGATGGAGTCCCCATACAGAGGCAGCTGTACAGTGGGATGGTGGTGGAAGCAAACCTGCTGGCAACCCAGCCTCCCAGGCCCTGGCCAGCATTCCAAGATGGATGCAGCAACATGTAACCAAACCTGAGTCTTCCTGGCAGTAAACCTCTGGGCAGTGGTGGCAGTGGTAGTGGCAGGGTTCTGTGGCAGCAGGTCAGCAGCAGCTGTAGTGGGACAGTGGCAGCAGCAGCAGAAGGGGTGATGGCTGTGCCTGCAGGGGCAGCATCACCCAGAGAGAATACCTCCATGCGACGTCTGGGCCACAGCAATGGTGTCTGCAGCAGGGGCTTCTTATATATTACTCTTTGGAGGGCTTGGGATTTAATATAAACTTTGTATATATATTAGTGAGTATATATATATATATATGTGTGTGTGTGTGTGTGTGTGTGTGTATGAGTGTGTGAGTGTAGACTTTATATACATATTATATATATAGACTTTAAAAATGAACATTCTAGAAATCATTTTTAAAATCTTACATCCTAGCTACAGAATGCAGTTTTCTCAACTTAAAGGACACACTGTAAAAAAATTTTGAGCTAATATCATACTGAATTCTAAAGAACTAAATGCTCTCTTCCCAAAAACAAAAAATTAGACAAAAATATGTAGTCATTCAAATTTTATTGAACATTATAATGGGAATTTTTGATGGTGCCCACTAATAACAATGATATTTATGATAGCATTTATATTAAAATTAAAAAGCACTCAATTGGAAAAGGAAAAAAATTCACAAATAACATAATTGTCTATTAATGGATTTTGTAGGATTTTAGTTTTTATAAAAACTTAGGGCTGTGGTAGAGCACATATTAAGCATTTGTAAGGCCCTGATTTAAATCCCAAGCCCTCTAAAGAGTAATCATTTTTTTAAAAAAGAAAAAAAGAAGGAAGAAAGAAAAGAAAGTCTACTATTACTAAGATGAGTTTAGCAAAACTGAAGAATACATTATCAATATACTTAATTATTTTGTATTTCTGTATATTAACAATGCCTTCTTTTAAAAATATCCACCGTATAATCCAGTCATTTCAATTTGCTGATGGTTAATCAAATGTATCAACTTGTCAACTTGACAGGGCACAGATAATTGGCATAATGTAATTTATGTGTGTGTCTTTGAGGATATTTTAAGAGGAGGTTAGCATTTGAATCAGTAGCATAAGAAGACCCATACTTATTCATTTGGCTGGCATGATACAATTCATTGAGGTTTCCAATATAGTAAAATGGCAATTGAAGGGTGACTATTTGTCCTCTTGAGTTAGAATATTCACCTTCTTCTACCCTTGGACATCAAAGCGACTGATTCTCAGGCATTTGAACTCTGAAATTTACGTAAGTGTGTCTTCCTGAACTCCCAACTTGGTCTCAATGACACAACTGACTACCAGGGTTTCCTGGTTCTCCAGTTTATAGTTGGTGAGAACTTCAGAGTTCCTGATTGTGTGAGGCAATCTCCATTATACTATTATTTCTCTACCATCTATCATTTTCTAATTGATCTATTTTAAAATCTTTTCATGCAAACACTTCTATACAAATAAATTGCTTAGCAGTTATTATGCAATAAATATTAAGAGATGAATGAATAAACCAAATTATTTTTTTCCTCTTTTGTGATATCTACGGTATTGAAAAAGTTCAGTTAGATATCATTATTTGATCACATC
The DNA here is from genome assembly GCA_020662805.1 of Glaucomys volans. Lineage (NCBI taxonomy): Eukaryota > Metazoa > Chordata > Mammalia > Rodentia > Sciuridae > Glaucomys > Glaucomys volans. Next base: position 230,368 of record JAJEJO010003530.1, read on the forward strand.
TGTGTCATCCCAAGTATAATGTCTAAACATTTTGCAGGGTATTATTTTCATTTAATCTGAAAAGAGAACGAATACTCAATGGTCTAAAAATTGTCAAATCAGAACAACTACTTCAGCAATTTTCATAGACATTTTTCACTTTAAGTTTTTGGTATAATTGATATCGATCTCATTAAATTCAATCTAAAGTTATTGAGTTCCTAAAACATAAGGCGTTAAGTGAGTATGCTGGAGACTGAAATCTCTGTTAAACCACCTTAGTATGATAAAGTTCATAGTGCCTCTGTGTGCCAGCTTTATATTTTGTCCTGGTCTTGTTTCTTAGTATTTACACTTACTTTTTAGGAATAAAATACAGACTTTTCTCATCATTATGTCATACTGAAATCTGTTAATTTGGTAACAGGACATATTAGTTTCTAGCTCTTGTACTTATTTATTCTATGATCACAATCAACTATTTTCCACTTCAGTACAGGGATAACATTTATTGTCCTTCCTTCAATTTTTCTGGCTGAGGAACCCCTCCTATTATGAGCAACTTCTTGGGAAGTCTTCTTTCTGTCTCTCTTCTTAGTTCTCCCTCCTGAAAAGATGACTAATTTATCTGAAGAAACATTGAAATTATTAGTCTGAAACAATTATTCTATAAAAATTTTGGTTAATCATTTCAAATATGTTGCTTAGATACAAGAGTATACTATTTCTACATATTTCTACTGGGGTAGGTAATATCCTTGTCATAAACACAACAATTTTGAAAGACATATGTTGCTGGTGATTACTTGATTTCAAGTATTGGACTCTTTCTTAACTTTTGTTACTTACACAAGTGAATGACAACTAATTGCACTTTAAATCTAAAAATACTAAGTGAATCCTACCATCACCTCCACCCACCAGAATGGCGTCCTAATTAGAATAAGATATATCCTATACTTGTAGAATTTTATCAAAATGGTTTCTGCTGTCATGTGTGACTAAGAAGAACCAATTAAATTTAATTTAAAAAGAGGAGGGAGAGGAAGAATTCAAGGAAGCAAAGCCAGAAAGATTTTGGGAATCTGGGGGGGCTTCCAAGTCTAGAAATACTAGATGTACACCTGTACCTATGTCTATTTCTGTTTCTATATTTAGAGCTTTCTGCCATCTATATTTCTATTAATCTTTATCTCTTTCCCCCTCTCTACTGAGGACAGAGGTGAGAATCTAAGGAAAACATCTGAAGCCCTGATGGTACATATCCAAATCCCACATTATTCCTGCATATTTCAATAAATTTTCTTATTGCATAAAAATAAGAATATTTGAAAAGCAAAATGAAGAAAGAACATTGAACTTTTGTGTGTGTGTGTGTGTGTGTGTGTGTGTGTGTGTGAGATTCTGGGAATTGAACCCAGGACCTCAAGTGATGAAAGCACTCTTTCAACTGAGCTATATCCCCAGCCCAAAAACATTAAACTTTTGAGAGCTTCTTACTTGTTTCAAGTATTGACATTCCTAATTAGTGTGCATAATAATTTGTCTAGCTAGTGAAGATTCTAAAATGTAAGATATTATCCCTGAAAGATAGCTATTAGCTGTTACTTTTTTTTTTTTTTTGGAAAGGACTAATTTAGTAAAAAATAGCATTTGGGGGGATGCTGGCACAGAATGATCATTCAAAAGCCATGATTCATCTAAACTGTTCAGGGTGATTATTTCAACAGGATTCTATTGTACCTTTTGTATCTCTCACAAGGAAAAAAAAACAGACTTTTCATAATTCAGATCAGGCACACATATTCATTACCTTTTCTGAGAACATAGTTACAAAGGAACTTATCTCTAATAATGGAAAAATGAAAAGGATTCAAAGAACGACACAGACAGAGTGGTTAAAATGCAAGAATATTTTTGTCACATTCTACAATGTGCCTAGTTCAATTTTGTCATGTAATTCTTCAGGATGAGTATTTCTAAATGAAAGCAGAAAAACCATACTTTACCCATAGAAGACTCTTAGAAAACCATTAGTTCTATGAAGCACATAATTCTAAAGGACCTTGATTTCCAAACTGTGAATATAAAAGTAAGAAGCAAACCATAATGCTATCTCTACACCATTTAAGAAAGTCAAATTTCTGTTATGTGTCTCAAAGTAATTATCTGGAGACATAAATTTGAGAAAATCCTTAAATAGCAATTGCAATTTGGTGAGCAAAAGGCAATGTCATTCTGCATGGATTTTGTAAATTGTGGCGGTTCTATTTTAATTATATATCAATATAAAATTGTGAGCTAATTTGATCAATGATATATAACTCTGGCCTCAAAGCTGAATTTGATGTCATTCTCTGCCTCTCTATCTTCCTATGTGATATGCAATTTTCTTTCTTTGATGTGAAGTGGCAAGGATGTTACCAGTTGCTTGGGAATACATTTTGATCACTACATGCCTGGAAAAAGAAACTAGAATCATCAAAAACAATCATAGTTTCTTGATTTGTTTGGCTCCATAAATTCATATTAGCTGTCAAACAAGGTTTAGAATAGCCATGATGTCTCTTTTTTAAAGAAAATATTTTTATTAAAAAATTTTTTTCGAAAGATTTATTATTACTGAAATAGGAGCTGGTGGGGCAAAATACTGATCATGGAGGGGGTATGGACACATTTTTATCTGCTTAATATTCAATGTACTACAAAACATTTTGTGGACTTTCCAGATTCTTTAACTTGGACTTGGGAAAGGAGATCCATAAAGGAGTTTTAGGCAACGTTTTTTTGGTAACTTGATCTTGGTTTTGATCTAGATGATAGCCTCAAGGTTTAATTCTTCAATGTTTTCTTATCTGTAAATTTTGAGTCATATTACTAGGGCTAATAACACAAGACTTATAACTTTTTACATTTTTTCCAGAAATTTACATATATTCTGGATTGTGGTGGATTAATGTAAATCAATGATGACATATGCAGTGTGAAAAACATCAATAACAAATAAAACAGAAGTAAACAAACAAAAGTTGGGCTAGAATTTTCTGCTCTTTGGCATTATGGCCATAGGCTATAAACTGTAATGTCTAGTGCCTTATTAAATATTAGCATTCTCTATATGCTTTCTCCATTTCTGTTTAACTGCCTTTCTCTTTGTTTTGACAATTATTTAAAGATTCCATGCTCCTTTGTGCCTGATATTTCCTGTGCATAAATTAATATTTACCTACATAGAAAACTTGAATTTTTCAAAAACTCAGATATCTTGTGTATGCCAGCATTCTATTCTAGTAACCAGTAGATTACAGATAGCAGTTACTGAATACATATTATGTTTAATACTTGGATTAAGAAATAAATAAATAGTACCAGTGTCTTTACTGAAATTCTAAACATTTTCCACTTCATTTCATTTAGAGAAAAATATATTCTCATTTAAATGAAATGCAATTCATACATTAGTTCAGAAGTAGGTAGTATTCAAGAATTAAGAACAAATACATATTATCTTCTTCTTGAAGTAATATTTTGCTACTTTTTCTTTTAAAATAATAGTCACAAATTTTATAGATAAAATAATTTATAGTATATAGTTTGTTGCCATATTTCCAAAAGAATTCTGAAATACAGAGTCCTGATTTATTAAACATCTAGTTTGTCTGAGAGATAATATATATGCATCCTTCACACTACAATGTATAATATAGTATTTATGAGCACAAATGTGCTTTATTACATGTGAAATAAAGTCAGACTTTAGACCCAACTTTAAAACTTACCAATAATGTGACTATTGAAGAATTTTTGTAATTACATAAAGCTTATCTTTCTTTCTCATACTTTTCTTTCTTTTTTTCTGTGTGTATTCCTTTATTTCATCTAAATACATAAAGTGGTAATTAAATCAATGGCTAAAAATATGAAAAATTTAGTGCAGTACTTCAATTTTCTATGCACTCAAATTTATTAGTACTATCATTTTTATCATAAGGTTATTAAATTGTTCCAATTGTAAAATAAAATTTATTGATAATGTTAAATTAAACAATTACTCATTAGTTATTACAGGGATGGAAATGTATCTGGGATGTTTTTAAAATAATCTAAATCTAAATTTATTTTAAAATATCCTGACAATATAGTGATAGATTCCAAAAGATGATATTTATATAAATATCTTCTATCCACATAATCTTTAAAAAAGAAAATATAAGCACAATCTTTTTCAAAATCAACGTCTCCATAGGCAATGGCTTTGTTTTTTAACATTTTGTTGTTTTGTTACAAAATTAGTGGGAATTCTAGTTTTGGTACTACATTCTGCCAAGTTCACAAAATGATGAAATACTTTTCATCTAATTTGACATTGTTCACCCATTAATCAGAGGCTTTCAGAGGAGTTGTAAATCAAGGATTCAGAAGCCCAAGTTTAGGATCAATGATTCATCAGGAGGACTCACAGGACTCAAAGAAGCTGATAAACTTAAGTTTGCAGTTTATTATAATGAAGGTTTATAGATTAAAATCAGCAAAAGAATAAAGCACATGAAACTATACCAGGAGAAACCCTGCACAGGCTTCCAATTATCATTTCTAGTAGAATTGCATGGATGTTCCTAGTTTTTCCAGATATGTATAAAAATATATATGATCATTGCCAACCGGTAATGTTTTCCCAATTTTTTTTAATTCATGGTTTTTATTTGGAACCAAATATGTAATTATTCAGCACCTATGGAATTGAATCTGCTACTCAGATTCTAGTCCTCAGGGGAATAATAGGTATTCAGTATAAATTACATTGTTTGCATAAAGTGATAAAATTGATACTGCATGGCCCAAGACCTTAGGCATCCAAAACAGAGTATCACCTAAATAGCACTGCTAGCATAACTTATTTGGATACTTCTCCAAAGAACACATCAAAATGGACAATAGATTTTTCAGAAGATTCTCAACACCACCTTAGGAAATCCAAATCAAACCGTAAGAAGATATTGTTTCACATAATTAGTTTGATCGTTATCAATCAAAATAATCAAAAGATAAATATTGGTGAAAGTGTAGAGAAAGTGCAACCTTGTACATTGATGGTTAAAATGTAAAATGGTGCAGCTGCTCTGGAAAACACCATGGAGTTTCCTTTAAGAAATGTAGAACCTAGAGATTAAGTGATAGAATGCTTGCCTAGCAGGGGAAAAGTCATGGGTTCCAACATCCAACAATAAAAATAAATAAATTTACATATATAAATAGAACTATCCTGCTTTCTTCCTAGCAGTTCCACTCATGGGGAATTTCGTAAAGAATCAAAATCAGGATCTCAAAGAGATATATAGACTTCTGTGTTCATTATAAATTATTCACCTTAGTAAAGATGTAGAAACATTGACACACAAAGAAAATAAAACATCACATAAACAAAGAAGTAGTTCCTATCCCTATCTGTAAGTAATTTAGTAATAATTATAATTTTCATGATATTATTCCAACCCATGAATATGGAAAGCCTTGCGATTTATTCAGATTTTTTGAAATGTGTTTCAACAATGTTTTATAATTATCAGTGTACTAGTTTTCCACTCACTTTATAAATGTATACTTTTTAATTATTTTTTGACATAATTATAAATTAAATATGCTGGGAGCCATCTATGAGCCATGAGTGAACTGAGCAATGTTGTAGCCATGAGGCAGGGGAAGTTCCTGTCTTGGGAATCCCAAGTGGAAAACTCCTGGTGCAAGAATGCCCACTTCATGCTGGCACCCTGACCTGCTCACAGCTCAAGTTCAAATACAGCCTCCAGGAGATGGGTGTAGCCTGCCAAACACCAACCAACCTGCTTACTGCAAGACCCCTGCCACAGGGAGAAACAAGCATGAAGAAAAGACTCCTCCCACTGAAACCTTCTCTGTGCCTTTTGTGGGCTCCCCCTTAAATAAAGAATTAAGGCCTGTTTTAGTTGTTCAGTTCCAGTTCTTATGGAGACTGGAATACCCATCAGGTACTCTGCTTTTTAAATCTAATCTTTGGCTTTGTCTTATTTCTTACTGATTATTTCAGACTTTTTATTTTCCCAGGTGGCTCACATCTCCTGATCAGGAACATGCTCTGCCAGGTGCTGGTCACTCTGTCAAAAATTGTTCCCTTAATTCTGTTCTTTAATATAACCCATGCTCCTGTAGAGAAATTGAATTGATTTTTGAACATTTACCTTATGTGATTTAGCCTTGCTGCATTTATTTAATATTTTTCTAGTAGCTTCCATATGCAAAATCAAGTCATCTCTAATAGAGATTGTTTTATTTCTACCTTTATAATCTAGCCATATTATGCTTCTTTTTCTTTCCTGACTATGCCAGCCTGTATAGTGGTGAACAGAAATAATGCCAGGAATGAATTTCCATGTCTTATTTTGATCTTGGTAAAATATTCAGTCTTCTACCAGAAACTCTGTTGTTAGCTATGGTTTTTCAGAGATGTCCTTACTGGGTTGAAGTTTTTTTCTATTTCTATTTTCCTGAGTATTTTTATATGTTTAAAAATTTTCTTCACCATTTTTTTATTAATTTCTCTCTCTGCCCTTCACCTTTTACAATATCAATCCATTTATAAGTTCTTTGATTCTTTCTTCTGCCAGTTCAATCTGTTAAATAAATTGAAGGGTCACTTCTGAGGCAATTTCCATCAATTTTTTTTTCCATTTTCCCGTGTATAAGTTGTACTTCTTGCTTCTTTCCCTATTTTATACATTTTGATTGAAACTGAACATTTTGAATGACATTTTTTAGCTACTTTTGATGCTCATTCCACAAGGAATGGCTGTTATTTGCTCAGTGTTTTTTTTTTATTCATTATTGTGTTTTATTATTTAACTGAAATAATTCTGTGCATTTTATTTCACTTATAGTGTAAAGCTTCTGATGCTTGTTATCTTTTTTCAAGTTTTTAATCTTTTTGGTTAGACTACCTCACTGTGAGTTATGACCTCCTTTTGGCATAAACTATTTGCCAATGGATGAGCTTAAGACCTTTATCTGTTTGGATTTTTTATATTTTACTGCTGGATGTGTGTGTGTGTGTATGTGTGTGTGTGGCTCGGAGGTTGCTCTTACAGTTGGAAGATTTTACTTTTTTGTTGCTGTTCCAGCTTCACCTGAGGACTAGTAACTTGAAGTCTTCTGCTCTGCTTAAATTTGAGAAGACACTCCCTTGAGTGTTGTGGTATTCAGGATAGTGTCTCTCTCTGAGATGCCTAGAATACGTGTTGAGTATGAAAGCTTAACTGGAAAAGGAAAATTAAAGTTGCCAATGGAGCTAGGGTTGCTAATCATCTGTCTTTTAATTAGGAATATTGTACTGGCTCATCAAGGTGGCCCAAATGTAATGATAAATTTCTTAGAAGAAAAGACAGAAACAAATAAGCGAGAGAAATGGCAAAGTGAGGAGGACTTGGTCTGACATTGCTGAATTTGAAGATAATGAAAGAGGAATCCAGGCAAGATGAACCAAGGAATCCAAGTGGCCATTAGAAACTGAAACAAAACCCCAAGAAAACCTCTTCTCCTCTAGAACTGTTAAATGGAATACAAACGAAAGGCATTCTGATTGTTGCCTACTGAGACCAACTATGGACTTAGCTGTAGTTAAATTTGCATCACATTAAGCTAGTAAGTCTAACATAGTTATAGCTAATACAGGCATCCAGGCTGCCAGTGAGATAATAATTGTATTTTAAACTTCCTCTTCTAAGGAGTTGCTCCTAGATGACAGGACCTTATTGTTTCATAAGTCTTTGTGGTCCAAGATTATTTAAGCTCTTGTGCCAATGAGGTTTCCATCTCATGTTGATGGTTTGTGTACATTCTGGGTAATGCTTTCAGATCGACCTGAAGTCTGCCTCTGACTGGCCTCTGGGTGGGTTTAGTACACAGCTCCCTTGACCCATCAAGGTTGACTGTGAACCCAAGAGAGATCTTTTTGGCTACATTGTCTAATATAATTCTCTTTTATCTGCTATTTTGCTTTATCAGAGCTACCAAACTTTTCTTTCATGCCTCCATGATGATTTCCTTGGTTTTCACCAATGCCTTTATGCATGGAGCTCTAAATCAGACTAATCCCATCAGCAAGTTCTATACAGCTTTCCTTGCTTATGGCTTACCTTTCTCTTTGGTCACAAGCCCCATTCCACTGCACTGGATCCAGGAACAGGAGGCCCCCTTCTTAGTGGATAAGACAGTGGGTGGCAACTCCTAATATTCTCAGTTGTCCCTATTTGCTTAGAACCACAGAACTGTGAGTAAGCTGGAATATTGGTGACTGGAATCCTAGTATCAGTCTGTCTCATCTGCAGGTTCTACTGTAGGAGGGGGTCTGTTTAACAGCTTCTTTGGAACATGGTGTCTGAAACATAGGTCAGAGGACATAGAACATTCTGCTTCTTACTACTTGCATCCTCTGCTCCAAGCCCTTAGCCACAATTCGGAGCTTATGGGAGAAGCAGCACTGTCTTTTTGATGGTACATTTCCAAATTCCCTGAGTAGGAACTAGGGAAGGTGGATGCAATGAAATGAATCCTGGCTAAAATTCTATGCTTGTTGATTTGCTTAAATTTTCTTTTTTGTTTAAATTTGACAAATTGAAAATAAATGTGCAATATTCTTTCATCAAGCATGCTTTCATTCATAGAGTTTTCTGCATTTCCCATGATTAGCCCTGTTCACAAAATTAAATACTTCCAAACGTTTTTATTTTCAAATTTATATTTTATTCCTTATTATTATCTGAATGGTACTTGTTTATGGGTCAGAGTGTGGTAATTTGAAACATAAACATGGACGATGTTTTATGATGAAATTGCAATAAATTACCAAGTCTATCTTAAAGTGAGAGATGGAACCATCTTTAACAGCAGTTGGGCCCCCAGCTGGTGGGACAAGGGCAGAATGCAAGTCTACACTCCTTGGTCCCTCCAAGGATTAGAGTACACCTTTATAGTCCAAAACTACATTAATCATGAGTGGTTATTTCTATGATTCAAAACTACAAACAAACACCATGAGATCTAAAATCATAAGCAGAAGGCGAAGTGGGTCAAAACAACCCTATTTGAGTACAAGTTAAAGAATGGTTACTAATATCTAGACAATCATTCTGTGACAGAGTATGTTGTCCAAGGAAAACAGGAACCAAAAGGAGAACAATTTTATATTGTATAAGAAGAACAGAAGCATTTGTATTTCTAAGCGAGGTGTGCTAAGCAGGATCAGGACGGCAGAGATGGAGTTTTACCATGGGAGAAGCATTTCTTACCTGACATGAAGTCCCAGGGTAAAATGGAGTCTGTTTGGTCATTGCCCATATAGCCTGACCCGTAACAAATAGTCAAATCAGGGTGATGAGTAGTTCTAGTTCTTTAAATAGATGTTTTAAAATTGCATCATTATGTATAAGGGTACATATCTATGGGGTACAGTGTGGTATTTAGATACATCTATAAAATGTGTGCTGATTCAACCAGGGTAATCAGCTTTTGCATCTCATTAAAACTTTACACATGGAGCCCTCAAGCTGTTTTCTTCTAGTTCTTTATAAAATATATAAGAAGTTATTGTGAACTATATTCACCCATCTGTGCTGTAAAATACTAGAATAGAACCTCTTACTTCTAGCTATGCTTTGGCACCTGCTATCCAACTTCCCTCTATCACTTTTCTCCTGTCCCCCTTCAAGCCTCTAGTGGTCACTATTCTACATTCAGGCCACATTTTTCAGCTTCCACATGTAAGACAGAAGATGAAGTATTTGCTTTTTTGTGTCTGACTCACTTTTCTTCACATAGAGTCCTCTAGGTCTAGTAATTTTGCTGCAGATGATTGTATATTATTATGTACAAGAATGAATAGTATTTCATTGTGTATATATACAGTATTTCTTCTATATTTTAGCCATTGTGAACAGTGCAGTAATAAACATGGGCATGCAGAAAATTCTTTGATGATATGCCGAGTTCAAATTCTTGGATATATACCCACAAGTATGATAGCTGTATTATATGATAAGTATTTCTTTAGCTCTCCATATGGCTATAATAAATTATATTTTTACTAAATGTGCATAAGAGTTCCATTTTCTTCATATCATCACCAGCATGCTTTATGTTTGTCTTTATCTTTTTCATAATAGCCATTCTGACTGGTGGAAGATAATTTCTCTGTATCTCATTGTGGTTTTGACTTACATTTCCCTGATGGATAATGATGTCAAACTTTTTTTTTCACAAGGTTGTTTTCAATTTGTAATTATTCTTTTTGAGAAAGGTCTATTAATGCAATTTGTCCATTTTAAATTAGATTATTTGTTCTTTGGTTATTGGGGTTTTCTTTTAGTTCCCTATATATCTAAATGTTAATTTTTGGTCATTGAAACAGCTTACAAAAATTCTGTTTACAGCCCATTCTGTAGGTTGTCTACTCACTTTATTGATTTTTCCCTTTGTCGTGCAGAAGTTTCTTAGTGTGATATATACTCTCATTTTTTGCTTTGTTTGCTTATTTTTGCTTTGATTGCCTGTGCCTTTGGGGTCTTACCAAATTATCATTGAGCAAGTATTTCTTCATTTGCTATGTGCACCTTGGACTCTCCTTGGAGATGGTAAAGGATTGTTTTATTTTGCCTTTTAAAATGATTTTTCCCTCTTAAGTTTTTCTTTTGTTGAGGAGACATTCTACTGGTCTCATTGTGTAAATACTGCCTCTTTTTCATCAAGTGTCTTGCTTTAATCCGATGGCCCTGTCCATGTTTAGTTCCAAATATACCATTCCATCTGGTAATGAAATGGCACTAAATCTGCCTAGCAAGCAACCTGGATAGCGTAATCCTCCTCCTCTATCATTATCATGTGCCTTGGAATGGCAGGAGTTTTTGTATGAATATTACTTAATATTATATACTACAGTTGGCACCCTCATTTTCCCAGACCATTTAAACCTACACTGTGATTAACGATTTTACTTCTACAATATAAGATCTTTATTTTATATACAAAAAGTCATTTAGTACTCTGTAATAGTATTTATTTATCTAAATATAGAAAAATGTTTAAGTGAAACACAATCTATCCAAAATTTATAAGTTGGTCTCTTAAAATAATTTTTTTTCTTTCTTTCTTTTTTTCTTTCTTTTTCTTTTTTTTTTTTTTTTTTTTGAGTCAGGGTCTACCTAAGTTGCTGAGGCTTTGACTTCTGGGATTACAGGCAGGCAACTTTATGCCTGCCCAAATATTCTGTCCTTAGATTTGAAGCATGCTATTTCCTGCTCCTATTGGGCAGCTTTGATCAAAAGCATCTTCTCCATCAAATATTCAAATTTTGCAGGACAAGAATGAAATTTTAGTCAAATTCCAAAATTAAGAGGAAAAGTTTAGATATGTTATCATTGTAAGTTTTGTCAAGGAATGCATGCTTTTCATTTTGCATTTTAGAGCTGTTTATGTGGGAAATGTTCTATGAGTGTAATTATTTTAATTTTCTGTGAGCAAAGAGGTCAGAGGATAAAATTAAATGTATGGTCTGTAGAATGGCTTTAAATTAAGGAAAATGCACTTTTAAAAGATTATTAAAACTACTTCTTTTCTAATTATTCAATAGAAGAACAGTAGAAAACTTGACTTATCATATTAAAATATAACCTAACTGTGACAACACTTCAGAATTGATATTCCTGGTGATACATTGAGTTTAATTATGTTTACTTTCTCGATCTCTCTAAATCAATGTTGATTGGATTTAATGAGTTTAGGTATATCTTACTAATAGTTTTAAACTAATCAAAATCCAAGTAATTTAATATCTAAGACATGAATCAAGAATATAAGGATGTATTTTCATAGATTTTTTTGTGAGTCTGTTACTCTTAACCCATCCATCTTTTTTTTCATTCTGGTTCTTTATAATACAACATATAACGCATATGGTGAAGAATGAAATTTATTTGAAATTGCATTTTATGTGTGTGTATTTACTACATTGAATTAATACAGGCTTGTGTTTACACAGAAATGACTCAAAACTACTAAAATTTTCAGTAAAATTGACAGTTGTATTAACTGAACAGTTAGAATACATCCGTAGAAAATTGTTAATGTGGATGCTTTAAATCATCTGATCAGTTTTATGAGGTAATGGCTTTTAGATAAGATAGAAATGGAATATTTAATCCAAATATGCTTTATTAAGTGAAAATCAAAATCAAAATACAAATACCTAGAGAAACTGAACAAGCCATCTTTTGATATTCAATATTTTAATATAGTTTAATAAAAAGTGGATCATATATGAGCTATTATTAAACATAATAAATTAGACAAAATTAAAAAAATCATTTTGAAATGGACATTCAAAAGTGTTAGTAGCATAGATCATATAATATTTGATCTGAAATTTTTGAGTTTGAATGCAAATGAAAACTGAACTATTAAAATTTTTTGAAATTCTGAAACGTGTAAATACTTTTTAAAAAAGAATTGATAAGAAACCTTTTTTTATATCAGTTAAGCATCTTGAGGAATTGTTAGAAGATGGAAAACTAATGGGTAATATTTATGGAAAAGGAACACTTTCAAAAGAAAGGCAAGCATAACGTCCTTGTGCCCGAGTAGTTGATTAATTATCATGTTCACAATACCATTCCGAGATTGTATTTCTAGGACAACTACAACCAAAAATTGCAATCTGAGTTTGTACTCGGCAGCAGAGCTGGGTCAAGGGATTGCATGCAGGAAAATTAATTGGGGAAGTGATCATAGGCAGCAGGAGCTGGAGACTGTGGAGAGTGAAATGGTGAGAAAAACTTTGGAGAGTGAAATGGGTGAGAAAAACATAATCCAACTGTGGGTGGTTGAGGTACACACTGCATTCTGATGTTAGAGATGGATTCAGCCGAGCCTTTATGTGCCTTTGAGAATTGTCTGCCCAATATGTGTAAATAAACATATATGTAATTTAATAGTTATAATAATGAGTAAGTATGTAAAACAAATTTATAACAAACAGTGATGAATAAATTTAAAAATCATAACAATGATTAAATATATAAATGACTGTAATTATTAACAAATAATCCATATTATTATGAATAAATATGTAAATAAGCATATATTTATTACTAATAAATAAATAAATATTAGTATTGGATAAATGTTAGTAGTAATAAGGACATATTTGTAATAAACAAATTGGCAAACAAAAAATGTATGTATGTGTTTATTCACCATTAAAATTATTCAATCATATATACTTACATGTATTTATTGTCATATTTATCATATGTGCATGTATCCATTATTTGTTTATACGTATTATTTATATATTTATTCATTATCATAATCATTCAATTAATTGTATAAATTGGTGGGATTTATTATGAGATTTCCATGCATGCATATATTGTGCCTTGATTGTATTCACCCTCTCTTGCCCTCGCTTTTATATCCTCTTCCCTCAGTAACTTTCTCTTTCCTTAATCAAATATTTATTTACTAAACAGAGTTTCATCCTCCTGTTTAAATCCCTTGGATGTCCAGATTTGCACATGAATTAGGATTCTAGAGTGGACTCCCAAATCGTTCTGGTGGTGTCAGTGATGTTCATCCAGGGTATAAGGTGAGAGACATGCCACAGCCAAAAGCTGAAATATGTGAAACTCAGACCAAAGTGAACACCACAAGTTTTATACATGTTTCAACAATTCCACTGCTACCGATTTACACTAATCAATCTTTCCCACATAATTTTTTATATTTTGCTATTTGTTCTTTTTAGATATACATGACAGTAGAGGATATTTTGACATATTTTACATACATGGAGTATAAATTATTCTAATTAGAATCCCATTGTCATTGTGCATGATGTAGTTTCACTAGTCTTATATTCAAATATGAACATAATAAAGTTATGTCCTATTCATTCTACTGTCTTTCCTATTCCCATTCCCCCTCCCTTCCCTTCATTCCCCTTTGTCTATTCCGGTGAACTTCTATTCTTCCCATCCCCTCCTTATTTTGTGTTATCATCCCACATGCTCTTTTATATATATATATATATATATATATATATCATATATATATTAAATAATGTATGTATGTATATATATATGTTGTATATATATTATAATGTATGTATGTATATATATTATATATTAGTTGTGAATGTACACAATACCTTTATTTGATTTTTATGTGGTGCTGAGGATGGAACCCAGGGCCTCATACACGCTAGGTGAATGCAGTACCACTGAGCCACAACCCCAGTCCAGCATCCCACATACTCTTAACAATTCACATGGAAGGGGTTTTTCATCACAGCTTTGTTTTTAATATTACATATAACTTAAAGCAATAAGCATATCAATGGAAAAATGGCCTAAAATGTCATAGAGTCTTACAGTGGAATGCTGTAGATTCAAGTAAAAGCCACACTAACATGTTGTATATTAAATAATGTATGTAAAATATGAAAATGCCAAATGTGCCATTTTAAGCTCATTAAAATGTGCATGATGTGTTCTTAACATTTTACAAATGTAAATACTTATTATTTATAATATACATATATTTCCATTTTTTATCAAAAGTTGAACATTTTTGTTAAAATCACTTATGAAAAGGTTAACAGTGTAAAAAACAGTTGTTTATATGTTTATTTGTATATACATATGTATCTTTCAGATATGTGTGCTATATGCACATATATAAATGTACATCTATCTCATGTTATGCTGTACACAGTACAAACTTTTTAAGAGAAATCTGGGAAAGCAAATAACTTATAGGCTATTTAAATATTCTCAGAGATTTCATTTTATGATTTCTTTCTAGAGAAAATTACCCAAAATATACAGGAAAAATGTTCCTATGTGCTTTGTTGCATTTTTTCGCTCATTTGTTATAATTATTTTTAAGTTTTTTTTAAATAGGAAATTTGGGGAAATTTGATATTTGCAAATCAAGTGGTTGATATAACAAAATGTTGTATACTAATTATTGGAACTTCAATTTACTAAAAGTGCTTTTATTTCAGAAAATTTAATAGTATGAAACATTCCTGGTGTATTTTACCACATATACATAAATCAAATTAAGGTAAAATATGTGGATAGATAGGTAAATTTTGCAAGTGTCCTTCACATTTTTTTTTCAGCACCACTTCACTCTACAGTTCAGACCTCATATCATGTCATGTTTTTATTTTCTCATGGATTTCTCTTTAGTTTACAAATCTATAAAGAGTACATATAATATTTTTCATTCTTATATTAAAATATTTTATAGAAATATTGAGTGTAGAGCTGTGTTAAATTGTTTTATATTCCTTTACTGCAGGAAATGCATGGCCCATCAGGAAATTTTTTTCTTTTCATACTTAGAAAAATTTTATGCTCATTCCTTCAAATTAGAATATTCTTAATCAACACTGCAAAACTTCTTCATGACCACCAAAATTTGGAACTTTAAACTCTTCAGTAATCTAATAAACATAAATTTCATGTCCCCTTTGGTGTCTATCATTTGGTCTTAAATGATTAAAAAAGTTGTATTTTCAAAATGCAGTCTTTAAAAATTTTAAAAAATCACATTTAAATGATGCATTATGCTCAATTGGTAGCAAATTTCAGATATAAATGACTATGAATCCTAACATTAATCAAGATTCTGACAAGAAAAAAAGTCACTGTAAATGTTTCAAAGAAAAATGTAGGAAATAGGAGTCTACCACAACCATGAAACACCAACAAAATATAAATTGTTCAACCTGCAGGTGCAGAATTCTCAAGGAAACCCTCATGGATGATGTCAATAGCTTGCTGAATCTAAGTTATTGGTTAGTATGAGCTTTTCTAAAACTTTCTGAAAATTTCCTGACTATAGCCTTTCAGCAACTGCTACCATTAGAGCAATACTTTCTTTTTCCACTTGCTGAATAACATGCGAATGTTGTTCATTAGCAAAATCTAAGTCAGAAATCTACTTTCAAGGAATTCTAATAAATGAAGTTGCTAGGCTTCTTCCCTCCATATGTAAAAAGAAGCAGGTCTAAGGCTGAGCTGATAATCAGTAATTAGGGTTCATCAATGTGGCTTTGTAAAAGCTACAATCACTTGAATTGTTCAAACATTTGAAAGGAAGGAGAAAAGTAAAAAGTAAAAAATAAAAAAAAAACAGTGACTTTATTTTGGCTTTCTAGAAATCAATTCGATGAATCAATTTTAAAAAATAAACTTGCATTAAAGAATAAAGATAACAAATGTTTGTGAGAATATGGAGAAAAGGGAACCCTTTTGCACTGTTAATAGAAATGTAAATTAATACAGCCATTATGGAAAACAGTAAGGAAGTTCTTCAAAAAATTAAAAAAAAAACTACCATATGATCCAGAAATTCCATTACCAGGCATAATTCAGAATATTAAATCAGCGTGACAGAGGTATCCATATTCGGCATTATTTTAATAGCTGAAAATGGAAACAACCTAGTACCCATCAACTGAAGAATGGCTTAAGAAAATATGCTAATATACAAAACAATACTATTCAATGATTAAAAAAAACAGTACTGCCATCTGTGTGAACATGGATGGAACTGGAGATCATTATATGGCATAAGTCAGGCACAGAAGGACAAGTGCTGAAAGGTCTCATTCATATGTTAAA
The DNA here is from genome assembly GCA_020662805.1 of Glaucomys volans. Taxonomy (NCBI): domain Eukaryota; kingdom Metazoa; phylum Chordata; class Mammalia; order Rodentia; family Sciuridae; genus Glaucomys; species Glaucomys volans. The sequence continues at coordinate 247,062 of JAJEJO010003530.1, forward strand.
TTTAAAAAGCTGATGTCATGGAAATTAAGAGCACAATGGTGGTTATCAGGTAAAGTAGCGGGGTGGAGAAGCATGGGAAAAGGTCAATAAATGGGTTCTAACTTACCAATAGATAGGAGCAAGAAACTCTGGTGTACTAGTGCACACCAGAGTGTCTATAGACAAAAATAATGCATATTTCAAAAAACTAAAAGGAAGGAATTTGAAAGTTTTCATCCTAAAGAATCATAAAAACATGATAAACATTTAGAGAGATTAATATATTCAACCTGATTTAAACATTACACAATGTATACCTACCTGTATTGAACATTACATGACATCTATTAATATGTATAATTGTATATCTGTATGTACCAGTTAAAATTAACTTGTAAATAAATAAGGAAACAAACTTTCATTTGACTTCTTCCCTAATTTGAGGAAAGTTTGAAAACAAGAACTTACAACATAGATGGAAATTATTTGAGGGTGATACTAATGATAAACTGAGCAATGGATGATAAGAAAACATGAAGGATGAAAAATAGATGTCTGGTAATAGTAACACCCCGCCTCAGTTTTATTTATTTACTCTTTTTGAGTGACCAATCTGTCCACATAATATGGAAAAATTTTCTCTAGAAAACCAATTTTTGTTATCTTTGTTCTTGCTTCACAATATTTGGGGTAACATTACTGAGCCTTTAGAAATATGCCAGTAAATGAACTAAAATGCTAGTTGAAAGAAGATGGAATATTGGCAATCCATACTAAAGTCTATAACTCATCATGCACTTTAATCATGACAAAAATAACATATTTTGTCAATATTATATTGAAATATTCATCTTGAGATACATTTTGACAAATAATTAATGTTAATAATACTTCCTAGGAAGTCCAAGGTTATACTGTTTATAGTCTACATAAAATATATGAATTTCAAGATTATTGATTATTGAAAGCACAATGTAATTGACACAACACATTATTTTTCCAAATACTGACATTGCAAGCATTATATTTATTTGGTTGCCTAGAGACAATTCAGATAATACATATTAGACTTTTAAAAGTAATTTGAAACTAAAAAAAAAATACAAAATTAGTCAAGAAGGAATGATATGGAATTTACAAACTGACCTTTTGAGATAATTGTTTTGACTTCTCAGTTATTTTCTTAAAATTATGGAAGTTCTTTTATCCAAGAAATTGTAAAATGATTAATCTTCAAATTAAGATAACATTTTTACTCATTAGTTTTTTAAAATAATAACACTGTAGATATAACAGTGTTCTAGTTCTTATCCACAATGGAGGTCATCATCACAATATTTTACATGGTATATTCTGAAATCCCTCACATGAACCCTGCAGTTCCATGCTAGATTAATCTGCCCACAGTTAGGCATTTACATTTTTTTCTCTCTTAAATTATTACCAGTTACTCTCTGTATATAGTGAAATTCTTCCACCTAAAGACCACTTTTATCCAGAACCAAGCTCACTTTCTTATCTAGCTCTGGTCTTCACACTTTCTTATCTAACTCTGGTCTTCAACGGTAGGTAGGGAGCAGGTAAGAGGCATGGCCTAGGCTTACCTGCACCTATAGCTCCTTCACCATATGCCCTCCTTAGGCAACCAGAACAGGAAAGTGATCATCTTCATATTTTTTTAATGAGGGAAAAGAGAACAAAGGATGCTGAAACAATGAAAATCACATAATTTTGCAGTGGTTATAGCTAGAAACTACTTTTCTAGACTGACATTCAATGATTTCTGTTTTTTCTTTATTAATTCTTTTCATAGAACTGGGTTACCAGTACATGAGACATGAAGTGTTTAAGGTATTAAGAGATATTTTCAAATTGTGTGCCAGATTACTTGTAACAATCTATATTCCCACCAACAGAATATGAGAGGAACATCATGCTGAATCACCAATTGAAATATGATCCTCCTATGTTTCCCTACTGATTTCTTCTCTAGAAATCAAATCTTCATTCAAGAACTATCCTATCCCTACAGCTCTCTCAATTAATATAGTTCCAAAATATTCTTTTTTCATTTATACAGAATTGTGTGAATTTTTCAATATATATTTTATTGCAAAGGATCATGAACCTTATTTTTTCTTATTGTAATTTTTTATTTCTAATTTGTTGTACATGACAGTAGAATGCATTTATACATTTTGATAGATCATACATAAATGGAGTATAATCTCTCATTTTTCTGATTATACATATTGTAAGATCACATCAGTCATGCAGTCATATATGTACAAGAGGTAATAATGTCTCTTTCACTCTACTATAGTTCCTACCCCCATATCCCTTCTCCTCTCTTCACTCCCCTGTACCTAATATAAAGTAACTCTATTCTTCCCTACCCCCACCCCCTTATTGTGAATTAGCATTCGCATATCAGAAAAAACATTTGGCCTTTGGTTTTTTGGATTTGCTTTATTTCACTTAACATGATATTCTCTAACTCCAGCAAATACCATAATTACATTCTGCTTTAAAGCTGAGTAATATTCCATCATATATCTATATATCTATGTCTGTCTATCATCTATCTATCTATCTATCCATCTATCTATCATCATCATCATCATCTACACACACACACACACCATGTTTTCTTTATTCATTCATCTGTTGAAGGGCATTTAGTTTCATTAATCTTATTTTATATATCATTCAGTTTAATGTTCTGTTCTGCTATTTAAAAATATTTTTCAATTAATTAATCAACTAAATAAGTATTAAAATCTTCATGGGAAAGGGCCATGTCTTTGTTTTGAAAATTTAACACAATTATCTAAAACAGGTTATTTTTAATCAGTTAACCAATTTAATAATTCTCACAGGTGATGGTTGTCATCATGTCCTAAAGATTCTACAGTTAAAGTTCATTGAATAGGACCAAGAAAACTAGGAATTTCACTAAAAATGAGTTGATGAATTAATTATCCATAGTTTCTTTTAGTTGCATTGTTTTCTATCACATACCTTTGACTACTACATATGTATTTATTGTGGAAAATTAGAAAATATATGTGACTATAACTTACATAATTTCTGACATGGTATTACCCAGATCTTCAAAATGAGTATTTTCAGATAAGATTTCTACTATTCAACTGTGAAAGCAATTTTTGTTCAGTCTTTTATTTCTTGTTTTTCTGATTTTTGCAGAAGGAGATGTATACCTAATTGAGTTTTAATGTTTACAAAGGATTCTGACAAAAATTGTATATGCCTTTTTAGAAATATAATATAAATTTTGAGGTCCAAAAGAAAGAAAAGTGTCAGTTCAGTTTTAACATATTAATACTTTAAAGATTCTATTTTTCTGAATAATGTAACTATAGTCATTGAAGGTAATTTTACCTTGTCACAGAATACTTCATTTTGGCTTCTTAAAGTTTAACTAAAACAGTGACTATATCTCTCCTTAATGTAACTATTTTCTTTTAGGATCCTGGTTCAAGTGTTCACTACTTGGCACACTCTATTATTGATGGGATTTCCTTGTATTTTATTTCCTCTCTGATTAGCACCTAATATCTATCCTGCACTATATTTTGAAACCTAATATTTATTCAATTAATCACCCATAACTCACTATATAATACCACTCTTATTTAATTTTCTATATGTGCAATAAAGGCAAGTTCTATTTCTATGTGATGGTTTCATATCTGTGTCAGACTGTATTTTAAACACTTGTTTCATGATGGATTTTGGTAGTTATACATCTTAAAATATATCACTCCCTAAAGGAAAAAAACTCTATAAATCATGTCTTATTCTTTTGATCCTAGTCATTAGAAGGAATTCCTCTGTTGTTACAATCCAATTACTCAAATGTGGGCCTTCTCCTTCCATTAGGGAATCACTAAAATATTTCCATCCTTTCTTATTCATGTGTATTATAAATTTTGGGATGAGAATAATATTTTTAATATTCCATCCTATATTATTTCCCCATTTATTTTCTGTATAATTCTCTACTCTCTTTCCTACACATATAAATGAAGACACATGATAACCACACTTTTCCACATGTCAAATTAAATAGCATTCACATTCCTTTTGAAGACAATAAAGACCTTTATAGTCAAGCTAAATATTAGCCAAAATAATGGCAACTCTGGAATCTTAATATCAACAAAACAGAAGTATTGATTTTTCCTACATATATGAGTTTGGTTAATGATGGGGATGGTCACTTTATCAGGCTTCATATAGTTATTCATGGTATCAGGATAATAGAGATTTTGATAAATGACTCTCAAGTTCACTTAGAGATGCCCACACACTGCCTACAGGTAGGAAAAAAATAGTACTGTGGAAGATTCCAAGAAGATTTTCATGGACCAGGTCTAGAAGAAGCATTCATCTCTTTCTGCTGATTTCCATCAGCCAAAATTCAATGCCATCATCTTACAGAGATTCAAAAAGGAATGTAGCCTCTTTCTGAATAGTATTTTTCAATAGCTTGTCACTACGGAAAAAGAACACAGATCTCCAGTGGATACCTAGATATCCTGGCAAAACTGAGACAAAATATATAATTAGAGAAGAAAATTAAGAAACTAGTTTTTGGATGAAAATGTGAACTTTAGTAACAGAATATTGATATTTGTGGTGGGAAAGAAAGAGGAATAGAAAAATTATACATTATGTAGCATCTGTAGAATTTTGATCAACATAAATCTAGAAATATTAGACTCTAGTTACTCATTATCAGTGAAGAAACTGTAATAAATTGAAAATATGGAAATAAGTACCCAGCATGGTCCCACATTCCTTCTATCCTAATTTTTATGTCTTTTTACAATATGACATTTCTGTTGTTCTCATCAAGATGTGATCAATTTCCACAACCTTTACATCTGAGCTGGTCTTAAAACTTGTGTTCATCAACAGAATGTGGCAGAAATTATTATCCAAATTTGAACCCAAGGCTTGCAGCTTCTGCTTTCACAATCTTGGAGTGCATGCTGATATTACCATGATGGGAAACATACTGAAAGAAGTGCTGGGGGAGAAAGAAGCACATTTCCCTAGGCTTCCCAGTTAAATCCATCTTCAGTCTCTGTGTCAGTGAGAATATCAAATCAACAGAGGACATACCCCCAAATCTCACTGAATTATGATAAATAATGAATCAATATTGCTTCAAATTTCAATGTGGATTATTATGTAGTAAAGTTAATTGAAAAACAAACTCATTTGAATTTTAAATTTGTTTATATAATAAAAGTTTTAAATGTTCTGAAGGGAAGGCATACCTCCTGAGAAATGTAGATTTTTGCCTTATTAGTTTAATGTTTCTAATTAATAAAGTGTTATAGGAAATTTAAATCCTGATCCCAAATTCCTCCTCTTCTCAACAGAGGCCATGTGTATTCTATATAAATTTATGTGTCAGTACAGGACTTATATTAATGACTTTATTTTATTTAATTTTCTCCACATATTACATAATGGTTCTAGATTATATCTGTTGACACATGCAGTTTTAGTTTATTCATTGTAATGTTTTGGATGTGAGGTGTCCCCCAAATCTCACATGTGACAAAATGCAAGAAGGTTTGGAGGAGAAATGATTGGGCTATAGTCTTAACCTAATCAGAGAATTAATCCCTCATGGGATTAACTGAGTGGTAACCGGAGGCAGGTTGGACGTGACTGGAGGAAGCAGTTCACTGGGGGTGTGGCTATGGGGCCACACAATTTATATCTGGAAAGTAGAGTTTTTTTTTCTCTTTCTTTCTGTTTCCTGAGCATCTTGTGAGCAATTTCCCTCTGCCACATTCTTCCACCTCACCTTGAGTGGGGAGGAATGGAGCTTGCTGTCTGTGGATTGAGACCTCTGAAACTATGAGCCCCTAAATAAACTTTTCCTTCTCTAGAGTTGTTCTGGTCAGATCATTTAATCACAGCAGCAAAAAGTTGACTGAAACATTAATTTCCCAGTATTTGATATTTCATGGCAAGAAAACATCAAATTCTCCATTTTATGTCATAAAATGTGTGGATTGTTTTTGATTCTTCCCTCTTAAAAGCAATACCTCACTGCATATCCTATTTATGTCTCCTTATTTATGTGTGCAAGAATTTCTGTAAATGTCCCATGGTCAGAATTACTTCACACACTACTATAGTAGTCTCATCTCTTGGTCCTAATTTCTGCTGCCAACACTGATAACATTTTTTTATGTCCTTTAGTTTCCAATATATCTCCATTAATTTTGAGTGTTCACTTAAAATATCATTCATATAAAGACTTTCTTAAAAATTTAAAATAACTTTCCTATGCAATTTGAGCACAAAGGTTAACAGGAAAATTAAATATCTATCATGAAGTCTACAGGTAGATATAATGAGGGAAGTATAGAGTCCTAAAAGCAGTGAATGAATATAGGAACAGAAAATGATTGCTCTTGGGATTTAGAAAAATTTATTGAAGGAAGTAATATGTACAGTGAAACCTGAAGGATAAAGAAGGTTACCCAAATGAAAGGAAGGATCATAGAGAGAGTTTAAAACAAGCAGAGCATAATGGAAATATTGACTGTTGAAGCAGTCGAGCATAGTCCCACGTGGCTAGAATCTGTACAGGTGATGAGCAAAAAAGCAGAGGCTGCATGAGTTCATTTGGGGACATTGATGGTATATTAAGAAATTTTGATTATATCTTGAAGGAAATGGTAAGTGGAATAATGTTGGAATTTTAGGACAATCATTCAGACAGTGTGCTGAAAAAGTGAAGTCATGAAGTATGAAAGGCAAGTTTTAGGAAGATCAACTAGAAAAGATATTGTAATGGCTTAACTTCTGAAGTGGCAGTGAGTCCAGGAAGACATGGGTAGATTTGATAATTACGAGAGTGGAGCAGTAAACTTGGTAATAGTATGATATAGAGGTTGAGGAAGGCAGTCACCATAAAATTTGTGCAGTATGAGAGAAAATAATCATATGTATCAGAAATCCAAGATACACAAATTTTTAATGGATGTATTCAGGGCTATTCCTAGGACATTTTTGACACTCAGAGTACATCATTTTCTTAATACTCACCACCCCAACAAACAAAATTATTTTCAAGAATACTCTTTTTTATCAGAAATGATAATCTGTTTCATGATTTATTCATTTTTTAAATAATTTCCAATTAAAAAATAAGATTCAAAGACAATTTTATCTCTGTAAAATATTTCATAGATAAACTATAAGTTGCAACTTTTCAAATAAAAATATTATTTTATTCAGATTCACACTCCATTTCTCTCATTTCAGTTTCTAACATAAAATTTCAACATCATCTTACAGAATTAATTGATGGAAATAAGGCAAGTTCTGTTTCTTTACCATCACTATCATATCACTGCTAGCTTTGAATTTACTAGTCAAAGCAGAAATGGTAACTATAATAGGGGCTCATGCCAGAAAACAAGCTCCATCATTTCCCAATCTTGTGGAAATTGTTCTCAACTTACTTTCAAAATACGCAAGTATAGATGAATCCCTGTGTTTCAGTAGCATAAGGAAAGCCTATGGAGTTCTCCAAATAAATTCTTTTTAGAGTATATTATAAAATATCAGTTTGATTAAAGCATAAGTTATGAATTGTGTTCATTGGAAGCATACATTTGTAAATATGCATAAATGTGTATGACCTGAAATATACACTAGCAGTGTATGAACATATATGTAACTATAAACATGACATGATTTTTATTTGTATATTTTCTATACTTACAAATACAGATATATATTGTGTTATACTCAGAACTATAATATATTCACTTGTTAGAGGATTAATAATAAGTCTGACAGTCTTTTACACCACGGTAGTAGCATCTGAAAAAGTAACAGCCTGTATCTTTCACATGCGCTCTGGTTACAGCCTATTTTGAGTCTGCTTATTGAACCACTGTTACATTTTTCTAAACCTACTTAAATTTATCTGACAAAGTAAGGTAAATGAGACAGAAGAGAGCCTTATAATAAACAAGAAAAGAATTTAGAGAGTGCTTAATATCACAGAAAATGAAAATAAAAGCCATTTTGTCAGTATTTTACAGTAATTCTAGATGTAATGTCATATGTTAACCGTCTTTCTAAAAAGTGAAAAAATTGCAACTGAAGGACAGTTCTTTAATAGACTACTATGCTCAACCCTACACTCACAAGTGAAAGAGATTTAAGATTGTTTCCCTTTTATTAAGAAATACGTAAAATAATTCTTCTTCCCCATTTCCTTCTTAGAACGTATAATGAGCTATTTCTGTAAAAAAATCCATGATAGTCATTTAACAAATCTCTGCACTTAATTATACTCATGCTTATGGAATTGAAGATAAATATAATAAAGTTCAAAATACCATTTTGAAAATTTCAGGAACTTCCAGCATTTAGAAAAGCAAATTGCAAATAAAGACAGAAAAAAAATCAATTTTCATATTTAATTTTTTATAAATCTTTTATGTCAAATGTTGTGATCTTTATCCTATCTCATCAGCTACGTAAAACAAGGCAGGAAATTCTTCCAGAATAAGCAAACCAGTCAATGACCTGAGTTCAAGTTCTCATTCTGTAAATTCTGAGTAGTGTACCCTGAAAGAATCACTAAACTCTGTATATTTCAGGATGGAATTAACATGAAAACAGGAGGATTAGTAATTCTTTGTTGAGAAGGTTGTTTGGATTTTCAAATTCAATGAAGTAATCCACTTTGAGTATCTAGGTGGTACCTTAACTGCTCCTGCTGATTTCAGCTCTCTGCCTGGCTTTAATTCTGTTTCATCCCTTGCCCTGGAGCAAGCTAACAGTTGCCCACAATTTATATTTGATATTTAACCAACATGCATGTTCCCCTAGTGCTGTTAACACTTATGGAGGTATTTCCTACATCACAATCTCTGAAGTTAGATCCTTTCAATTAAACTTTCATTATCACTCTAAACACTAAACAATGTTTTATTTCGTATTGCTACACAGGAGATAAATATGTTTTGGAAAATATAAACTAGTAAACTAATTTTTAATTAAACATATTTTATTTTTAAAATTAATGATTTATTTTTGTAAACACATTTAGAATACATATACCCCAACTCCACTGGACACTGATTTATATGCCTAATATTCTTTCATATACATATAATGTATTTCCCTTTAATATATTTGTTTTTTTTATAAGTAACCAACATGAAAGTAAGAGTACACTTATGTATGATTATAAATCCACTATTATAAAATATGTATATTGAAACAAAAACTGATTTTATAAATGTGTGCCTCTAACAAGTAGTATTTATGTATTTTGTGAAAAAAGCTGATATTTAAGCAGTTATTCACAATGTTGATCTGTTTGCAAACACAGTTGGAAGGAAAGAAAGATTATTATCTACAGAAAGTACAAAATGCCAAATTTTCAACTGATAAGTACTTTTGAAGAAATGTACATGTGTGTTAAGGTTTAATCAATGGTTCACCATTTGACCACCATATACTGTTAAGTATTAATAATGTTTTCTTTCTCGGTATGATGTCCAAAGATCTCCTATTACTGCCAATTCCATTCATAAACAAATAATTACAAAATAATGACTAACCAGAAACCAGAACTGATTTGTAATCACAACTTAAGTGATAATCTTTTAGTTTTTCAAATAAATAAATGGCTTTAAGACACAGAGACAACTATCTATGATAAGTCAATCAGCAGTATCATTTAATTCTAAGTATGGGTTTTCAACTTTTGAAATCATAAAACACATAATGCTATTTTGCATGTAGCTGCATAGAAGCGTAATTTCTTCCCTATTTACTACTTCAGTCTCACTTGTAAGACTACTGCTAGGGCTATTTCACCATTACCATTATAAATCCATATTTTCATCCATTCAGAGTTCTGTGATGACAATTTTAAGAATTAATTGTGGACTGCAAAATTTTCAGAGGAGATTTACAAATTTTTTTTCTGATAACTTCTTTTCACAAGAAGCATATATTTTATCTAAAGAATAATAATATAATAATGTGTATTGATAATGATAGAGTACTGGCCCTTCTAATTTTCCTCACTTTTTTTCCTCTCATCTAATGAGTATTTCTTCTGAATGAGAAAACCCTTTAAAATATATACTTTGTTTTTAGTTAAAAGCAAACAAGAATCATATTAGTTTTATGAAGGTAACATTAAAATAAGCCAATATTTATTCACATTTTCTCTTGAAGATAATTTCCAAGTTTGATGAAAAAACTATAGTAAAATATGTATGAAATCTTTTGATATATTTGAATATGCAAAAGATGGCTTTACATATTCTCAGGTGATAATTAACTTTATATAAAATAAGCTACTACTGAAATATTCTACTATATATTTGTATTTTAATCACTTGTATTTTAGTAAAAAAAATTAATGGTAGAAAATTAGCAGACAATAATATTTAAAAATGACTCCCTTTTATGGTTCTATTCAAAATAAAATAGCATTTTTGTTTGGTGTAATGGGGTGCTCTGCCACTAAGTACATCCCCAATCCTTTTATTTTATTTTGAGACAGGCTTTCACAAACAGCCAAGGCTGACATCGAACTTGTGATCTTCCTGAATCATTGAGGTAATAGGTGTGTGCCACCATGCCCAATTTAATTATTCTTCAAAAATTATTAAAACATGTATTTTGTAAAAACATGAGAAAATTCTAATGCTCATTATATATACAATATCTGTAGTAAAGTTTACAAAGAGAAAACCATACAAATTATATTAAATTTAATTTAAATTTTTTTTTACTTAATCACCAAGATTTTTTGTAGATATGAAATATCTGAAATTATTTTATAAAGGAAAACAAAACTTTATGAGTAGTTGAAAATCTAGAATTTTTATGATTAGAATTATCTTTAAAATGATTTTTCAAACTTCTTGGCAAATCAGAAAATATTAATTATGAACTTCCTATCTATACTTCAATTAGGATTTATGTTCTCACAAAAATAATAAAATTTCTAAAGATCAGTAATTTTCATATATTAAAAAATATCTGAGTTACATGATTATCTTTATAAAATATATGAAACAGACCATTACATTTCTATAGATTCTTGGAAAAAATCTTTAAAGTATTAAAAATTTCAGTTACTATTATTCTGTGAAATTTTATACATGCTTTAATGAAAGTACATAAATGTATGATATCAGTCCAATCACCTTGCTTTTTTCTTCATTGCCTTTGAAATAATATAAAAGATATAATTTTTCTAAGTTTTCTGAGTTTGGTAGCATTGTTATCTGTAAAGGAGAAACTTTGCAGATTACAGTTGCCATAAAAAATATGACTTGCTTTTTTGGGGTGTGTCTATTCTTTTTTTAATTATTTTTTATTGTTACAGACTGCATTTTGATTCACTGTACACACATCTTTTCATTTCTATGGTTGTTCACAATGTAGATTCATATCATTCATGTAATCATACATGGACATAGGGTAATGATAATGGGGAATCACTTGCTTTTGAAAGAGGCATAAGGGGCTGATTAGTGTTTTTTTCTGATAAAATGTAAAAAGTGGAGATGACTAAAGACTAAAAATTTGCAGAGTTATGTTAATAATCAAATTTGAATAGATTATTATTTTGGATTAATAATTTGTTTGATAGGGCTTGAGGGGCTCTTGGGATGAACTAGGAGGCATACTTTAGGTTTCTCCTCTCTTTCTTTTGTACTACAATATTTGAAACATTAGAAAGAAATGTTAAGGGACAATCAATTCCACTGATAATAGAGTGTATCATAATTACCTTCCCAGTTGAAATGATCATAAATAAGATAGTACTTATGGAAACATATCACTCAGGGCATTATATATGAGGCAATAAATGATGGAAATGTATTAAAGATGTGAAACAAATGAGGAGAGTCGTAAGTTAATTTAGATTACTTCCTACAAGAAATTCATAATCCACAGTTCAAGCATGGTGAACAGGGCTCCAGTAGTGACCCTGAACTAGGAGACCAAGTTATTGAAGGTGTTTAGAGTTTGCAGGGAAGATTAAGAAAGAACAAGGGTGAGACAATAGAAAGGATCTCAGGAATGTGTAGAGGGGTCACTCTTAGATATTCAGTTAAATCTTAATATAACATAGGTATGAAAAAACTACCAGAGTCCAAGAAAAGAACATGAATAGATAGAAAATTACAGTTCCTCAATCTCAGGGAAATGCCTATTACCAAAAGAAAGATGAGAGAATAGTATAATCCAGGGTACGCTGGCTAGAATAATAAAGTTATTGCAGAGATTTGTGTGTGTGTGTGAAAATTAACTATAATAAAACAAACCTCTAGTCTCATTAAAATGCGAAAAATAAAGCTTAAAAGTACTACATAGAACAACCTGTTTCTGAGTTATCTAACTATACTCCAGAACAGGGATATAATGAGTGTATTTTAAAAGACAAAACAAAATTGTTATATGTCACAAGGTAAAAAATCACACTGTATAATATTCAATATAAAAATATCTCCAGACACAAAAAGAACTGTTGAAATACAACTCATAATTCCAAGAAAAATCAATCAATCAGAACTGACTCAAAATGACATATTATTTACCTAGTAGGAAAGACATTAAAACAGTCAGAATCACTGCTCTCCAAAAGTTCAATTAGCTAAAGTAGAGGCCAGCAGAGTTTTCCATAATAGCCAAATAGTAAACACTTTATGATTGTGGAGACACAGTTTCTTTTGTAACTGTCATGTGAAAATCATAAATTCTCCTTAATAAATGGGTATGTCTTTTCAAATCCAACTTTATACACACATTGAATATTTTCCACAGGCATAGTTTTCTGACTTCTGCTAGTAGCATATGAATATCACGTAAGCTATTATGGAAGAAAAAAGCTCACTAGTAGATATAAAATCTAGCATTTTTATGATGACAATTATCTCCAAAAAGGAATAGAAACTAAACAAACATGTAAGCCTATATAGTAATAAAATTTATACACAATGAAACATAGTAATATAACTTATATTCCATGAAACTAAGTAAAGTAAAACTTTTTTAAAAAATAAAGCATCCATGAATTGACAGAATGTTTCAGGTAACGAAATATGTGTGTAAGTGGAGTCCTCAAAGGAAATGAAGTAGAGAATACCCAAAAATATTTTTTTCAAAATTTTAAATATTTCATTCTAATCTCTCCCTCCCGCCTCTATTTTTATTATTTATTTATTTATTTATCACCAGGGATTGAACTCAGGGGCACTCAACCACTGAGCCACATCCCCAGACCTATTTTGTATATTTTATTTAGAGACAGGGTCTCACTGAGTTACTTAGCACCTCGCTTTTGCTGAGGATGGCTTTGAATTTGAGATCCTCCTGCCTCAGCCTCCTGAGCCACTGGAATTACAGGCATGCACCACCGTACCCAGCTGTATATTCGGTGTATGTGTGTGTGTGTGCACCTTTATCCCTGAACTTTTGGATCTGTGGTTCGGTTTCTGTCATTAATTTAGAAAAGTTCTAATTCATTATTGTTTAAGAGTTTCTTTCATGCTTGTTCTGCTAGTACAAATATGTTACATTTTTTCAGATAGTCCCACTGTTCTTCAATTTTTTGTTCCAATTCTTTCATTCTGTTTTTCTTTGAGTTTCTGTTTCAGAAGTTTCTATTGATATTTTCCCAAGCTCCCTGATTCTTTCCTTTGCATTGTCCATTATATTTAAAATTTTGATGAAGATTACAAAGTTGGAGCAGCTTTCTTAATGTAAAATGCAACAAACCTCAAACAAAAGATAACATGAGCAAAGCTACACCAAGGCACTCTGTATGAGAGGATTGCCATAATCAGCTACCACAGGCTGAGTGTTAAGTAACAGAAACTTATTCTCACAGTTCTAGGAGTAAGAAATCTAAGGCTAAAGGTCAGCAGAATTGTGATGAGAATCTGTTCTGGACTTACAGGCGGGCATCTTCTCCCCATGTCTTCACATTTTTTCCCTCTGTACATGACTGCATCTTACTTTCCTCCTCTAAAAAGAGCATCTGTCATAATGGATTAAGGCCCACCCTTCTGAATTCATTTTAGTTAATTAATTACCCCCTTAAAGACACTGTATTCGAATAAGAACACATTCTGAGGTATTTGGGAGTCAAAACATCCAAAGTTGTTTGGAAGGGAGATGTAATTCAGCCCATAATACATATCCTAGTCCATTTTATAAAACTAACGATAAGGAAAAATTCTTAAAACAGCAAGAGATCAAAAATTTCATCATGTACAGAGTAGCAAAGGTAAACATAAAACATAACAGTAGATTTCTCCCGTAGGCACATGGGAAATGAAAAAGAGCCCCAGATCTGGTAGCTTCTCTCTTCAGGGTGTTTATTGATTTCTTGGGCTACACTGGAGGCAAGAGAGAGGTGCTACATTCTTTAAAGAGCCAAGAAATGAAAAGAAAAAAAAAACCCTCTATATTCTTTCAATATTCAGGAATAGATAACTGCTGTACTGAGGTGATTGATTCAATCTTTCAACAGTTCTATTGAGAGATTTGATGGAACTTAAAGTTATAAGTCAAAGGGAGAGTTCAGAGGCAATACAAAGTCATAGGCTGAAAACTCATGCAGAGCAGAGTGAAATTTCTTAGTCTTCGTTCTTTTGCAAAAGTCCCTAGTATTTTACTCTCAGATTCTGCAGACTCTCAACAATAAAGAAGGCAAGACATATATGGCGTATTTCTTCTCAATGTCACACAATAGGCTAGAAATTGGTACATTTCTTCTCAATGTCACACAATAGAATAGACATTTTCAGAGCTCTGTTAAAATACATTATCATAGTTGAAAAGTTCTAGACCATTAGAAACTGTTCTCCCTTCTCTTCTCTTCTCTTCTCTTCTCTTCTCTTCTCTTCTCTTCTCTCTCTCTCTCTCTTCCCTCTCTAATATCAGTTTGATCATTTAGTTAATGAACTAAAATAGAATAATAGAATTTTGGGGCACCAACTTAGAACAAGTAAAAGGAACATTAGGTAATATTCAAATAAAATGTAAAATAAAGTGGGACAGATAAGGGACTTGGAAGATGAATCTATAATGCAACTAATGGGAAATACAGGAGAAAAAAGTAACACACAATGAAAAATAATTGAGAACAGCAAAATATTTCTCTGAACTAGAGAATTATTTGAGTTACAGATTAAAAATCACTGACAAAAATTACTAAGAACATACACATAGATATCTTAGTGAAAAATTCAGAATTTCAACACTAAATTTTTAAAAAGCAATTTAAAGGATTCCAGACAAAATAAAAATGGTTTATAGGAAAGAAAAGTATGTTTAAATTGAACTTCTCTCTTTCAATAATATGAGCAAATAAGTTGTGATATAATATCAAAAAGTATGAGATAAGGGCTCTGAATACCACACCCAACTAAGATATAATTTCTTTGTTGAGGCAAAAAAAAAATTGTTTTCAAAAGAAGATATACAAGACTAGAAAGTGTGTTCCTTTAATGTATTTGAAAGAAATGCATATACTAAAATACTCTAGCAACAACAACAAAAATTGAGATAGGGAACATAAAAGAAAAACATGAAAATACATTGTGCATTTTAAAATTTAATCATTAAAAGAATGATGGAATATATTTGCATGTCTAATCTGTTTCATACAACATGTCGTAACATCACAGAGCATGGAAACATTGTTCTAGCCAGTGGCAGGACCATTCCTATAATTCCAGGAACTCAGGATGCTGAGGTAGGAGGAAAGCAAATTTGAAGCCAGCCTCAGCAACTTAGCAAGGCCCTGAGCAACTTAGTGAGACCTTGTCTCAAAGTAAAAAAAAAAAAAAAAAAAAAAATTATAAAGGACTGGGAATGTGCCTCAGTGGTCAAGGACTTCTGGGCACAATCCCTGGTATCACCACAAAAAAAAGAAAAGAAAAAGAAAAAGAAAAAAGAAAAGAAAGGAAAGAAAAGAAAAGAAGAGAAAAGAAAAGAAAAGGCTAGAAAAAAGAAGAAAGTTGCCAAGGGCAAATCGTTTGGAGAGTAATGGATATAAAAATATTGAAAATATCTTTTTGAAGAGGCATCTTACTGGGTGTAATTTGAAATACTCCTAAAATAGTTGAGAAACATATGTTTTATTATGGTAGTTAGGATTTGGAATATGATTTTACCAGAAATATTAACAGTATGCAGTAACACCCAGAGTCAAATTGTCAAATCTGATTTCAGAGACCACAGAACTTGCTGAATTATTTAAAGGATAAGAATGTTTTAAAGAATTATAGGGAATTACTGGACACAGGGGATCCATTCCTCCGTCGGAGAAGTACAGGAGGTCAGACAAAACTTTCCATAAATCCTTCCTTTCCAAAATGAGAATGCATTCCAAATTGGGTTTAATATACAAAGTTCAGGACACATTACTGAAAAGGATGTTATTTTAGTCATGGAACATATACATTTTATTCTCCATTGTTTATACAGCTTAGAATATTAGATTCCATTATCCATCTAACCATCATAAAATTCAAATATACTCATAAATTACAGTTTTGTTTTGTTCTTTTACCTTTTTTTTTTTTACAAAAATAGGAAGGCCTAAAGATTCCATTTATATCTTGTTAAAAGCAGTTTATGGTTGGGAAAGGTATCCGTTTTTTCTAGTAAGAATCATGGATAGTTTTACAAGAAGTCTGTATGCTTGTATGTTTTAAAGGAGATTTAACAGATCATTTCTTACTCCTCAAGCACCTCACATCAAGAGAAATATAGCAGGTTTAATGAAACTCACTCTGTGTTATTTTAGAATCTTGTAAGGGCAAAAAGCAAAACTTGAAACAGACAGTAAAAGAGTTCTTGAGTACATATTTTTCATTGTATCATATCTATTGGAAAATAATGATAGATGTTAAATATAACAACTTATAGATATTTCACTATTGTAAATTTTCTAAACATCACTTTGAGTTTATATTGCCCTTTGCTCTTTGATATTTTTCTTTTATAATCCTTAATAAAAGGTGTTCACAAAGGATAAAATTATAATTCTGTAGGTTCAAAGTTCTTATTGTGTTGTGAAGATCAATTTATTGTACTATTTCTTTTGCTCATTATAATGAAAATTTAATTTGACATATAATCCTTCTGGCACATGTAAATGAGAAAAAAGGAGTGAAAAAAGAAGGGATAACTCATAAATTAAAAAATTTAAAGCAATATAATCAAATCTTTTGTGAATTTTATTTGTGTGATACACTGAATGCATATAGTTAAAATTGTGATAGGTATTTGTAATTATTATTTTGTTTATACTCTCTTTTGCCTAACATGAAGATTTTCAACATATCTGAAAACATTTCAGGTTCTGTGGCACTTGGCTGGAGGCCTTTTCATAGGTTTGACACACTGACACATTGCCATTTATCATTAAACATTATGCCATTTTTCAGTCAGTCATCATGACAGTGCTCACATCTCAACCAATTTGAATAATTTTTGCATAATGTTATTTCTAACATTATATTCAACATTTTAATAACTTTCAGATACGTCAGTGTGTGTTTAGTAATTCTGTCAAAAAGCATTCACTTTTATTTAACATGATAAGATTCCTTAAAAATCAAATCTACTCATTATCTGGATCACATTATAATACCCATTAAACTCTTTTGCTTCTTCATTTTTATTTTTTATATTATTTCCTAAATAGAATACCCAGAATATTTTTTCCAGAAAATGGAAAGATTTTACATCCCTCCACATTGTTAAAGAATCTTAGCTATCATTTTTAAATGGCAGTTGAATGCATTAGTTTCTTTGAAGAGAAATCATAAGTTCCATTTTATACTTAAATTATTTAATGTTTTTCCTTTTATTTGTGATGAATATTAGCATTTTAAATTATTTGACCTCAATGAAAATGTACATTGTATTCTTTAAAGACAATTAGTGTAAAGTTTAGTTTTTAGTAAGTGTACATTGTTCCTTCCTTTTTTAATCTATATACTTTTGCCACCTTTGCATGGCATTTATTATTAATAAACTTGTTTGATAATATGCGGAAGAATGAACTTCCACCTAACTTACATACTGCTTTAAGGCACTCTGTCCTTTGTTTAAACATTACTGGTCATTTTCATGGGATGGAAAGCTCTTCATGTAGTGGGTTTCTAGATATGCTTCTAATTCCATTAGTGAGATGAACTCCTTTAAATGTCTGCTCTTCTGTCTTTGTTTTACTTCTTGTTATGGTTTGGGTATGGGGTGTCCCCCAAAAGCACATGGTTTTCAGTGTGAAAGCTATAACTTAATCAGTGAATTACTCCATATGGTGAATTAATTATTTGAATGGATCACTAGGTGGTAACTCTAGGCAGGTGAGGTGTGACTGAAGGAGATGGTTCATTAGGTGTGCGCCTTGGGAAATCAAGTATTTTGTCCCTGGTTCTTCCTACTCTTTCTCTGCTTCCCACCTTCGATGAGTAGAGCATCTTTCCTCCACCATTTTCTGCTATCATAATGCTCTATATCACCTCCAGACCAGAATAAATGGAGGGCCTAACCATGGATTTAACTTCCAAAATAGTTATTCAAACTGAACATTTCCTTCTTCTAATTGTCCATGCTGGGTATTTGGTCATGACAATAAAAAGCTGACTAACACATTTGTGAGTGCTATTTCATTAAATACTATAAAATCATGTTATTAAACAATAAATTATGATTTGTTGAAGAAAATGATTGCTTCTATAAAATCATTGTGGAAATATTTAGAAAATTCAAAAAATCTTTTAAATTAGCATCACAAGCCAGATATTTAACGGAAAATCAAACTAAAATATAAAATATCTACATTAAAATCATTTTGTAAATACTTGCAATTTTTTGGCCCTCTCCAAAAATTAAAAGGATTAAAGTAGTAAGAGATGAATTTTAGGTCTGAATTTTGCCAGAGAACTATTATTCTGTAATTCAAATTTAAAGGAGTCCCCTGCCCTTCATCCTTAGGGGGGAAAGTACAAGTATATGCTTTTAGTAAAAATAATAGATTTGAACTATATGTACATTTTAAAACAGATTTTATTAACTTATCAAACTCCAATAATATTTTTCAAATTACAAAGAAGTTTTATTGGAGATGTAAAAATAATGATGCTTGGAAACTCCCACCTTCTTCTTATTTTTTTTTTTATTTCTAAAACTACATGAATACTTTTGGGAATACAAATTTATTGAAGAAGCTTTTGTAACATTCTTCCTAATTCAGGAATTTCTAAGCAGCATGAATTACGAGATTCATATATGCAAACCTTTTCCAGCCTATCTTCATAGACAAACAAGGAAGGCACTCATTTCCAGGTGCTTAATTAAATATGAAAGGCTAGTACATATGGATATTGTAAACTGATAAGTAAATAAATATGCAAATGGTAAGCAATCAAAACCACTGGAAAAAGCAAGTATGATGCTAAAAACACTTCCCATTTTCCTTTCCAAGGACCCAGTGCAAGAAATTCTCAAGGTCTGTATAGCTTGTGTCTGGATGGAATTGACTGATAATTTCTTTGGGACAAGAAACATGACTGCTTAAAAGCACTGATTTCTGGGTAGTTTGCTGCTTACTTCTCATGCTAGAAATGAGTGGGATTTGAATTTGGTTTCAAATGTCACTTGAACAGGCTGGATATATGATATAGAAATTATATCCTTTGAATTCACACCACAATTTCTCATTCATGTCCCGTAATCACTGGTTCCTCTAGTTCATCTAACCTCTCTTTACCTAGTCATTGGTGCCACTCAGAAGAAAATCCTGCACCGTAGAGCTCTCTTTAGCACTTGTTCAACTGTTTTAACTTGATTAGGGTATGGGGTCTATTTCTATTTAGAAAACAAAAACTCTCCCTAATGTAATAACCAAAGCAAAATTCACTTTGATCACTAAAACCATGGTCATTCTTTAATTTCATTAAAATTGAAAAAGTGTCCTCATAAGCACAGAAACATACCTCCTCATTAGCCCTCAATGACCTGTACATTATTTAATCATTCACCTCTTTCTTCTGCATTCAGTGTTACTTTGAGTTTCTAAACCTCCATACTCAAAACTTAAATTTATAGGTATCTTGTATTTTAAAAATGATAAATCAAACATACAACTTGGAAAACATTTCCCTTTTTACTGCTGTTCTGACCATTCTCTCAAGAGCCTAAATCTGCCCCATATTCTTTTTCCATTTCCTCGTGACATCTACTTTCCCACTGACCCTACATCCCTCTCACTTCTCTGAGAAAACTCACCAAAGTTAGGACATTTGTGCTACATGAAATTCTAAATTTAAACTTAAAACAATTTAATTTAAAATATAAAGTGCATTTGCACTTCTTAATTTAAAGTCATCATTCTGTGCTTTTGGCTAATTCCTCCTAATTAAAACACACTTCATCTGTAACTATTTGGATTTTTCCTACAACAAAACCATTCTTGAGTTTTTCTTGGTACATACAGTTCTATGTTTAAATCAGAGCTTCTAAAATCTTGAGCTTAATCCTACTCCTCTGTGTCCTCAAGGGAGTCACACCTCTGCTGTCGACTGCACTTCCCAGCAACTGCTGACTGTACTTAGCATCCCAAGTACTTAGGACCCCATATTCACTGATATCACTCTGACTTGAAGAAATTTGTACCCAATTCTCATGGAGTTCTACCTGAATCATCTCGAAATCATGGATATCATATTCAAAGCTAAAACTTTTATCATCTTGGGAAGATTAGCTCTTCCCAAGCTCAGTGAGCAGGATGATCCATATATAGTGGCATAAATAAGAAACCTAGGAGTTTTCTTTGCTTTTCCCCTCTACTCCCTCGTTCCAGATTATCCCCAAATCACTCGGTCACCAAGTAAATCTGGTGCATTTTTGTCTTCTGAATAACTGTTCAGTTAGTCCTTTGTTTTTCATTGACAAGACACTAAGCACAGATGTTTGAAAGTGATGTCATTACAAAGCGCCTAAATGAACTTTTTCAAAAGAGTTTAGTATCACTGACTCTTTGCTTCAGTTTCCTTATTTATAAAGACTGGAATAATAATGAGAGTTATTTGAGGATCAAATAGATTTATACTTTGGTGCATATAAAGTGCCTCTGAAAATTTGATAAATTTAGCATTTATTTCATTTTTCTCCAGAGAATAGCAACAGTCACCTAATACCTTCATGAGTAATATTCAAACTCTACATGGGACAACATGATCCTTTCAAAATGCTAATTTCACCATGCTATCTCCTGTATAAAAACTCATTAACCCTCTTCTGTTTTCCTTAGCATGGAGGAAAAAACAACTAGTACAAACTCTAATGCTTTTGCTGATATGATCTGGACTTCTCTCCAAGTTTTTTTTTCCAGTTTCTTTTCAGTTGCTCCTGTTTGACCCAGGTCTTCCCTGGTCTCATAATCTGTGGTGAGGTCCCAGACATATGTTCCATAAGTTTTATGCATTTCTCCTTCAGAGTATTAACAGTGTTTGGAAATATGTGCATATTTTATTTTATTTGTGCTTATTTTAATATGAGCTACTAATTTATGAGTAAAGAGGATATGTTTTAAGTCATAATTATACCTCAAAATCTAATGTGGTACTTGATTAATATTTTTTAATGGATTAATGCACTAAATGCATTTTAAACAAATTGTGAATTTTTTTGCTTTTCTTTTAGAGGGAAATCACCATGGGCACAGTTATACAGAATACACTTTTATATAAGATTCTATTTTTATACCTTTTCCCTTGCTTTATAGTTTGCATAACTAATAAGATAAACAGAATGAAAACTACTTAAATATATGTTTAAAGGAAAGATAATGTGTCATTAATTGATGATAAGAAAGTGTCAATACTGCAAATGGGATCAAGGTAAAGATTTTAAAAATAAAAGCAACATATACAAAAATACTAGATTCATTTTTCATATGACTTTATATGCAGATAGTATAGCAATTATTTAATTTTTTAGCAATGACTACTGAGTGTATTTTATGGTAATTTCTATTCCTATTATGTGGAGCTAAAATAATGATACAAAATATTATATCTATGATCAAAGTGTTTGGTGTCAGTTTTTTGTATATGAGTCCTGATTTCACTACTTATTAGGATCTCTGAAAAATTAATCTCTATTTGCTTCCCTCTCTCTAATGATAAAAAGAAGGTATAATCATCTACTTTTGTGGGTTATTATAAAGTTGCATTAGCATAGATTATTCAGGACAATGATTTGTTTAAAACTCCATGTTTGACATATAGTGAAATTTATTTGTAATACTTCATTTATTTGGGGGAGTATTAGGGATATCACCCAGGGTATCAGTCATGCTAGATGAGCACTCTACCACTGAACTACACCCTCAATGTCTAATATAATATAAGACATATTATCACTCACTTTTATTATAGCCTTGATGCTTATTTAACAATTGAATGGGAAAAATAAGTAAATAGACACTAATAATATATTCTGATAAATAATATCACACAAAAATGCAATGCTGAATGCCATCACAAAAGTGGAATGTCTTAAACTGAATTTTGAGGTTCAGGGAAAGTTTACCCTATAATGTGGCATCTAGTGGGACCTGCAAGATGAGAGCAATTTATCCTGTGATGAATGTGAATAATCCCACAAATGAGATCATGCCATTTAAACATAGAATACATAGAATTATGTATATGAAGTAGTTTTGACTTGTACTGTGTGAACCTGGAGTCCATGTTGTCCACTCATAGAGAGCTGAAAATTTACACAATAAACAAAAGCACCTCATGATATTATAGTTCATTTTACATTCTTGTAACAGATTGGATAATTTAAATACAACAGAAGATCCAGAGGCCCCATCTGGTGAGGGCTTTTATGCTGAGACAGTCTATAGTACAAGGGAAAAGAGGGTGAGAGGCAGCAAGAAATTGAACTAGTAGCCTCAAATGCTTTTAGAATCAGCATTAAACCATGCATAAGGGTGTAAGCCCATGACCTAATCACCTCTCAAAGATAGCGAAATTGGGGATCAGGTAATTGACACAAACCATGGCAGTGCTAAAACTTGGTATTTATAATGAGAGCATCAATTCTCCATCTTTCTCTAGCCATCTATTTTTTTCCAAGTATACTGGGTCCCCCAAAGAATACCTCTACATTCAGAGACCCTGCCCACATTAGACAATCACTTAGAAAACTCAAAGTGTTTAAAAATATGCATCAAATCTCTTTTGATATTGTCCTAGCTCAGACTGCTACAACAAAATAAAATAGATTATGTAGCTTAAGCAACACATTTTTCTTGCAGTTTAGGAAGTTGGAAAGTCTAAGAGCAATGTGCTTGCCAGTTCCTTTCCTAATGGCCCTTTTTCTGACTTAAGGATGTTCACCTTCTCTCTATGTCCCTCACATGGTGTTGGAGAGAGAGCTCTAGTCTTTCTTCCATTTCTTTCTTTCTTTATTTTAACATTACTTTGTTTTTATCTTTAACATTATTATTTCAAACATACATTCTGATAATGCAGTAACTTTTCATTCCTAAAAATAACTTTCTGCTATTGTTATTTTAATTATACACATTTATGGGTTAGAGTATGGTAATTCAGTACATGTATGTTGCATGCAATGGTCAAGTCAGGAGAGTTAATATTTCTGTGTCCTTTAACATTTGTTTTAAAATCTTAACACATAATAATTGTGTTATATATGAAGTGTGGTATGATACTCAATATATCAATCCCTTCTGTGAGGCCCCATCCTCATGTCTTCATCAAAACCTGGTTATGTTCCAAAGGTGTTCCAAAAATAGTGTCAATCTGAAAATTCATATCATTTCAGGATTTGAAATCTGGAATTTTAGAGGACAACAAATGTTCAGTCCATATGAAGGTCATGGTTTCCTCTTATTTCTTTTCTCTCTTTTCCTCCCTCACACTTTCCCTTGCTTCCTTGTTTTCTTTCCTTCTAAGTTTTTAATTCTTTCTTTTCCTCCTCCTTTTTCTCCCCCCAATCCACTTCCTCCTTCTCCTTGTCCTTCTGCTTTTGCTTTTCTGGCCATAATGGCTTGGATGTTTCTTAATTGTGTCTCATTAAAGACTCACATAATTAAAGACAGTCCCCGTGATGGCAGAGGCCTGGCTGGAGGTCCTTAGGTCATTGAAGACATGCTTGAGTTCTGTGAGAGGGTTGTTATGAACGGAGCAAGCTGGGAACTTCCAATTTTCTCTCTCTGCTTCCTGGGCTCAAGCTGCGACTGTTTGTTCCAACATGCTGTCCTGCCATTGCTTTCCACCATGATATGCACAGCCAAGAAAGAAGTCCTCACCAGAACTGAGATGATGTGGGCATTGTGCTTATGAACCTTCAAAATATCATTTTCTTCATAAGTATCCTGTTTCTGGTATTTTGTTATAGTAATGTAAAACTGAGCAATACACTGGCTCTTTAAGAATTCTAGATTGTTAAATGTACCTAGGTTTTTTTCTTTAGTGGAAATGTTTCTCTTTCATGGAAACAAAAAAAAAAAAGAGAAAGTATATTCTAACTAAGAAAGCAGAAATAGGGCAGCACGTAGAAGTCTTAAATGTTTAGAAAAGGAGATGAAGAAAAAAAATCAAACCAGCTTTACTTTAATACTACTATGTCAGTGTCTATATGATATCTGGCATAGTACAGCAGATTTACTCAGTACAAATTATCACATCTATGTATTAAAGAGTTGCACATATATGCAGATTATCTTGAAAATTGCATGTAGTCCCAACAGATCAATAAATTGATAGGAATACTTCATTGCTTTTTATAGCAGACTTTCTTTGCTTTAGTTTGTTGATGTTTCTTTTTCTGTTAATTTTACTTTGATTTAGACCCTTACATCCATGGGAAGAACTATGTGTCTCCAGCTTAATTTTATGATGGCCATGCCTATCTAAATCAAAATCTACATTGATGTTCAAAACCACATTCTTATTGGAAATTATAAATCTTTCAAAATGCCTATAAAGAAACCACTAAATTAAAGTCAGAAACGTCAAGTAGACAGTCTCCTGAAGCTGTTCATCTATTTGTCATATATACTTACAAGTTTAGTAGGCAATTTGCATTTTGGACGTTCATTATTCTTTGATTACATATTTCTCTTAGGACTTAAATACTAATAAATTTGTTGTACCATGATTTTTAACAAATCATCAAGATCTGTCAGCTTGGTTCCTCACAGTGTGGAGTTTGGAGTTAGTCCAGCAGCCCATAGTCCAGAGTGCTGTGGTGGAGAGGTTTTACTCCTGGTGAGTGGCACCATGAGCTAACACACTTGCCATTACACTTTGCCAGGATTGAAGCAGTTGCAATAGGGATTATGAGATTTATCCAGAGCCAGAGTGCTAGTCATTGACTAGTTGGCTGAGAATTATGTTTCAGATGCCTGATTCTTAACCCAATTGGCTGGGTAACATCCCTTGAGAACATTGGTGCTAAAAGATTCAGGCTGTTTCAATTTACTCTTTTAATTAAAACATAGAACTGGAGGAGTAACAAATGAAAGAGATGAGAAGAGGGCTTAAAATATCCTCTAGCTCACCCTCACTGTTCTTTGTTACCATTTTGCAGGAAGGCTTTACCAACACATCTCTGAACAATTGACACTTTTTCTTTTTCATTATGCTACATGCCACATTTAGAGGCTCAGAACAGTACTTCACATTCCATTTCCTCAACAGAGTATCATTAGGGGGAAGACATAATTTCTGACACTGACATCTAGAAAACGCTACACATCCTGTTACTTTGTTATACTCCCTCATTTAGAGTGAGCCGCTATAGATTAAAAAACCCATCAACAACTCTTTTGTATTGTGCACGGACTCTTCAGAATCTATTAAACATGGGTAGTAATCTAAATAAAAGTATAGAACTTTCTTTAAGGGAATGATGTTGATATATAAGAGAAAAAAAGAAAAAAGTTCTATGTAGTCTACATGATTTATACATGGAAAAACAAACCCTTGCAAAAGCAAACAAAAATAAAAACAAAATTTTTGACATTTATGTTGCTATAAAAACAATATTTGAGAGAAATAGGTCATTTCTATTAAGCACTTATTGCATGAATACAAGCAGGCTCTGTGCTGATTTTTAAAGAAAAAAGAGAGGTGACTCTTCCCACAAGTAGCTTACTTTCTATAAGGTGAGGCAGACAACATGTATATAGTTATAGAAGCATTAGATACAGTTAAGTGGTATGTGTCAGAAAGAAATATTCAGGACATTGATATTTACTATCGAAAGCTTAGAATGTGACTTTTGAAATTTGGATGTGCTCTATTTTTTCCAGTTATTTTTAATTATGCTGACAACAAACATTTACAAGGAAAAAATGATTGGAGGCAATGCATTCTGGAGGGAAACTCAATGAAATGTAATGGAAGTAATATAGTTCATTGTCCTAGCCAATTGCCCTGTGAAATATTTCAACGTGCTCCCCCAAAAGTTTATGTGTTAGAACCTAAATTTCAAATGCATGTACTGATAGGTTTTGAGGTGAGGCATTTGGGAAGTAATTAGGGTTGGACAACATCATGAAGGTGGGGGCCTCATGATGACATTAGTGACTTTATAGAAAGGGGAAGACAGAGCTGAGTTTGAACACTCCTGCTTCCTGGTTGTGTGATGCCCTTTGCTATGTTATGACACAGCAAGAAAGCTGTTACCCAGTGTGGTTGTCATGTTCTCAGACTTTAATTCACCAAAAGCATAATTAATAAATCTCTGTTCTTTATAAATTATCCAGTCTCAGATATTTTGTCATAGCAACAGAAAATGGACAAGGACAATTGTCCATCACAGATAACTGATTTAGATATGACCTGGAACTAAAATTAAGTCAGTAGTAATTGGGAATTACCTGGTAGTGTGCAAAGACTTCATTGTCTCTCTTGACTAGTATAGAAATAATTGAAGATGGATTTGAAATAACTAGGTCAAGGTTACCTGAATTCTTAATATGAGTAATTTACAATTCTATTTTATTTTTCAGAGATTTGGATGCATATTTTGAATGCAAGAAAACCCTAAGTCAGCACTACAGTGTTGATAACATAGATTCCAGAGCCAGCTCTATCATGTGTGAATGTTAACTTTGCCACTTAACTGGGTCACATAATCTTGAACAATGTACATAACATTTAGTATTGGTTAACACATCTATTAAAGAATAGGAAAATGATACTATCTTTACATATCAAAAAATGACTTGAGAAATTTGTTTCTGTATTAAAATAGTGCCAGGCTCAAGTTAAATATGCAATGCATAATATGGTATTGATGAGTCTTAGAATGATAATGAAGCTAGAATATTAACAGACATAGTTAAATTTAAACTTCCAGTATATGATCAGTAAATAGAGCTATAGACTATGAATTTTACATCCTTTACATTCATATTTATGTCAGTTAATGTACAATCAGAAGGAACAAACCATACAGTGAATTCAATAGGGAAGTTAATATAATTATTAATTATAATAGAGGATTTTACAGGGATTATCTTGTGGGAAATAAAGAGAGCTCTAAATATAAAAAAGAGCAGTCACTAACGACAGGACTGAGGCACAATGCCTAAGAAAGATGCTCATGTCCTACCCATGGTGGAAATAAAAGAAACCCACCCCTTGAGATGCCAGGGAAATCTGTTCCCTGTTGGGAGCCAATGTTTGTCACATACCACATGCAGAGCATTCAGGACAACAGCTATCATGCAAGAATTACAGGGACTCTGTTATAAAGCTGCCTGGTGGGGGGACGTACATGGGAAGATGATGGGGAAGCAACTGGCAGCTGAGTGCTCACAGATGTGCATGGCAGAAACTGGGTCATGGAAGACCTGAAAGCCATGAAGGAGCTGGAGAGACTGCTACCAAACCCACTGCAGAGGGGGCAGAGGGCTGGGAGAAGCTGCTGGCTGCTTGGTGATGTTGGCCTCTGTCTCCCACAGAAACAGACACTAAAGAGTCAGCAAGTGCTTATGTGAGAAGACTCCTTTTCCTGTCAAACCTCTCCAGCTCTTCCCCTGATAAAGCTTCATGTCAGCTGCACAGGAGAAAAAATATATATATTAAAGGTCAAGTTCCATGTTCATAGAGCAGGGTGAATTCAGAACAAAGTCATAAATCAATAAAAGGCGCATTACTGCAAATACAGTTTAAATATGAAAAGTGAATATTTCTGTCCCTAGTCCTAAATTATTTAATATATTTCATGTTAGTGTGAATCCTAGAAAGATTCATGAATTTAGAAATCCACAAATAGCAATTTGTATGTATAATATTTAAGACAAAATTCCCAATTGGTGATGAGACTTTAAGAAAATATTGGACCTTAAGTGGAACATACACAATAATGGCAATATTGACACCATACATTAAATTCTATTTGATTTCAAAGGTTGTAATACTTTCATAGATATGTTTTACTGTTCTAACATATAACAAATCCCATCTTACATTAGCCATTATCACAACTAACCCATCTGTGGCACTTTCTTCTTGTTGAAACATTTTAAAGTTTGCTTTCCACAATGCCAAGCTCTCTCCTTAATATAATGGCCTCTTTACTATGTCCTTTCCACTCTCCAATCTCTACAGGAACAGTTTCCAGGGATTTATAGCAGTCTATCTTTACTCGATAGTCTACCTCATGCAATTCAGGAACTTCTAATACCATAAGTGACTCTCAGTACAAAAGAATATGGTAAGACCTTTTTTTTTTTTTTTTTTTTTAAGAATATAATCAGTAGTTAGACTGAGTTGTAAGTGTAATAGGAAATGCACACACAAACACACACATGGCATTTTTGACTATGTGAGGTGACCAGGAATTGCCAGCAATCGTTTACTCTAAGTATGTGTGGCCAGGACCAACAGATTGTCAGGAGAAGTGATGGAGGGTAAGTGTGATAACATAAGAAGGACACAAGCAATGTCATAAAGAAGATATTGCCAACGAATTCTGCACTGCTGAAAAAAGCAGCAGTTGGCCAAGTAGCAACTCCCTGAGCAACTGTGAGAAAACTGAGAAGACTTAAAATCCTTACAGACTTCATGTTTTCGAAGAGGATGTCTTAATCACTTTTGTGTTGCTGTTACAGCTATGTAAGGTTGGAGTTTTATAAAGAACAGGTACTTTTTGTTTATAGCTCTAGAGAGCCCAGGAAGTCTAATGTCAAGTTATCAGCAGCTGGCAAGGCTCTCACTCTGCATCACATCCAGGAAGACCGTGGAAGGTGTGTTAGTTTTTTTGTCACTGTGATCAAAACACCCAAAAAGAACAATTCACAGTTTCAAAGGTTCACTTCATGGTGAGATTGCTCCATTGCTCTGGGACCAAGGTGAAGCCTAACATCATGGCAGAAGGGCATGGAGGACAGCTGCTCTGCTCATGGCTGCTGGGAGGCAGAGAGAGAAGGAGGAGCCAGGGAAGAAACACGTATTCCCCAAGGCTCACCCCCAAGGACCCAGTTCCTCCAGTCCTACCCCACCTGTCTGGCATTACCACGCTATGATCCCTTCAAATTATTAATCCATGAAATATGTGAGCAATGTGGAGCTCTGATATGATGGCAGCTACAATGTTAGTAGGCTATAGGAACTTTTCAGCTCTATTGTAATCTTAAGGGATCACTTTTATATATGTGGTCACTTGTTGACTGAAATATTATGCCAGACATGACCAAATATTAAACACATCTGCCTCTAGAACTGAGATCTGAAGTTGAAAGCTATAGTTCTCTTCTCTCCATGATAACGACCAATCTGCATGTAAATTTTTTTAAAAATATAAATCTCATATTATAACATCTATCATATGTCTTTATCAAAATAATCCATGAAAATCAATCAACAGTACAAATAAGAGGAAACAACCAACAGAAAATGGTATTTTTAATATATTCCAAGATTTAGAATGTGCCTATATTTCTATGCATTAGAAGAAAATAGTCACTTTTTATCATTTGTAATGATACATAAACAATAATATAAATATAAACTAAAATAAAACCTTTTATGTGAACTTAGAGTGAATTGGTATGGGCATTAGGAAAAAAATCCTGTATTTGAGTACATAAGTCCGTACTGTAATTACAAAAGCAGCATTTTAATATCTATTAATCACTGGAGCAGACTAGCAAGGAAATTCTGGCATGCTATAATTTGCATACATTACTTTTCAAAATTGTTAGAGTTTATTTGAACATTACTTTCTTTTTATCACAACCCTCAAATATCTATGCCTTTACAAATTAAAGTTTTAAAATTATAGGTATGACCATTGTGGGTATACAAATGCGTATGTGTAGATATATGGATATGTGCGGATGTTACATACCCACTCAACCAGCCAAAGTAAACCAAATATCTATATATTAGTAAATAAAAATTTTAAAAATTGTTATGATTGGCATGGTACTATGCAGTTCACAAGTGCAGACTAAGTGTCTTCACATCATTCAGTGTTAGTAGGATCCATGGACATAGTATTTAATGAATTTGTTTTCAGCAGAAGAGTAATTTTGTTTCAAAACCACCAAAATCCAGTTAAATATAAAGCACTTAGAGCACTTAGTTCTGTTGCTTAGTTGTGTAATAGTGGAATTCGATCAACTAAAATGATTATACAAATAAACTCTTATCCACTCTCCCAGTGTGGTGATGCACTCTTGTAATTCCAGCAGCTCAGGATGCTGAGACAGGAGGATCACGAGTTCAAAGCCAGCCTTAGCAAAAGTGAGGCACTAAGCAACTCAGTGAGACACTGTCTCTAAATCAAATACAAAAAAAGGGCTGGGGATGTGCCTTATTGGCTGAGTACCCCTGAGTTCAATTCCCAGTACCCCCCAACCAAAAAATCTTATCAACTCTAATCCAAAAATCAACTCTGAACTACTTCAAAATATGAAAATTTTGAATATTGACAAGTTACCAGAAGGGGATAATTCTACACTTGACATCACCTGACAGATTATAGTCAAAATGTGGATGCATTAAAAATATTGTATAAAATTACCATTCCTTGGTAACTACCTTCAACATTTACATAATTATTGAAATAATAGGAGTAGCAGCATCAATGAATGCCACTTCTTTCTCTTCTTATCATATGTTGTTTGATAATCTTAGAATATTCTGTAGGATCCAAGGTATTGTCCCTCTTCCTTGGAGATTTCCCAGCACTAACGCTGTATAGGGAAGGGTATTATATCTGATTTCCTCTATGTAAGCCAGAGAGCTCCATCTACACATAACTAAAACTTTCCAGAAGCATTAAATAATTTAATGCAGTGTTTGATTTTTCCCCAGATAAATGAGAGTTTCCTCTGATGAATAAACAATAAAAGTCTGAATATGAAAGTCTACATTTCACATAGCAGTTATTTCCCATTAATCCTATTGAATCATCTAGGGTTCTTGTTTCCTTCCATGATCAAAGTTATTCCTTATCTATTTCAGGTGGTCACACTTACCTAGCATAAAGAAAAATAGAAACTGCTATAATTCAAGAAAATGAAATATATTTAGCTCTTTAACCACTTAGTCTTTTAAACAACAGTTTTATTGTTATATTTATTATTCAATCTTCTTTAATTGTTTCAGTTTTGTCAAAGATATTAATGTTACCTCAATAGGAAAGAAAATGTCTAGCAGATACCATATTTTAAGCCACAGAAATGGAGTAATTTAGCCTTGCCTATTTACTTTAGTCTTTTTGTATTGTTTGTTCTATTTAGTTATACCTGACAGCAGAATGCATTTTGATTGATTGTACTCAAATGGAGTACAACTTTTCATTTCTCTGGTTGAACATGATATAGAGTCACATCATTTGTGTAATCATACATGTATAAAGAGTAATGATGCTTGTCTCATTTCACTATCTTTCTGTCACCCTACCCCTTTACCTCCCCTCATTTCCCTCTACACAATTCAACATTCCTTCATTCTTCTCTTACTCCTTATCCCTGCCTTCCCCCATTATGTATCAGCATCCACTTATCAGAGAAAACATTCAGCCTTTGGTTTTCTGGGATTGACTTATTTCACTTAGCATGATATTCTCCAACTCCATTCATTTACCTGCAAATGCATAATTCAATTCTTCTTTATGACTGAGTAATATTCCATTGTGTCTGTACCACAGTTTATTTATCCATTCATCTATTGAAAAGCATCTAAGTTGGTACCACAATCTAGCTATTGTGAATTAAGCTGCTATAAACATTGATGTGGCTACATCACTGTAGTATGCTGATTTTAAGTTCTTTGGGTATAAACTGAGGAATGGGATAGCTGGGTCAAATGGTGGGTTCATTCCAAGTTTTCTCAGGAATCTGTGTACTGCTTTCCAGAGTGCCTGTAACAATTTGCAATTCTACCAGCAATGTATGAGTGTACCTTCTCCCCCACATCCTTGCCAGTGCCTGTTATTGCTTGTATTCTTGATAATAGCCATTCTAATTGGAGTGAGATGAAATCTTAGGGTAGTTTCGATTTGCATTTCTCTAATTGCTAGAAATGTTGAACATTTTTTCATATATTTGTTGATCAATTACATATCTTCTTCTGTGAAGTGTGTGTTCAGTTCCTTAGTCCATTTATTGATTGTGTTATTTTTGTTTTGGTGTTAAGTTTTTTGAATTCTTTATAAATTCTGGAGATTAGTGCTTTATCTGAAGTGCACGTGGTAAAGACTTTCTCCCACTCTGTAGACTCTCTCTTCACATTATCAATTGCTTCCTTTGCTGAGAAAAAGCTTTTCAGTTTGCATCCTTCCTATTTATTGATTCTTGCTTTTATTTATTGTGCTTAACCAGTCTTGTTAAAGAATTTTGTTTGTTTTATTTAGTTATATATATTTGATTTATTATAATAACTATTCTGTCAAGAAGCAAGTGAAATGATACTCTTTAAAGTCTTTTAGGTGACTTATTATAAAATAAGTACTTTTAAAAATTTGATCACTTTGGAGAGAACCCTTTGAAGAAACTTTTGATGGATTTCACTTTTAAAGGCTTATTTAGGAAGATATTCTTTTACAATTTTTAAAATAAAATTTATATTATATTAGGTGGCATCTCAGTTGAGCTGCAATATTCATTCTTCTCCACACTGTGCAGTAATTCACATAGGGAAGGCTTCACTCTGTAAGTAAACAGTGATGGAAGGAGCATTTGGATGCAGAGGCTTCCTGGGGTGATACATGCAAGCCCTTGGCTTCTGTGCACTGCATGCTGATTGAAATGCAGAGATACTTAGTACTTCTGGGCATTGTGCACAGTTTACAGGTACTGGTCCTATAGCATGGGAATATGATAGCTACATTGCAGGGTTATTTTTAAAAACAAATTAAAATATGTGCTTTACACAGCACAGATATTTTGCAACGTTAGCTCCTCTATTTAATATAGTGACCATGTACTATTTTAGGGAGCAATATTCTCTATATGCCTACTGATAGCACCACAGGCGCATGGCCATTAAGATTTTGCAACATGGATTTAGCTGCTCAGTTTCATAAACTGTGATTATTAGCATTTTACCTCTTCATTTCCTGGACTATTTTAAACTGAAACTTACATTATATCCAAATAATTTGTATAGTTTATGATTTCAAAATAAATCTTGCTGACAAAATATGGTTAGATGCAGGTTAACTGTGAGCTGATTTAGGTAACAGGATTTTAGTATCTGTTCTTCTCCACTCTGTTAGAGATTAAGGTACTACAATGTTTCATGAATCCTTAAAAAAGAAATCATGGTTTGAAAAGAATAATGTGGTAATGTTATTCATGTATTACTGCCAATGGAAACTCTAGGTTGGTTTATTGTGTTAATTTAGTTAAAAAGATCTTCATTTCTATTACACTATTTCAAATTTGAGCTCCATTTCACCATTTTGAACTATAATTGTAATTGTAATGCCAAAAATATTTCAGTATTATTTTCTTTTAAAAAATTGTATTAGATCCAGGCATGGTGGTGTACACCTGTAATCCCAGTGACTTGGGAGGCTGAGGCACGAGAATCCCGAGTTCAAAGCCAGCCTCAACAAAAGTGAGGTGCAAAGCATCTTGGAAAGACTGTCTCTAAATAAAATATAAAGTAGGGCTGGGGAGGTGGCTCAGTGGTCGAGCCACTGAGTACTCCCCATCAAAAAAAAAAAAATTGTATTTGATTGTAAAAATTCTATTTGCTTAACAAAATATGACAAAATTATAATGTGCAGCATTTAGATGTATCTGGCTAATTTGCATTTAGTACAGAGTAGAATTTAGGAGGATGATAACTGCCTTCCAATCTCAACTCCACATTTATCACAATTTGCACTGTCAAAAGATATTGCGCAAGTGTTGAGCAGGTCACAATATACATAATGTATAGTAAATAGAGTAATAGGGAATAGAGTTTAGTGGTTTCATTAAAGAATTTGAAGAATCATAGTAACAAAATTAAAAGAACTTAAACAATTACTTGTGGTGAGTCTTTTATATTATCTGTTTGTTTCCAAATGAATAGGCAATTTTTCCAAGCTATTTTTTCTTTTTTTTAAATTTTTGTTCTTTTGAGATATACATAACAGTAGAGTATATTTTGACATATTATACATATATGAATAACTTCCCATTCTTGTACATGATGTAGAATTACACTGGTTGTGTATTCATATATAAACATAGGAAACTTATGTCCTATTCATTCTACTGTCTTTCCTATTCCCATTCCCCAAACCTTACCTTCAGTCCCCACTGTCTATCTAATCTTAACTTCTATTCTTCCCTCTCCTCTACCCCTATGTGTGTTCACATCGGCATATCAGAGAGAACATTTGGTCTTTAGTTTTTTGGGACTGGCTTATTTCACTTAGCCTGATTGTCTCCAGGTCCAACCATTTACCAGCAAATGCCATCATTTCATTCTTCTTTATAGCTCAGTTTTATTCCATTATGCATATATACCATGTTTTCTTTACCCATTCATCTGTTGAAGGGCACTTGGGCTCCTTACATAGTTTGGCTATTGTGTATTGAACTGTTGTAATGTTGATGTGGTTGCATTACTGTAGTGTGCTAAAAGTCCTTTGGGTATAAACTGAGGAGTGGGATAACTGGGTCAAATGGTGGGTCCATTCCAAATTTTCTGAGGAAACTCCATACTGCTTTCCAGAGTTGTTGCTCCAATTTGCAATCCCACCAGCAATGTATGAGTGTACCTTTTCCTTACATCCTTGCCAGCATTTATTGTTACTTATATTCTTGATAATTGCCATTGTGACAGGAGTAAGTGAAATGAAATCTCAGTATAGTTTTAATTTGCATTTTTCTAATTGCTAAAGATGTTTAACTTTTTTTCATATGTTTGTCGACCAATCGTATTTCTTTTTCTGTGAATTGCTTGTTCATTTCCTATGTCCATTTATTGATTGGTTATTTGTTTTTTGTTTTGTTTTTCTTTTCTTGAACCGGGTACTGAACTCAGGGGCACTTTGCCACTGAGCCACATCCCCAGCCCTATTTTGTATTTTATTAGAGACAGGGTCTCACTGAGTTGCTTAGTGCCTTGCCCTTGCTGAAGCTGGCTTTGAACTCGCCATCCTCCTGCCTCAGCCTCCAGAGCCGCTGGGAGGGTTATTTGTTTTTATTGTGTTGTTTTTTGAATTCTTTATATATCCTGGAGATTAATGCTCTGAAGTTCAGGTAGCAAATATTTTCTCCCATTCTGTAGGCTCTCTCTTCATAATCTTGATTGTTTCCTTTGTCTTGAAGAAGCTTTTTAGTTTGATACCATCTCATTTGTTGATTCTTGATTTTACTTGTATTTTAGGAGTCTTGTTGAGGAAGTCATTTTCTAAGCTGACACAAGGAAAGTTGGGCCTCCTTTTTTTTGTATTAAGCATAGGGTCTCTGGTCTAATATTAACATCCTTGAGTTGAGTGTTGTGCAGGGGAGAATTAGCGGTTCAACTTAATTCTGCTGCATAATGATTTCCAGTTTTCCCAGCACCATTTATTGAAGAGGCTATCTTTTTCTCCAATGTACATTTATGGCACCTTTGTCTAGAATAAGATAACTGTATTTATGTGGGTTTGTCTCTGTGGCTTCTATTCTGTACCACTGATCTTCATGTCTGTTTTGGTGCCAATACCATGCCATGTTTGCTACTATATCTCTGTAGTGTAATTTAAGGTCTGGTATTGTGATGCCTCCTGCTGAACTTTTCTCACTAAAGATTTCTTTGGCTATTCTGGGTCTCTTAATTTTTCCAAATCAATTTCATGCTGCCTTTTCTATTTCTATAAAGAATGTTATTGGAATTTTAATAGGAATTGCATTAAAATTGTATAGCATTTTCATAGTATGGCCATTTTCACAATATTAATTCTGTCTATTCAAGAACAGGGAAGGTCTTTTCATCTTCTAAGTTCTTTCTCAATTTCTTTCTTGAGTGTTCTTTAGTTTACATTGCAGAGGCCTTTCACCCCTTTTCTTAGATTTGATTCTCAAATATTTTATTTTTTGAGGTTCTTGTGAATGATATAGTTTTCTTAATTTTCTTTCCGAAAAATATATATAAATGCAATTGATTTATGTGTGTTCATTTTATGTCCTCCTACTTTGCTGAATTCATTTATGAGTTGCAGAATTTTCTAGTGGAGTTTTTTGGGCCTTCTAAATACAGACTCATATTGTTAGCAAAGAGGGAGAGTTTGATTTCTCATTTTCTTATTAATATCCCTTTAATTTCTTTCTTTGGCCTAATTGTTCTGGTTAGAATTCAAGGATTATGTTGAATAGAAAAGGTGAAAGAGGGCATCCTTGTCTGTTTCCAGTTTTTAGAGGGAATGCTTCCAATTTTCTCCATTTAGAATGATGTTCTCCTTGGACTTAGTATAGATAGCTTTTACAATGTTGATGGATGTTCCTACTATCCCTAGTTTTTCTAGTATTTTGATCATGAATAGATGCTGTATCTATTGAGATAATCATGTGATTCTTGTTTTTAAGACTATCGGTGTGCTGAATTACATTTATTGAATTCCATATGTCCTACTTATTTTTTAAAAGACTATTGTTTCTGTGCTGAATTACTGTACTAGTTTTATATGGCTGAATAATGGATCATTCAAAACTTACTAGTTTAAAATAACGATAATAATTTATTGCTTCACAGAATATTTGGATCAGGAAATTAGAAGCATATTGACTGGACAGTTCCAACTGGGAGTTTTGGTGATGTTGTATTTTACGTGTGATTTTGACCAAAGGATCATTCCAAAGACTGTTTCATGCAAGTACACAGTGCCTGAGCTGTGAAGTCTTAAACATCTGAGCAGGAGCAGGCTAGACTCCTTGGGAATCTCTGTCTTTATTGGTATGTTCTACATGGTCTATCAAAGAAAGAAGCTTCAGGGCAGTCAAACAACTTCTCTGCAGACTCTGGGTTCCAAGGATAGAAATTCTAGTGAGGAAAACCTACGAAACCTTTTTTTTTCTTCTTCTTCTTCTTTTTTAACCAAATTCTGTTTATCAAATTCTTTCATTTATACTGAATTGTCATTTTTTAGAAGTGAGTCACAATGCTGTCCCATATGTAGAAAGGAGGGAATTAGACTCAAATTTTTGTGGAGAGAACATCAATTAATTGCTAAGAAGTTTAAAGCCAATACTGTGTGATACCTGCACATAAGTTATTTACATTCCCTTCAAGTTCAAAATATACTCTCCCACCTTTCATTGACCACAGAAATGTTATCTTTTATAGCATCAGATACAGGAGGTCATCTTTTAAATAAGTTCCAGATATAAATGAGGCTTTCATGCCATTCCTTGAGGACAATAACTTAAGTACAGTTCTCCAGCTAAGCATTTGGATATAAACTCACTTCCCCATCACCTGCACTACCTTACCAAAAGACAAAGGTGGAGAGGATTAGGATAACCACTGTAACTCCTCCTTGAAAAGCATGGGGCAGTTATCAGAAGACAAAGAGAAAGTCATCACTGAAGTAGATGCGACATTTTAAAAGTGTCTTATAACTTACCTTTGCTTTTGAAACCATATACCCAATATGTGAAATGCTATTTGTTAAATAGATGAAATCAAAGATTTGGCCTCATGTTCCTCAAAATTTAGTTCTTGAACCAACTTCTCCAGAAAAAAGTACTTAATAATAAAAGTACAGATTTCTGCATTCCAACACTCTTCAAATGATACTTACTTTTATGTAGAACAGTTTTTTTCCCTTATTAGCAAGACCAAATGGTGATTACTTTGTAAATTACATAAAGTACGCAGATGCACTGAATTTATTTAATGCTTGTATTTCATAGATTAAAAAAAACAAAATAGAATACTGAAGGCTTAACAAGTGAAATTTTTACAAAAATATACATGAAATTAAAGAACAAATCAAACTACATATTGGGTGGTTATTTTGTGATGTTTTATGCAATGAGGCAATTTAAATCTTATTATTTTGGGTTGTTGAATTTGAGATGAAGAATGCTAAATATAAGAAATAAACATATGAATGTGTGTCAGATAAGGGGCATCACTTAACTTGATTTTGAGTAAATTATATGAACTTATCATAATTCACTGATAATTTTAAAAATAAAAGTAAATTTAGTATTAAACTATAATTTCAGATAGAAGATATCAAAGAAAACTATAAAATTGCTAAAACACTGAAAAAAATTCCTCATATCTTAAAATGAATGTGAAAAACATGTAAAACTATGCATAAATAAATGATTTTATATGAAATTCTTAGCTCTTAGAGAACACCAAAAACATACTGAAAGAAGATATCACTTTATTATAGGCATATCAAAAAATTTCTTTTATTTCTTATAAGTAGTCAATGAACTGGGCAACAGAGAAAGGAGAAACATACGTTAGTTTTCCAGAAAAATAATAGGTGTTATGGAGAGAATACTCATATGTCTTATGCACACAGAGAGAAAAATTAGGAGAACAATTGATTTAAGGTAGAATCTCATTGTAAATACAGGAATTATATTTTACCAATGCCCAAGCAAAGAAGAAATGGAATGGGCAGATTCAAGATGGTAGGGAGGAGGCAGGTTGAGGTCATGACCCCTCCACAGGTTGGAGAACAAATGGAATGTAAGGCAAACTATGCTTCACTGGTTATAAAGAAATGGTCTAGATGGATTTCCCAGAGCTTTAATAAGAATATAGAACATAAACAA
This sequence comes from Glaucomys volans, assembly GCA_020662805.1. NCBI lineage: Eukaryota > Metazoa > Chordata > Mammalia > Rodentia > Sciuridae > Glaucomys > Glaucomys volans. Next base: position 286,399 of record JAJEJO010003530.1, read on the forward strand.
AGACAAAACAAAATATCACTGTACATCAAACATCATACCAACAAATCAAGGGAAGAGAAAATTTCTAAAAATGATTTATAGGAGTAACTGTAAGAATATGTTGCAAAATTATTTAGAGTCTTCAATATGGTTAATGGTACCATGACTTGTGGAAGAAGAGTATAGCCAACTGCAGGATAGCTGGGTTACACAGGAAAGAAGAATGACAAGAAAAAAACAAACTTTATCTTCAATGTTTACAGTGCTGTATGGATAAATGAAGAACAAAGTGTGTCAATTGAACATTAAAAATTCGATATGTTGAAACATGTCAAACAGTTTAAAGAATGCAAAATAAGGTGACCAATTTGACAAAGAAAATATATTGACATATGTTCAAAGGATTATTGACTCTTTGAGAAAGGCAAAAGCTGAGCTGCTAGAGGAGGATTTAAAATTGAGAATGTGACTAAAGTATGACAAAATTGAGCAAGATTAGACTAAATTAATTAAAACACATTTACACTTACATGCAACTGCAAGATTTTATTTTGAATACTAGGATAAAGAAAAACCATATGTGCCTCCAGAGAAAGAAATTATAACTGACATTTTTAGAAAGCACCAAAAAACATGATGTCCTCAAACAAATTCTTTGAAACTTTTAAGAACAGAAAAAAATATATATATACAAAAACATGAAAATTTTCACTCATGAATTTTAAAATAATGTAATTTGCTGATAACTTGATGGTTATAAATAAATTCTCAGTTATCAAGTTTATACTAGTGAGATAATTTATGAGTTAAAAATAATTTGTATGTCTATAATGACTTTATCTTTAAAAAAGATAGATGAAAATACAAATTGACAACATATGTTTTAAAGAATTTAAATGTTAATGGGAAAGGCATGATATAAAATTCTGATAGTTAAACATAACCAAGAAAGCTAAGTGATTGTTAAACATCTCTTTGAACTATAATTGAAATATTCAGTTCTCAAAGAATTTGTTCATAATACAAGAATGTGTGTAGAAGACATTTTTATTAATGAAGTGATGAGAGATAAAGCCAGGGACCTAGAAGGAAGTAGATTATGAGGTATTGCAAGAGAATGGACTTAATTCTGAGTAAGGAGGAACTCTGAAAGAATTCAAACAAGGAAGAAACGTGATCGGGATTTTATGTGAGAAAAACAAACCAAGCTGAAATCAAAGTCCATGACACTGAAAAAAGAATGGACCTTGAGATCCCATTAAAGAATTCAATTCAAGAATCCAGAAGACAGATGATTGACAAAGGCAGTAAAAATGAGGAGATGTAAAGTGATCTAAGGAATATTTACAAGGTATACTCCAACCTTTCTCCGCATGTTTGGATATGTGTTTATGTACTTGGAGGACGTATCCCAGATGTTTATCATTCTATAAAGATCTATGAAAATCATTAACAGTCACCCTGATTCAAAAGATCTTCAAGTAGTTATTTTATTGCTGAAAATAAACATAATAGTAATACTACCTTTAAATCTGTATTCTATAGAATACTCCTTACAGAAGTTCAGTTGGTAATAAACAAACAGGTGTCCAGGTGTCTTTTCTTCATGCTTAAGCCAGGCAAAATAGTCTTAACTGAAATCCACTTTACTCTGTTTCAGTAGAGTATGAATTTGTTAGAACATAAGAATACTTCTAAGGTACCTGAATAGGGTAAGAATTCAGAAAAATAAAGATAATCCATAGAATGTGCTATGATTTTTAAAAAAGAATTTGGTATATCTCTATGTAAAAAATGATGAATGATATTCTGTTATAGTGAAAGGGGAAATCCTAGAATCTATAACAAGTATCAAGGTCAAGGAGGAGTAATGGGTTTTGTCCTAGATTATATAAGAAAGGCAGTCTGGGCATACATAGTTAATATTAAAACACTGACTCTGTACCTGAATAATTATATCAAAATATAACACCAAGAGTGTGAAATTTTTATATGTAAAGAGACCAAAACTTATGCATTCTATTCTTGGTCTCACTGCCGTTATCTACACATTGAGCATACTCAGTGATTTGAGATGACCCTGGTCTGCAGAAAGAGCAATAGACAAGAACACTGTCATTAAAAGTTTAAAAGTGAGTTTTTCCCTTTAACTATATACTGATTATATCATTATTCTTTCACTCAAATATTCTAATTCTTCCCTTCAAAAATTTAAATATATAAATTATCTTATATGGCAGCTGTATGTAATAATTATGCATTTTTGGTTTTCTATCATTAGGAGAAAAATGAGTTAATTAATGAAGGGATATGGTCTTAAGTAATTCTAACCTATTCAAAATAATTGAACAATGATTTTTTTCACAGTATAATTTAACATCGTAGTTTATTTGCAAAAATATGCAAAATATTTTATATCACTTATAAAAATGACAAAATAATATACATTGTAATTAGGCAAAATATTTATTTTTGAGTTCATAAATTGCCTTTGCTATTCCTATGAGGACTGTAACTATCAGGGTAATTAATGTGCCAGGAGTAAGATCCTTCCTTGTTTGAGAAACTACCTGATTCCTTAGCAGACCACTTCATCATTAAAGGTATTTCATTTTCAAGTTTATTGTTTCCATCAAATGTAAGGGGAAGAACAGATATTACTCAAGGATTTCCACTTTTATTAATTTACTTCAAAGTTGACACAATATTTCCTATTGTCACATTTCCTATTAAACAAATCATCCCAATTTTACCCACCAGTGGGTTAAAAACAAAAACATGTATTATTTCTCACAATCCTGTACTTGGTTAACTGAACCAACCCAGAGCAGAAGTACTTCAGAGGTATCATTCTGTGTCATATTTCTGATATCTCATTAGAAAAAAGCAGTCACAGAGCTGGTCTGGACTCACCTGGGATGTGTTCTGCCAAAGGGAAAGATTTGTACTCATATTTGATAATCGATCACTTCCACACACCTAACACAGGGGCTAAAAAATTTCTAATAGATCTGATGTTGGGCTTTGATGTTGGAATTCGAGGAATATCTTAAATATCTTGAAAAGATGTAGTGACCCCCATGAGTCAAGACCACTAGGAACACACCTAAGATATGAGTCTTCAGAGTAATGTTGAGATTTTGGCTGGTGTTTAGTGGTATTGATAAAGGGTTTAAGGGAGCATGATTCTGTTTTAGGCTAAGTACTACCAGAAAGTGGGGTCGATATCCTTGTGTTCTTTGTAGGAGTGGGGGAATTGAAGCATGGCTAAGGATTTATTTAGTGGAAAAGCTAGATGATAAAGATAGATGATCAATTTTGTGATTTTCAGTGTTCTAGTCTGTGTCTAGAAACGATGACTGACTTGTCTCGTTTTTGTCTTTCTCTATCTGATAGTTACAGAGTGACTTCTATGACACTGGTATCCTGACAACATATTTATGGTCATCAGGAGAACACCATTTGCTTTCTCTCAGTCTTAGGTCAGTTGCCAGCTCACAGCAGTTAGGACTTTTGTTTCTCCTTTCTTTTCCAATTACTAATAAATAACAACACAGCACCTTGGAATATGTGGATATATGTGTGTATATGTCTGGCACACATAGATAAGTGTTAAATGTGTTAGCGATTTGGCACTTGCTGACAAGTCCATGAGTTTAAGTCCCCCTTAGTCAATCCAAATCTCAAGCAATTGGTGTCAATAATGCTTTCAGTTTTATTTTTATTTTTCAGTGTCTTGGGCTGTCTCTGTTACAAATAATATTCAGTGTACAGTTATGAAATGTTAAAATAATGACAGAAAATTTCAACTTAAAAATACACCTGAATGACTCTAGAATCCTGGCTTAAATAATTGCAGCGTGTCAGCAGAGAAAAAGAAAATATTTGTACTCTTACATTCTCATTTGATGATTTAATTATTATAAGATCTTGGTGCTAGAAAAAATGCTTCCAAATAATTCTATGTTGGCATACAATTTGTCTTGATAGTATTCTTTTACATATATATGTGTGTATATATAATATTACATATATGTATGTATAGGATTATATGCATATACATCAAAGTGAAAATTTAATGGAAAATAATTTTAATTTTTGCTAGTTGTAGATTGATTCATATTTTATGATTTTATGGTAAATAGTGAAGATTTCAAGCCATTGATGTTACCTAAATAGCTTGAGAAAAAGGTTGTTCACATAAAAAAAATGCCTTATAACCTAATATAACAATGGAATTTAACTTATATATAAGCTAGTAAAATAATGACCAATGTAACCTAATTCTGTGGAAGCAGAAACTTAGAACCAGAAGTGAATTCTAAGAAAAGTGAGAATTCTAAGAAAAAAAAAAAAAAACCAAAGAAAACAAACAAACAAAAGTAGAAGTTTGGTTTGGTTTGGTTTTCTACTGAATAATGTAATATGTTTGGAACTATTTTGATTTCAAAAGACAAGGCAGTGGAGATGAGAATTGGATAATGCATCTGGAATCCCCCATGGTGGATATTGTAAACAATTGCACCTCTGATGTGATTATTACAGTTGACCTAGGAAAACATTTGTTCATGACTTAAAAAGATCATGTACCTGGCTGTAGAAAGTGTTAATATTAATACAGGGCTTCCCTGGCAGAGAGCAACCATCTTCGTCTGCCTGAGTCCTCAGAGCTAAGCTCCAGTCTTCCAGCGGGGCCACGGCACTGAGGCTCCAGGTCAGATCTGGTCTGGAGCTGAGGCAGTCGCTAGCTCCAGCAGGGAGTTGAGGCCCTTCGGCACCATTTTACAGCTTCCCTGGCAGAGAGTGACCACCTGCCACCGACTGAGCCCACAGCAAGGAGCTCAGGCCTGCCTGGGCTCTCAAGCCCAGTGTCTCCATCACTGAGAACAGTTCTGTGTCCGCACCCCAAGTTGGTCTAGTGCCCAGGTCCACACCATGGCCCTGGGTCTAGCACCTTGCTGTATCTGATTGTCTGTCAACACCAGGTTGCCTCTGCCCATAAGCATTCATAATTCCCAAACTGGAGGTAGTGTGACAGCAGCTTTCTTGGGTCACTGCTTGCTCTAGTACCTCTCAAACATCAGGTGAGTTATGGGAAATCTGCAGGGACACTAAGTCTTTACAGGGAAATTGCAATCCCTCTGATTTGCACTACTAGAGGGGAAGAAACACGAGCAACATGAGAAAACATGGGAAGAAAGTGTCCCAAACAAACCTAGATGATATATCAAGAGAACCCAAAGACAGCATGGTAAAAGGAATGACAGAAAGGGAGTTCAGAATGTTCATAATTAAAATGATCGGAGAAGAGAATGATGTGACGAGAGAGCTGATACAGGCTATGAATAATCAGCTAATAGAGCAATTGCAGGAAGCAAAAAATCATTTCAATAAAGAGATAGAAGTTCTGAGAAAAAAACAAACAGAAATCCTTGAAGGAAACAAGGAAAAGAAGGAAACAATAAATCAAGTTAAAAACTCAATAGAAAGCATAATTAACAGAATAGATCACTTGGAAGACAGAACCTCAGACAATGAAGACAAAATATTTAATCTTTT